>CM035847.1:159060713-159308213 GCA_020510985.1 Pholidichthys leucotaenia
AACTCAAAGCTTAGTCATGGAGTTCCACAGGGATTTGTGCTAGGCCCTACTCTTTTTAGTTTATATATGCTTCCGTTAGGCAACATTATTAGAAAGCACTGTATACATTTTCATTGTTATGCAGATGACACACAATTATACCTGTCAATGAAGCCAGATGATAGTAATCAATTAGCCAAGTTAGAAGCCTGTCTTAAGGAAATCAAAGCTTGGATGACTTGTAATTTCCTGCTATTAAATACAGATAAGACTGAAGTCATTCTTGTTGGTCCAAAAAACCTTAGAAATTCCTTTCCAAATCAAACTTTCAGTTTGGACGCAGTTACTCTTTCTCTTAATAGCTCTGTGAGGAACCTTGGAGTTATTTTTGATCAGGATTTGTCCTTCAATTCACATATTAAATTTGTTTCTAAGACTGCCTTCTATCATTTGCGTAATATTGCCAAGATTAGGAGCATCTTGTCTCAGAGTGATGCTGAGAAGCTGATCCACGCTTTTGTTAGCTCGAGATTAGATTATTGTAATTCTTTATTATCAGGCTGTCCTAAAACATCTTTAAAAAGTCTTCAGCTGATCCAAAATGCTGCAGCAAGAGTTTTAACAGGTACTAGAAAGAGAGATCATATCTCTCCGGTTCTGGCCTCCCTTCATTGGCTTCCCATAGAGTTTAGAATTAAGTTTAAAATCCTTCTTCTTACTTACAAAGCTCTAAACAATCAGGCTCCTTTTTATTTAAAAGATCTGATACTACCGTATTATCCTAACAGAGCACTACGCTCCCAAAATGCAGGATTACTTGTAATACCTAGAATCTCCAAAAGTACAATGGGAGGCAGAGCCTTCAGTTATCAAGCTCCTCTCCTGTGGAATCAGCTGCCAATCTGGATTCGGGAGTCAGACTCGATCTCTGTTTTTAAGAATAGGGCTAAAACCTACCTTTTTGATATAGCCTACAATTAGGGAGGGATCATGTGTTTCTGAACCCTCCCTTAGTTATGCTGCTAATAGGTTTAGTCAGCCGGGGGACTTCCAGTAATGCACTGGGCCTCATTCCTTTCCTCACTCTCTATGAAATATTTTTTTTGCTGGTCATTAACATCTGTTTGTTCTCTCCCATAGATTGAGTCCCCATCGTGCTGTTTGCTCTCTACATGTCTGTTCTTTTCTTCTTCTCTATCCCCTCACCCCCCAGCCAGTCGCAGCAGATGACTGCCCCTCCCTGAGTCTGGTTCTGCTGGAGGTTTCTTCATGTTAAAAGGGAGTTTTTCCTCTCCACCGTCACCAAGTGCTTGCTCACAGGGGATCGCCTGATTGCTGCGGTCTTTCTGCAACTGTGGGGGTTCCCCCTACAGTTGACAGCGCTATGAGATGACTGTTGTTGTGAAATGGCGCTATATAAATAAAGTTGAATTGAATTGAATTGTTGTATTTTTGGTACTTATTATTTGCTCTTTGCCATCTGATTATCTTGTGAGTTAGTTGTAATTATTCCTTAGTCTGTGTTTGGTTTTGTGTTTATTTATTTTGGTGCCTTATGGTCATGCCCCCCTCTCCTGTCTTCCACTGGCAGGTGATTCCAATCTGTTATTGTCTGCTCCTCTCCCTGCTCAGGTCCATGCACCCAATCTCACGCACACACATGCACACATACACGCACACATGCACTCACTCAGCTTACACACACCTGCATGCACACCAGCAATCACTGGTCATTATGTCATGTGTTATTTAAGCTCTGTGTTCCCACTTGTGTTTCCCGGATTATTGTATTGTCCTTTTTGCACAGCCACTGCCTTATCTTCCACTTTGTCTCTGTTCTGCCTGGACTGTTACTGGGATTGACTCGGACGGCTCCAGCCCTGTGAGTACCATCTCGTTTTCCCTGCATTCCAGTCACATCTGGAGGTGCATTGAGTTTTTGCTTTAGTTTCCCCCCGCTTCAGTTCCATCTGTAGCGCCTTGGGTCATTTCTCCATATTGTGCTCACCTGTGTGCTGTAGAGCATCCTGGCAGTCATCCCTGTATGCCTAGAGCTATTCATCTGTTTGTTTGTTTGGACTTTTTTATGTTTTGGTTCAATAAATGCACACAACATCCTCCTGCGTTTGGGTTTCAGCCTCTCCTGCCTGTGATAGGCAGGAAATCATGACAATATACAACACCCCCCCCCCCCCCATAGAAAAGTCCAAGACACACACATCATTAGACCCACCCAAATTTTGATCCAAAATTAAACACTATAAGTAAATACAATAAGTGGGCCTATTCATGTACACAAATAACTAAAACTAGAGGGGGACAGGTGGACTACTGCCCCACCGCCACACGGCCAGACAGGTTATTCTGCCATTTCTAATATAAACAGTCTGTAGGACAAGCTGAGCTGCTGTGTTCCTAGTTTAAAATTTGAAAAATAACCCCACAACATATGTACAGTTTTAACCTTCATAAAACACTCTACAAACAGACAATATGTACATCCACACCCCGCTGTGCCAGCCCCCCACCCAACACCCTCTCTCCACAACTTAGGCACATCACATATCACGCATGCAATTAAATGCAACATTACAAACAGTGTTGGGCTTCTCTTTTTTTTTTTTTTTTTTTTGACACACACAGGGCAGTCCCACAGCGAGTAAGTGTGAAACATATTACCACCATTGCTTGGGCAATACACACTTATTAACAAATTCTGTACAAACCCCCCGATAAAAGTAGCCCACACTTTTTTTTTTAAATGAGCACTCAACCCAGCCACTTTTATGCATATGCCACGTTAACACAACAATAACACAGCCCTAGTAGTGCACACATTGACATTTCAAACATTAGCATGTTAACAGGTCAACCCCAAAACATATCGCCCCCTTGCCACCATACAGTCTCGATGGGGAGATCACCCCTTGGAGACCCGTCTGGCGGGTCCTGACCAGAACTTCTTCTAAGCTTTACCCCCGGAGATGAACCATGTTGGTGCCCCAACACCAACTTCTCCTCACCGGCACATCTCAGTTCACTGGGGTGTCGCCACAACCCATCGGACATCTGAAGATAACTGTCCTCCCGGACGGCCACCACCTTCAGCCGTCCCTGGTCCTCTCGTCATTTTCTCTTGTCATGGACCTCCCTTAGCCGAGCCTTGTCCCTGTGTTGAACCACGTCAGCGACACGCAGGTGAGCTCGACTTGGCTTCAAACGTCCACGACTTCTAGACCGGGCTTCCTCTCTGGGTCGAACTGCTCCACCGACCCCATGCAAAGCCCAACTCGGCCTCCAGTGTTGCTGTGTGGCATGTCTGTCCACCGTGCCAGCCGGTCCTACCCTGCTCGCTTTCATTTTAAATGCCAGCAAAGCCGTTGCAGCCCCTTGCTTCTCGGTATCTCCTGGTCGAACTCCAGAAGCAGAGGGAGCCATCCTCACAGCTCCACCCTCCGCAGCGGGCTTTCCATCGTGCCGCCCAGTTCCCACATCCAGGGTAACTTTGTCCCTGGTACCGGAACCCCCCCCCCACCCCACCCACCGCGCAATCGCCCTGGGTGGTATTGGTCCTGTCTATCTCCCAGAATACTAGGCCAATCTTCGTCCCATACCGCATCGTCCACCATGTACGGAACCAGTCGGTCCCACAAACCACGGCCCGACCACCCCTCTCCGATACCGCTGGTGATTGTGAAGCCAAGTCCATAAAACAGATTGCAGCCCATCACATTCGACTCCTTGGCAGTCACCACGAACTGGATGTTTGAAACCACAGCCGACTTGTACTTTGATGTCAACTCCAGCGAACCCATGATGGCCAGCCTGTTGCCTCTGTAGCCACAATACAGCATTGACAGTCCTCTCACACTCCTCACAGAAGGCCAGTTCAACATGGACACTGCTGCGCCTGTGTCCACCAACAACGGCACTTCCACGCCGTCCAGCATCACGTCACAATAAATCCGCCCATCTGTGCTCAGGGAGACGGTGTGAATAACCATAGGAGTTGTGGTGGGGGAATCTGTCTTGTGTCACCGTTCCCCTCACTCAAACTTTTTACAGGCCCTGGTGAAATGATGTGGGAGTCCACACTTGCTGCAGAGTTAGCCCCTCGCTGGACATTCTCTCGCCTTGTATCGGTGCTTGGTGGACCCTAAGCCCAAACATCTGGGCGACCCCGGGGTGGACCTAATTTTAATAGCGGTAGCGTAGTCTTCTTTATCTTCTGCGCTGTCATCGCTACCTGGGTCCACCCTGTGCCGCTGATTGTGAGTCAGACTGCCTCAATGTTGATCTCTCACATTGTCCTGTGATCCTGTGGTCCTTTGATAGCTATCGCCACAGCTGCATTCAATGTCAGTTCACCAGAGTCCATGAGGAGCCTGGACTGTGCCGCAGAACATAGCATGTGCTCTGCCAACTGATCGTGGACCATTTCTTCCTCCAAAGCCCCGAATTGGCACTCTCCAGCCAGCTGGCGCAGGTCCGCATCATAACGTTGCACCGACTCTCCCACTGTCGCAATTAGATCTGTCGGAAGATGACGTTCTCAGGAGTGCAAAAATAGCGCGCCATGAGCTCAACCATGTCCTTAAAACTATCACTCGCTCCCAGTGTGCTGAGAATATGTTGCCCTTCCATGCTGAGATTATGGACCAGTATTGCTTGTGCACATAGTTTCTCCAATTTGCCAAGGTTCAATGCCACCAAATAAATTTTGGAATGCTGCAAACCACCTCGCCCAGGGAACTGGTGGCTTGCCTTTGAGCTCCAAAAATGGCCGAATACTAGAAACTCCTTTTTCCATTACTTTATCGTCGTCACCAAATATTATGTCCGTAATCGATACTCCAATAATGAGGCCGGAGGTGCAGTATAACGTAGCTTTATTGAACAGTCTCACAGAACCTAAGGAACTCCCATCAAGGCAGAGGCAGTGGTCGTAAAGAGACCGTGCCTCTTCCAGGTAGGCCTTTTACACCCTGGGTGGTGGCAGAACCGGAAAGTTGTAGCCGTCACCCAAAACAAACAATAATAGTAATCATAATTAATATATAACAGACACATGGGCAGTTCTGTCCTTGACAGCTTTTGTCCATGCAATACAAATGTGTAATGTCTCTCACTTCCACTGGTGCACATTCATTTTTGTACAGTGTTGGTAGAAGTCCCATTGAATCCGACTGATGCCAACCATGGCCAGTTGGGTGTACCAACTGTGGTTTGGAAATATGATTCTGGCATCTAACAGTAGATAGACAGATAGATGTATTTTATTTATCCCAAAGTGGGAAATTACAGCAGTAATCTGATAAAGTGCACATAAGGCAATCTTTCCATAAGCATCCTCAGTTGGTGGCAACAATGACACAGTTTTGTCAGTGGGCATGGCAAGAATGAAGCGTAGCTCATTTAACGAACATGACCGGCCTTTTTCTCATGCAGTAACAGGGCAAATGTTTGTGATGATTACAGGAAAGTGTCCTTGTTCTTAATCTTCATCAAACCCTGCAAGGCATCGGTATTTCTGGCAAGAGCAGAGTACGCAGTCTGTTTTCCAAGTCTATACAAGGAACTCATTGTATTGTATCCTGACAAGGTGTGCATCTATGGTAAGCAGTGGCAGATGGAATTGCCCAACTTTGAGGAGATCTGGTGAATTGGAATATAGCGTTCCTTTGTGACAATCTTGCCTGAATGCCCTGCATGCATGTACACTTCATTTGCCAGCACTCCTTTGCTTGAATAGTACAGTAGCAACACAAGGACATTGGTGTCATCACATCAGACAATTATCCTGGAATGGTCTCTAGACAGAACAGTACTGTGCAGTAGCAGGAGTGTGTCTGGGTGCTGTTTAGCTCCACACAGCAAGATACACCTTCTCTATGGACAACCTTCAGGACTTCACCATCAGCAAAGCCCCCTGCCAGAACAATTGACGTATCTCTAGAGAAGGCCCCTTGTCCATTTCACAGATGTAGTCACTTTAGAATGCCGCAAGACTTGCCTTATTGCTGCTAGACTTGAGAAATCGTCTGTAATTGGGTACATCTCTGTTGCCTTTGATTTGATACAGAAGTCCCTCTGTCAGTCCTCATTGCCAGTGCTTACTGGATTTGATGGAATGTTCCTTATCATAATGATCGAACACGAGGGTGACTACATTCACTGGTGGCTCCATGTCCTTGTTATTCAGGGTCACCACAAGTCTCTTTAACACCACCTTCCCAAGATCACTAAATGTTTTGAAGAGGTTATCATTTAGGGACTGGATCATTGCTATTCCATCGATCAGGTATGGTGCAGGTTGTGAAGAAAACAGGGTAACTTGTGGTAAGACAGGCTGCTTGTCACAGTGTTCCTCCAGCCTCTTGGCCAGATCAGCCTTATTTGTCTTCCTCATCGTGCCATCATCATGAAACATCGATGGAGGTGTAGCAGCTAACTTGTATGCAAGGACATTCTGCCAGTCAACATCTTGGTTCTTGCAACAAACAGTACTTCGGTATCAATCAAGTCTTTATCCACTGACAGGCATTTTTTCATTACAGAGAATGTCACCACAGGCATCTTTAGAACTGGGTCCAAGAAACTCCTGGTTTTCTCCACTAACCTCTCTGTCGTGAACTTCTCAAGCATTTCCTTTCCTATATCGGGTATTCTGCTCATTGATATTTCATCATCTTTGGAAGCTACCTGTCCAGTGGTGATGCTGATCAGGGATGTTGATGCCTCATCATCCAAGTTAAATGGGTTCTGCTGGACTTGCTGTTTTGAAGTTGCTAACTCAGGTTGATAAATAAATACAAGAGACTTCTTAAATCTGGATATTCTTATGGTTTATGGCAAATAAGGGGGTAAAGTGACATGTTAAAAGTAGATTTCATGAGTACAACCTCAATTTTCATAAAGTTGACATCATAATGAACTAGAAAAGCCCTCAGAGACCAAATACCTCTGCCAAGGCTCCTTCCATCCATCATGGATCACCTCCAAAATGCAATGGGTTCATGTGTAGGCCACAACCCAGTTCTGGTGAAAATTGCAGCAAAGTCTATCCAGTAGTTTTGGAGGAGTTTTGGAGAAGATAAGAGCCTTGGTGGAGGTATGCCTTCTCGGATCATCACCAAAATGTAATGGGTTCCTCTCTAGCCAAAGGACCATCTCCGGTAAAAAAAAAAAAAAAAAAAAAATCATCCAAATCCATGCAGTAGCATTTGTATAATCCTGCTGCACAAATTCAAACAAGGTCCTTGGTGGAGGTGTGCACTCTCAGATTTTCACCAAAATTTAATGGTTTCATCATTGGTCCAAGGGCTACCTCTGGTGAAAATTTCATCAAAATCCACCCAGTAGTTGTTGTGTAATCCTGCTAACAAACAGACAGACAAACCACCCCCATTAAATTACCTCTTTGGTGGAGGTAACCAAAGGATACCCATTTTGCTTTGTTCTATGGCTGTGTAGGGTATCTCAAGCTGATATCTATAATATTTGCACTAAAAACAGAACACATTTTAGGAAAATGGGTTAAAAGACATTTTAAAGCACCACTGGTGTTTCAAAAACATCAATTCATATGGAAACAACATCAAAATATGGAAATCTTTCGGTTAGTTGCTGTTTTGAAGTTGTAAATTTGGGTTAATATAAAAATAGAAGAGATTTCAGAAACCTGAATATTTTCATGGTTTGTTGCAAATAAGGGGTTAAAGTGACATGTTAAAAGTAAATGTCACAAATACAAGCTTAATTTCATAAAGCTGACATCCTAACAAACAAAATGATAATCATTTTGTTTTGTTCTACCACCGTGCAGGGTATGTCAAAATTTTATCCCCTTTGCCACTCCATTATTAGCTTGGCTAGGCAGTTGGTGTTGGCATTGGCAGGGAGGAAGTGACGGACAGGCCACCTGGTGTTAGCTTAATTGTTGATCTTACCACTTTTGATCAATATTTTTTTTATAAATTCTTTTCACCCCCACTGGAATTGTTGTTCATCTAAAACACTTAAGGGTTTATGCCAGTTTTAGAAGTTATTTTAGGTCATCTTCTTATAGTTTTATCTACAACTGGGGCAAAAGGCAACTAGCTGACATTATCAGTTTAGCCACTTATTCACAAATGTTTCTGGCTTATTGTACTCCAGGGACCAGTCATATCTTACTGGCCACTAAAACCACACAGCCCTCTCCACCAATGATGCATTATTTCATTCATTCTTTGAGACAGAATTAGATTAGTTACCTCAGGCTAGAAATGAGCTAGGAGCTAAGATTAGCAATAGTAGCCTAAGAGGAAGGGCAGCATTGAGTGCAGCTTTTGAGATTTAAAGAGACATGCACTGAAACTAGAAGTTCTGAGAAAGGCTGCAAAAGATGATTCACAAATTATGCTGCAATACTTAAGTAATTATAGAAAATTTGACCAAAATCTGTCACAAACATTTCATTAGGACATGTGTGAGCTGTTAAATTGTGGGGGGAAAGTGCTGTCAATGACCCCTTTAACTTCCTAATTTTTCAGGCTTTTTTTTTTCTCAGAAGTCCATGTCCATATGTTTTGTTTTGTTTTGTGTTGTTTCTCTAATGACATACTGTACAAATGCGGTTGTAGACAAACATGAAAGAAAAAAATTGATATCAATTGAATAGTCTGTTTCACAACTATGATCATGTGGCTGTTTTAATAAAACAACTGGAAAAAATAATACTGCGTTGGTAGCTGATGTCCATTTTGTTATAAAAATATCAAGTAGAGGAAGTTTATTGATAAGCAGCAGTGATATCACTCTTGGCATCAATAAAATTCTTGATGGGCATCATAAATGTCAAGATTATGTGATTCATTACATCTGAACATGGTGAAACAGAGAACACGATTAGAGAATAAACTCCAGCTCACTGTGTTTATCCCTGCCTCTCACTCTTATATAAGTTTGTCACATACTGTTTCCATTCTTAGGGTGACAAAAGGGATCAGTTCTCAGAGTAGAATGATCTCTATGGCTCCACCAAGAACATTCCCAGCATGTCAAGGACCTACCAGCTTGTGTAAGAAACTTGTAACAGTTCTATTTTTGTCATTAAAGAGTGAAAATGGGAGAGTATTATGAAGTCTTGGATTTGTTACACAGATGAATGAACTCAAAACCACAGAATCCATGATAATCTATTGGTGACTGTCAATTGTTAATTGGTGATGAAGCTTAAAAATTAATTAAACATGTAGAAACTCAACTAAGGTTTTATAACTGTTCACCAAACATGTATTGCCTAAAGTCTAGCGTGCATCTAGATTATACAGATATTCCCACCAAAAGATGTACTGCCTATTCCATTCCCCTTCATGGCTGCTAGAATGTATTATACTTTACATAAACATTATACAGCATTAAATTTAAGAAATCTAAATTAAAAAAAAAACATGCTCAAATACATGTGGTGTGATTTTGCTGAATATAAACACTATAAGCAGGCCATGTGGATTTCCTTCACTTTCATGAGAAATGATGTAATATCCTAGTTTTACAGACAAACAAACACACAACTTACACAACTTTGTCATTCTCCCTCCTGCGTACAGTAAGGCCAAAGGGCTTTTGTGTTATCGTCAGCGTGTTGCTGATAGGACTGGATGGGTTACTCTTGACCGTGCTGACATGTTCGTGGGGGACCTCAAACCTCTGGTTGTTTGGATCATAGATCTGAGAGGAAAGAAACAAGCTTTCAGGAAGTGTGAGCCTATAGCCTGCTATCTCGAGGCCATGCTTTGCTGTGTATGTTTCTATTTTTGGGTTTTGTTCAGTTCACCAAAACAAATGCCTCTGCGATTAACTTGCTGATAGAATTTAGATGTGTGAATTTTGTTGAAGTTAGGACTATTGTTTTTAACCAGAAAAGGAAAAAAAAAAGAGGTGGTGCCTGTAAGTTTTTACCTTGAATCGGAGTCGATTGTTTGTCTGCATTTCAGCATGAAGCCTCACTTCTTCCACATCACCACCAAATAAAGAGGGCATGGGCATTCGTTTCAGATGGGCTATTATTTCTGTAAAATTAAAAACCAAGATGGTAAGAATGACATCACATTTAACTTCACTATTACAACTGGCTGACTGCATAAACAGGCTTCTGAGCCTTAAAAGGGTGCGTGGATAATGTAATGCATTAAGATTGGAGAATGACACAACACAATCACCTTCAGCTGAAGCACTACCATAAAATTCATTTGGTGAACTGAGATTCTATCCACTTCAACATGAGAATAGAGTAAATGTATTTCCAAGTTATTCGTTTAGCAGCATGATCAATGGATGCATGTTACAGAGCATTCTTGGCTCCTTCAGCAATAATGAATTCATACAAGGCAAAAACATGGAAATGTTCAACTTGAGTGTTATGTATTGGTTAAAGTCCCTATCAATGTTTCCAGCATTTCCCCATCCATGATTTATCTTTCTGACATTCAGCATGAGAAACTAATGTTTTCATATATATAAATATATAAACCCCTTTTTTTCCAATTTTTAAACAATGCAGTTAAAAGTGTTGACTGAAAATATCAGGCTGTACATAAACTGTCCGATGTGGCTACCTGCTTTTACACTATAAATGAGCTCACATAAGGTAGAGAGATCAAGCAGAAAATAGAGAAACCTCCACGCTGCAAAGTCAATCGTATTTTCTAATATGCTATCCATGTCAACATCACCACTGCCACTTCTAAAAAAAAAAAAAAAAAAAAAAAAAAAAACCCTTAGGCAATAAGAATGAGAAAAAAAGTAAAAAGTAATATATCAAAACCAATTGAACGTACAAGTGTATCTCAATAAATTAGAATATTATTGAAAAGTTAATTTAGTTCAGCAATTTAATTCAAAAACTGAAACTCATGTTATATAGATTCATTATACACAGAGTGATATTATTTGTTTTAATTTTGATGATTATGGCTTACATGAAATAAAAACCCAAAATTCAGTTTCTCATAAAATAAGAATATTACATAAGCTAAATTTTAAAAAAAAATGAATTTTTAACAGAAATGTTGGCCTACTGAAAGTACACCCTCAGTACTTGATCGGTGCTCCTTTTGCATGAATTGAATGAAGGTGATCAGCCTGAGGCACTGCTGAGGTGTTATGGAAACCCAGGTTGCTTTGGTAGTGGCCTTCAGCTCAACTGCATCATTTGGTCTGGTATCTCTCCTCTTCCTCTTGACAATAGTCCATAGATTCTCTATGAGGTTTAGGTCAGGAGAGTTTGCTGGCCAATCAAGCACAGTGGTACCATCATTAAACCAGGTATTGGTACTTTTGGCAGTGTGGGCAGGTGCCAAGTCCTGCTGGAAAATGAAGTCAGCATCTCCATACAGCTTGTCAGCAGAGGGAAGCATGAAGTGCTCTAAAATTTCCTGGTAGACAGCTGGGCTGACTTTGAACTCAATAACACACAGAGGACCAACACCAGCAGATGACCTCTTTTCAGATGAATGAAAATGTTGCATTTAATTTGGAAACTAGAAAAGCACTCGGAGAGCGCAGACCTCCACCAAGTGTTCCAAGTGTTCTGACGTTTTTTTTTGGCAGAGTTACATGGACAAAAAAAAAAATATTGAAAAAATAAAATATTGAAAATGGCCCTATCTGGCAATGTTTTTCCACAATATTTTTTATTGAACCTTTTTTTTACAAACATGGCACAAACAATCAAACAGTAACACTAAAGTAATTAAAAAAAAACCCAGTAACTACAAAAAAAAAAAAAAAAGAATCCTTTAAAAAAATTCCTGGATCCAGATGGTGATCCGGATCACCACCAAAATGTAATCATCTGTAGGATACCCCATTTCTGACAATCTGTGAAAATTTCATGAAAATCCATCCATAACTTTTTGAGTTATCTTACTAACAAACAGACAGACAGACAGACAGACAGACAGACAGACAGACAGACAAACCAAAGCCGAGGAAAACATAACCTCCTTGGCGGAGGTAATCACTGTCCCAGAGTCTGAAGGAAGTGGAGCGATACAGAATCCACACTGCATGTGGTACAATGTGAAGTTTCCACAGTCCACAGTGATGATTTGGGGAGCTATGTCATCTGCTGATGTTGGTCCACTGTTTTATCAAGTCAAGTACCAATACTTTTGGCAGTGTGACAAAAAACTCACCTTTGATCAGCATGCAATGGATATCCAGAAAAGAAGCCACCAAAGAATGTCAGTTATTTGTAAACCCAAAGGACTTAATGTTGCTTCTCATCTACAGTATTACTGCTACTTTATCAAAGCATCATTTAACCAATCTTATTGTAGTGTTCCACCTGTTTTTTCAGCATGCTTTCTGTAAAAGTAGGACCAAACTCATGAAGGTCACCAATGCTGTAGCAAAAATAATAGATCTTCCCACATGCAACTTCACTGAACTTAATAGTAGAGCCACTGCATGCATGGAAATTTCAATAGAACTGGACTCGACACACCCACCCAGTGAGTATCTAGCCCCATTTCCCTCAGGGCGTAGGTACAGGGCTCTGAGGTGCAAAAGGGCCCACTTTGGGAGAAGCTGATTCCTTCAGTCATCACATCCCTTAACAGCAGACCCCGCTGATGTTGTCTAGACTATTCCTGTGTTGAAGTGATTGGTCTGTTGTTGTTGTTGTATTTGTTGTATTTATTGCCAAACGAGTGCAGTGCTGTGGAAAAGAATTTCCCTTTGGGGACAATGAAAGTCAAAGTCAAGTCAAGTCAACCTGGTTTACTGATGGGTATCACTCTGCTTGACCAGCTAGCAAACTCTCCTAACTTAAACCCCATAGAGAATCTATGGGGTATTGTCAAGAGTAAGATGAAAGACACCAGACCGAACAATGAAGACAAGCTGAAAGCTCCTATCAAAGCAACCTGGGTTTCCATAACACCTCAGCAGTGCCACAGGCTGATCACCTTCAGGCCACACCACATTGATGCAGTAATTCATGCAAAAAAAAAAAATAAAATAAAATAAATAAATAAATAATAAGCCACGACCAAGTATTGAGTGTGTACATGGGCATAATTTTCAGGAGGCCAACATTTCTACTAAAGATCCACGTTTTAATTAATCTTATATAATATTCTAATTTTTCTGAGAAACTAAATTTTGGGTTTTCATGAGCTGTGAATCATAATCATCAAAATTAAAAGAAATGAATGCTTGAAATATATTATTCCGTGTGTAATGAATATGTGTAACATATGAGTTTCACTTTTTGAATTGGATAACTGGAATAAATTAACTTTTCAATGATATTCTAATTTACTGAGATGCACCTGTATATGGAGCACACAGCATTAAAGATGTGATGAATAAAATTCCAGATATTTTCATTATTAGGAGTGTATATGTGTGACAATGTGGGTTAGAGAGAAGGGATGTAGGTATTTACCATAATCATTTGGCTTTGTCTCAGTTACCACTGTGTATCCATGGTTGGTTGGAAAGAAACACCAAGGAACACTCCTCTCATCCCTTGGCTTCCAGCAACATCCCCGCTGCTCACATTTATCCTATCAGGGAAAGAATGATGAATTTGCCCTCAGTTGTATTATTTGCTTTCCTATAAGTATAATTAAAATTATGATTACCTCCACCAAGAAGGTGATATTTTCATGTTGCTTTGTTTGCCTGCTTGTTAGCAGGATTACCCAAAAATTATTGGGTGGATTTTGATCAAATTTTCACCAGAGGTGGCTCTTGGCTACGAACCCAAACTTTTTGATCACTTTTTCAGTTTATTTACATTGCGAGATAGGACCTTGGTGGAGGCATGCACTGTCTGAATGCCCATCTTAACAATATTGTTATTGCAGTAGCAACCTAGCAATCATTGTCAGGGTAAGTAAAGTCAACTTACAGAAACCTGTATAAGTAAGTAATGTATCATTCACACGATTCATTAAAATGCTCTTTTGGGTGAACGGACTGTACTGAATCCCTTGCCAAACTGATTCATTCATTTCACAGTTCAGCTAGCCCAAGTGTGTCATAACAAACAAACAGGTGCAAGCCTACCCCCCAAGCAGTCTTGGGGTCTAAATGGGTTAGGACATACTGGGGTGGAATGCAGAAATGTGCACCTACATTTCCACCGAAATACCCCACTCATAGCACAGCATCTCTCCAATATCTCCTCCTAGCCAAATCCTACTGTCTGGCTTCTCGTGCCAACCCTGTTTTCACTAAATGACAGAGGGTGTCAGCGAGTCTCTGGTGCAATAACCAAGTTGCTCCGGGTAAGTGGGGCTTGTCAGACTTGGGTGTCAGTCCACCTAGGAGAAGGACTACTCTGATTTCAAATCCGGGCAGGTGGTGCCCGTTAGCCTCAGCCAGCAAACTACCTAGTAGAAGGTAAACTCTGATTCCAAACCTCCACTGCCTTGCGGCTATACCTGATCACAGGGAAGGCTTCAGGAGTAAACCTCGAGGATAAATCCGGAGTGGAGCCCTAAGGCGGTTTCCAGATGCTCAGCACTACTTTCCGGCAACTCTTTCAGTGGAACTGGTTCCAAGCTGTATTTGATCATCCTTTCCCTTGGACTCAGCCAGTGACAGCGAGAGGGGGACACTGACGTATGGGCAGCCCACTGTCCCCATACTACCCCGCCCAGGCTTTTTAGCTCAAACTGGAGAGGCCACTCCAGTGGCGTCACAAGATTCCGGCACAACACAGGACGAGGCAGTTACTGGTTATAAGCTCCAACCGACTGACATAGGGAGGAGCACCAGGGGTCTTGTCTGACAGTGGGAGAAGCCTTCACAGCTTCAGTGGGCAGCTACCGCCCGCCTCAAGCTGGGCAGCCCCCAGCCAGAAAGGTGCTGCCCCGCCATGGCTTGCCTGCTCTACTGGGTGCATAGAGCTTAGGGGTCTCCCCTGACAAGCAAGCGTTAATCTGCACCAGGCAGTCAAATGGAGAAACATACGAAGACTCCAGCTCTTCGATTTGCAAGCTGGAATGTTTGCACCATGTGCCCCGGACTTACCGCTGATCTCCAACAAATGAATTACTCTCGCAAGACCGCCATCATCAATTAGGAACTGCACGACTTAACATTGATGTTTCCTGCCTTCAGGAAACCTGGCCGACAGCGGCTCTCATAGAGAATCAGACTACACCTTTTATTGGCAGGGCCTGTCTCAGGACGAGTCCAGGCAGCATGGTGTAGGTTTTGCAGTGAGGAACTCGCTGATCACCACCACAGAAACCCCTACAGGAGGGTCCGAAAGAATCCTTGTACTCTGCATGAAGACATCATTGGGCTTTGTGAACATCCTTTCTGTGTATGCCCCAACCCTCACGTCTACCACAGAAGCCAAAGATCACTTCTACGAGGCTCTAGAAGAAGTGCTATCTAGAATCTCCCACTCTGAAGGCTTATTTTTGCTAGGTGACTTCAACGCTCACATCGGAGCAGACTGGCAAGCGTGGCCATCCTGTCTTGGCCACTTTGGCATAGGCAGGATGAATGAGAGCAACAGAGGCTGTTGGAATTCTGTTGTCATCGCGGCCTCTGCATTACAAGCTACTATTTCAAGTGTAAAGAGCTGGGGAAAGTGTCTTGGAGACACTCCCGGTCCCGTCACTGGCACCAGCTAGATCTTGTCATCACCAGAAGAGCGGACCTCAGCAGTGTTCTTCACACGAGAAGCTATCACAGTGCTGACTGTGATACAGATCATTCCCTTGTTGTCAGTAATGTCAGACTGAAGCCAAGGAAGATCCACCATGCCAAGACTAAGGGTCACCCCCGCATCAACACTTGTGGAACTTCCGATCTGATCAAGGCTCAGACCTTCGCTGACAGCCTTCAGAGGAAACTTGAAGCTCACCTCCAGTCCGATATCCCAGGTGACGTGGATGCCAAATGGAACCATCTTTGCGACGCCATCTACGACTCAGCCATGACCACATTCGGAAAGAAAGAACGCAAGTATGCTGACTGGTTTGAGGCTCACCAGGACAAAATGCAGCCAGTCACAGAGGCCAAAAGAAAAGCACTGCTGGCTCACAAGCAAAACCCTTGCCCTGGCACACGCGACGCCCTTCGAGCAACAAGGAGCAAGACCCAGCAGATTGCCCGCTGTTATGCCAATGAGTAGTGGCAGAACCTGTGCGCCAACATCCAGGTAGCTGCCAATTGCGGATACACCAAAGGAATGTATGAGGGCATCAAAACAGCTATCGCCCCCACAAGCAATCAAAACAGCACCGCTCAATGCTAAGACAGGCGAAGCTATAACTGACAAGAGCAAGCAACTCCAGCGTAGGGTCGAACATTATCTTGAATTGTACTCGACCCAGAACATCATGACAGATGTTTCCCTTGACGCCTTGCCTGGCCTACCAGTCATGGAGGAGCTTGATGCTATGCCCACGCTGGAAAAGCTCAGCAAAGCCATAGACTGCCTCACCTGTGGCAAGACTCCGAGGAAAGACGGTATCCCCCCAGAAGTTCTGAAACATGGGAAAAAAGCCATCTTACAACCACTATATGATCTCCTCTGCCTTTGCTGGGAGCAAGGTCACATTCCCCAAGATATGAGAGATGCCAACATAGTCACGCTGTACAAGAACAAAGGCGACTGCAGTGACTGCAACAATTACTGTGGCATCTCTCTTCTGAGCATAGTTGGCAAAGTCTTCGCTTGGGTCACCCTGTTCCGCCTGCAGAGACTTGCTTCGCGAGTCTATCCTGAGTCTCAGTGTGGCTTCAGAGCCAGAAGGTCCACAGTGGATATAATCTTCTCCCTCCGGCAGCTGCAAGAGAAGTGTAGAGAGCAGCAGCATCCACTGTTCCTTGCATTCGTGGACCTGACCAAGGCCTTTGACTTTGACTTAGTTAGTCGAAGCAGGCTCTTCCAGATCCTGCAAAAGATCGGTAGTCCCCCAAAGCTCCTTGCAATCATCTCCTCCTTCCACATGGACATGCATAGTACTGTTTGCTTTGATGGAGCCACCTCAGATGCCTTTCCAGTCAGCAGTGGAGTGAAGCAGGGTTGCATTCTAGCACAAACTCTCTTTGGGATTTTTTTCTCAATGCTCCTCCACTACGCCTTCGCCAACTGTCCTGAAGGTGTCTACGTCCGTACGAGATCAGACGGAAAACTCCTCAACATCACAAGACTTTGTGCCAAAACCAAAGTCTACGAGGTCCTCATACATGAGCTCCTGTTTGCAGATGATGCTGCTCTAGCATCACACAGTGAGGAGGGCCTGCAGCATCTGGTTGATAAACTGTCCCACACCTACAAGGAGTTGGATCATTTCCAAGATGGCGCCCACAGCGGTCGCCATGGTGCTTCGATGCCCTTTAATTTTTATAATTTGTTTGTTTTTGTTCATTGATTGTGCATCTGCCGGTTCATACACCCGTGAAGAATTATTAAATATCAGGACTCTTACTCCCATGGACCTTCTCCCAGTTTTTTTAGCTCCTGCCGCCGATCTGATTCATTGTTTGGCTCAAAGAGTAAGACGGCGTGAAAGAGGGAAGCGAGGGGGGATTCTCGCTCGGCTGCGTAGGAGAGGCACGCGAACAGCCTTGCCTGGCATATTTCTATCCAATGCCAATTCTCTCTTGAACAAGGTAGAAGAATTAAGACTGCTGATGCGATTTAAGGACCTCGCTTCCTCGTCTGTCATCTGTTTCTCTGAGACCTGGCTTAAAAGGAACATTCCAGATGATGCGATCAGCCTCGAGGGATTTCAGCTGTTTCGTGCTGATCGCGTCACAGAGCTCTCCGGTAAGTCTATTGGAGGAGGAGTGTGCTTCTATATTAACAACAGCTGGTGCTCTGATGTAACGGTGATTTCCAAACACTGTTCTCCCGCCCTGGAATTTCTTTTTATTAACTGCAAGCCATTTTATTCCCCGCAGGAGTTTGCCTCATTCATCCTCGCCGCTGTGTACGTCCCTCCTGATGCGGACACGCGCGAAGCTCAGCGCGTGCTCGCGGATCACATCCAACTCACGGAGCGGAACTTTCCAGACTCCCTGGTTATTGTGGTGGGCGATTTTAACCAGAGCAATCTGAGTCACGAGCTCCCCCGCTACAAACAGTTTATTAAATGTCCAACCAGAGGAAATAACACGCTGGATCACTGTTACACTACAGTGAAGGACGCATATCGCGCTGTTCCCCGCGCTGCGCTGGGACTATCTGATCACGTGATGGTCCACCTCATCCCCACATACAGACAGAGACTGAAACTCACTAAACCTGTTGTGACCACCACGAAGAAATTGACCAGTGAAGCTGGAGAGAAACTGAACACATGCATGGAAATAACTGACTGGGGCATGTTAAAGGAGCCACACATGATCTTAATGAGTACACATACACTGTGAACTCATATATCAACTTCTGTGAGGAGAACATTCTCCCATCGCGCACCAGGGTGAGATACTCTAATGACAAGGCCTGTTCACGGCCAAGCTCAGACAGATCAGGAAGGAGAAGGAAGCAGCGTTGAAAAGTGGAAGACAGGGTACCGCTACAGAAAGGTCAAAAATCGGTTTAACAGAGAGCTGAGGAGAGCTAAATCTGTGTATTCTGAGAGACTCCAGCAGCAGTTCACTGCTAATGACTCCGGCTTCTGTGTGGAGAGGACTGAGGCAAATCACCAACTATCGGCCTCAGGCTTCTAAAGGTCAGGATGACAAAGCCCTTTGTCAAAGAACTGTCCCAACCATTACGCCCGTTTTGACACCTCGTCAGCGTGTCCAACTCACCCACTCCACCCAGCTCCACTGCTCCTCAGCCCCTAATTCATCAAAAGCGTCCGCCCCCCTCCTCCTCCTCCTCCCCCCTGCCCTTGTCATCAGTGAGGCAGGACGGTGCACAGACAGTTCTCCAGACTGAACCCGCACAAGGCCCCCGGCAGGTCAACCTGGCCCTCCACTCCATCCTGCAGCACCTGGACTCCCCGGGAACCTATGCCAGGATTCTGTTTGTGGACTTCAGCTCCGCATTCAACACCATCCGCCCCGATCTGCTCCAGGACAAGCAGTCCCTGCTCAACGGTGCCTGACTCCCTCTGCAGGTGGATCACCGACTTCCTGACAGACCGAGGCAGCATGTGCGGCTGGGGAAGTCCTTTCTCGGACTCTGTTAGCATCAGCATTGGATCACCCCAGGCTTGTGTACTTTCCCCCCTACTCTTCTCCCTTTATACCATCTCCTGCACCTCCTCCCACCAGTCTGTTAAGCTGATAAGTTGCAGACGACACCACCCTCATCGGGCTCATCTCCAACGGCGACGAGTCCGTCTACAGGAAAGAGGTGGCCCAGTCGGTGTCCTGGTGCAGCCATAACAACCTGCAGCTGAACGCTCTGAAGACAGCGGAGATGATTGTGGACTTCAGGAAAGTCACAACCCCCCTGCCCCCCCTCACCATCACAGGCTCTCCCATCACCATTGCAGATTACTTCCACTTCTTAGGCACCACCATCACCCGGGACCTCAAATGGGAGCCAACCATCAGCTCCCTCATCAAAAAGGCCCAGCAGAGGATGTTCTTTCTGCGGCAGCTGAGGAAGCTCAAGCTACCCACCAAGATGTTAGTGCAGTTCTACACGGCCATCATCGAGTCCATCCTCACCTCCTCCATAACTGTGTGGTATGCAGGAGCCACTGCCAGGGACAGACTAAGGCTGCAGCGTGTCGTGCGCACTGCTGAGAAGGTGATCGGCTGCAAGCTCCCATCTCTCCAGGACCTGTACATCTCCAGGACCCGGAGGCGTGCTGGCCGGATCATAGCCGATCCTTCACACCCTGGTCACGTACTGTTTGCCCCCCTCCCCTCAGGTAGAAGACTTCGGTCCATTCGGACTAAAACCTCCCGGCACATGAACAGCTTTTTCCCCTCTGCCATCAGACTGCTGAACATTAAGTGACTTATTGACTCTCATGCACTTTGTACAACAGCTCAACCAGACTCATGTCATTCATCACTGTTTTTTCTGTTGCATTATCAACTGCACTGTGGCACCCATATTATCTGCTACTTGCCTAATTTTTTTAAAAACTGCCTTGACTAGTACTACTCATTATTACTATTATTATTATGATTATTACTTATTTTTCTACACTTATTGCACGTTTTTAGTCCTTTAGTTTTTTAGTTTATCTCTTTATCTCATCATGTTTTTAATGTTGCAGCATGGCACCGAGACAAATTCCTAGTTTGTGTACTACAAGAACAAACTGCAATAAATCTGATTCTGATTCTGATTCTGAGTTTGGGCTTATGATCAGCCTCAAGAAAACCAACATCATGGCGTAAGATGCTGTCTCCTCTCCTGTCATTACCATTGACAATACACAGCTGGAGGTTGTGGACACCTTCACCTACTAAGGGTCCACTGTTTTAAACACGCTCTCGCTGGACACTGAGGTCAGCTCCAGAACCGCCAAAGCAGCTGCTGTCATGGCCAAACTCAGCAAGCATGTGTGGAACAACAATCTGCTGAGATTGAAGATCAAGCTACTCCTCTACCAAGCTCACATCCTGTCCACTCTCCTGTACGGCAGCGAGTCCTGGACAGCTTATCCCAGGCAGGAGAAGTGGTTAAATGGGTTCCACTTCCACTGTCTTCGGCGCCTTATGCACATCAAGTGGCAGGACAGAGTCCCCAACACCGAGGTCCTTGAGCGGGCTGACTTCCTAAACATCCCTGCATCTCTCAGCCAGAGACGACTCCGGTGGCTCGGCCACGTGCACCGTATGGAGCCTGACCGCCTGCCGAGAGAAATCCTTTACGGAGAACTGTGGGTGGGAGTCCGCCGTGTGGGCCGACCGCTGTTGCGTTTTAAAGATGTCTGAAAAAGCGACATGCGATATGTGCAGATCATATCTGCGCCACACCAGTCGGCTGCCTTTTGCAACAGCGGCTCGATTCCGAGTTTTTTTTTCCCTTCCTCTCTCTTTTGATCACTTTTTTTTTCACCCCACTTATATCACGGACACACAGATCGTCCCAAATGTCTCCTGAGCCGGTGGACGGAGCCACTGTTTATAGCAGGATTCGATACAACAGGGAAGAGCTGCTAGCATTTAACCGCCACCCGGTCCCACTGGAAAAACTCGACATACCGAGAGAACTGAGGCGAAAACGCCGCGGCTGCCGGGCTGGAGTAAGGCGGAGGACAAAAAATATAAGGTACAGACCCTCCCTTCCATCTGTTGTCATGGGAAATGTACGGTCGATACTGGGAAAGTTAGATGAGCTAGCGGCTATCTCCCGTTATGATAGCACTTACCGGGAGTGCTCTCTCTTTTTGTTTACTGAGACGTGGCTAACTGAACTAGCAGCAGATGCTAACATTGAGCTGGAGGGTTTTCACATGATACGAGCTGACCGAACACCAGAGAGTGGCAAAACTAGGGGCGGTGGAGTGATAATGTATGTTAACAACAACTGGTGTAGACCGGGACATATCACTGTTAAACAATGACACTGCAGCAAAGACATTGAGTTGCTAGCTGTTAGCATGAGGCCTACATATCTCCCGAGAGAACACTCACACGTGATCTGCATTGTTGTTTATGCAAATCCGACGGCGAACGCTGGGACAGCGCGTGACGTCATCCATTCAGTAACCAGCAGGCTGCAGACAGAACACCCAGATGCTCTTCTCCTCATCTCAGGCGATTTCAACCACGTTTCACTGTCTCCCATTCTGCCCACTTTCACCCAGTATGTCACATGCCACACTAGAGACAATAAAACACTGGATTTGTTCTACGCAAACACTAAGGAGGCGTACACCTCATCACAACTCCCCCCACTTGGGAGATCGGATCACAACTTGGTTCATCTCCGACCGGTGTACAAACCCCTAGTGCACAGACAACCTCCGGCCATGCACACTGTGGAGTTATGGTCTGAGGAGACAATAAGATAAGATAAGATAAGATAAGCCTTTATTAGTCCCACAACGGGGAAATTCCAGGATTGCAACAGCACAGGGATAGCAACACTCAGAGCAACAATCAGAAGGCAAGAAAAAACAAGCAAGCAAGAGCAGCTAATATACATATGTACATATTACTATAAAATATATATATACACACACACACACACACACAGACACACAGTGCAGAGCATTGTAGCTGGATGGAATAAATATATGAATATATGAACACACAGTGCAGAGCATTGTAGCTAGATGGAATAAATATGTAAATATATAAACACCCACAGTATGGAGCATTGCAGCTAGGTGGAATAAATATGCAAGTATATAAACACACACAGTGCGGAGCAATGTAGCTAGATGGAATAATATGTAGATATATAAAAACACAGTGCGGAGCATTGTAGCTAGATGGAATAAATATATAGATATATAAATATAAACACACCCAGTGCAGAGCATTGTAGCTAGATGGAATAAATATGTAAATATATAAACACACACAGTGCAGAGCATTGTTGCTAGGTGGGATGAAACAGCATAACCGTCTATTTAGTTATCCTACATGGTATGATTATGTGCCCATACATATTCTCACCCTCCATAGCGACCGGTATGTTCCTAGTTGTATGCCGGAGAGGACCATTGTGTAAGTCTATTGCATCTTTTGCATTCAAAAAAAAAAAAAAAAAATGGACAATGGACACTCTAAAGGACTGTTTTGAAGCCACTGCCTGGAAGCAGCTCTGCGATCCACATGGTGAGGACATCGATGGCCTCATTCACACCTTCACGGGCTACCTCAGCTTCTGTGTGGACAAATCCGTTCCCACCAAGACCATACGGCGTCACTCAAACAACAAACCCTGGATCAACCCTGAGATAAAAACACTTCTGAGAGAGAAGAAGAGGATCTTCAGGTCGGGGAACAGGGAGATGCTGAAGTCCGTACAGAGGGAGCTGAGGAGAAAGATCAGAGAAGGCAAGGACAGCTTCAGGAAGAAGATGGAGGACAAGCTGCAACAGAGCGACATCAGCGGGGTCTGGAGAAACCTCAAAACCATCTCGGGGCTCCAGAATACCTCCCCCCAGGCCACGGGGGGCAGGGAGTGGGCGAACAACCTGAATCTGTTTTTCAATAGATTTGACCAACCGCCCTCCCCCCTGTCTGCACAACAACCACTGCTGCCTCTAAGAAATCAAGTCCTGCTACCCACTCCCCACTCCACCGACACCCCCCCCCCCACTCCCAACACACAGCCCCCCAGCCTGACCCTGACCAAGACCCAGGTGAGGACGGAGCTGAGGAAGATCAAGGCGAGGAAGGCGTCGGGACCGGACGGCATCAGCGCAAAGCTCCTCAAGTCCTGTGCAGACCAGCTGTGTGGGATTGTGACGTATATCTTCAACATGAGCCTGAAACTGGGGAGGGTACCACAGCTGTGGAAAACATCTTGTGTGGTACCTGTACCAAAAACTTCCCACCCCAAAGACCTGAACAGCTTCAGACCGGTGGCCTTGACGTCCCACTTGATGAAGACCCTGGAGAGACTGCTCCTTGCTCATCTCCGCCCCCTGGTGGAACCAGCGATGGATCCACTCCAGTTCGCCTACCAGCATGGCATTGGGGTGGAGGATGCGGTGATCTTCCTCCTTCACTGTTCTCTGTCCCACCTGGAGAAGCCCGGGAATATGGTGAGGATCATGTTCTTTGACTTCTCCAGTGCTTTCAACACCATCCAACCGATGATCCTGAAGGACAAGCTGCTGCGCGCAGGGGTGGACCAGCACCTGTCATCATGGATCCTGGACTACCTCACGAACCGGCCTCAGTTTGTGAGAACCCGGGACTGTGTTTCCGACACGATCATCAGTAGCACGGGGGCCCCCCAGGGAACGGTGCTGGCTCCCTTCCTGTTCACTCTTTATACTGCGGACTTCTCACACAACACAACACATTGCCATCTACAGAAGTTCTCTGATGACTCTGCGATCGTTGGTCTCATCTCCAGTGGAGATGAAGCTGAGTACAGAGGGCTTATCCAGGACTTTGTGGACTGGTGCCATCGGAACTGCCTCCAGATCAACACGAGGAAAACTAAGGAGCTGGTGGTGGACTGCCGCAGGCATGGGCAGCCCCTCACAGCACCAGTAAATATACAGGGAACAGACATCGAGATGGTGACATCCTACAAGTACCTGGGTATTCATCTGAACAATAAACTAGACTGGTCACACAATACTGACACACTCTACAAGAAGGGACAGCGCAGGCTGTTCCTGCTGAGGAGACTCAGGTCTTTTGGTGTACAAGGGGCGCTGCTGAAGTCATTCTATGACACGGTGGTGGCATCAGCCATCACTTTTGGAGTGGTCTGCTGGGGCAGTGGCATTACTGCAGCCGATAGGAAGAGACTGAACAAAATGATTAAGAAAGCTAGCTCTGTCCTGGGGCAACGCCTTGATCCGATGGAGGAGATAGGAGAGAGAAGGACGGTGGCTAAACTGTCATCTCTGCTGGAGTCCGAGTTCCACCCTATGCAGGACATACTGGATGCACTGAGGAGCTCATTTAGCAGCAGACTACATCATCCCAGGTGCACAACCGAGAGGTTTCGTAGGTCCTTCCTACCAACGGCTGTCAGACTGTACAACCTAAGCAGGGCTGCTCGCAGAGATAGCAAAAAGACGTAACAAACTAATAGTTTTTTTTTAATGCAAAAGATGCAATAGACTTACACAATGGTCCTCTCCGGCATACAACTAGGAACATACCGGTCGCTATGGAGGGTGAGAATATGTATGGGCACATAATCATACCATGTAGGATAACTAAATAGACGGTTATGCTGTTTCATCCCACCTAGCAACAATGCTCTGCACTGTGTGTGTTTATATATTTACATATTTATTCCATCTAGCTACAATGCTCAGCACTGGGTGTGTTTATATTTATATATCTATATATTTATTCCATCTAGCTACAATGCTCAGCACTGGGTGTGTTTATATTTATATATCTATATATTTATTCCATCTAGCTACAATGCTCCGCACTGTGTTTTTATATATCTACATATTATTCCATCTAGCTACATTGCTCCGCACTGTGTGTGTTTATATACTTGCATATTTATTCCACCTAGCTGCAATGCTCCGTACTGTGGGTGTTTATATATTTACATATTTATTCCATCTAGCTACAATGCTCTGCACTGTGTGTTCATATATTCATATATTTATTCCATCTAGCTACAATGCTCTGCACTGTGTGTTCATATATTCATATATTTATTCCATCCAGCTACAATGCTCTGCACTGTGTGTCTGTGTGTGTGTGTGTGTATATATATATTTTATAGTAATATGTACATATGTATATTAGCTGCTCTTGCTTGCTTGTTTTTTTTTTTCTTGCCTTCTGATTGTTGCTCTGAGTGTTGCTATCCCTGTGCTGTTGCAATCCTGGAATTTCCCCGTTGTGGGACTAATAAAGGCTTATCTTATCTTATCTTATCTTATCAATGCCAATAACTGGGAGGCTATTGCCAAAGATCGAGTCACCTGGCTCCCCAGTGTCAAAGAGGGTGTTCTCAAGATGGAAGCGAACACAAGAGTCCAGATGGCGACGAAGCGTGCGTCAAGGAAAGAACGCACAGCATCAGCACATGCACCATCAATCTTCATCTGCGCCCAACTGTTCCAAAGACTGCCCACCTCAAGGATTGGGCTGTACAGTCATTCAGGCGCTGCTCCAACTCTTGACGTGCTAACCATCGCCTCTTCGAGAACAAGGATGCCAGAAGACCCTGCTGAATCACCCACCTGAGCAGCGAATGAGCTCAGCCCACTCTATTCAGCCAAACTCTCAGTTCAGTGAACGTTCTGGAGAGAAGCGAATGAGTCCCGTCTGCCTCCATTCAGTGACTGGTAGGCAGTTAGAGCTCCAGTACAAACACTGAGTAATTTGGTGTACAAATATTTCAAATGGATCTTTTTAGGCAGTTAGACCCTCCACGCACTGAATAATAGGGGGATTAATGTTTTGAACACATTTTTTCATTGAACTGATTTTAGTGATTAGGTATGATGAAATAAAATATAATGTCCAGAAGGATAAACCTGACATTTAGCCACCTATTGAAAATGTACAGTATCATGTTCACAGAAAAGCAGCATTTTTGTGTGTGTTACACCTTTTGTGAGGGTGGTAAGGGTGGATACCATCACAGAGAGAAGCAAAGTAGTGAAACCAGAGTGCTCTACTGTACTGAAGGTAACTACATCCAGGACAGAGCAAGAAGGACGACAGAAGGAAATGTGAGGACATTAAAAAAGGTTTAAAAACAGCTTGACACCCTCAAATTAACCTAAGTCATTTATTTGAGGTGTGTCCCCATCACCTGACACTTTGTCATGGGTTACACTGTTACTACAATGCTTCAAATGTGCAGAGGTCATAGTATTATAGTGCTGGAGAAAGATGGGAGGCTATGCCATCAGTGTGCAGAATGGGCGCTCTTATTATTGTTATGGTGTTATATTCATACCTGTGAAGCACCCGCATCAGGGAAGCAGTCTACTCTTTCTTCTATAGGAAAATTTCGGGACACTGAGGAACATTAGTTGGAGTAGAGGTGGCAGGAACTGCAGTAGTAGCAGAAGACCTCTGCCAAAAACATAAAGTGTTTATTCAATACTAATTAGCAATAAATATTCTGAATTTGTATACTGTATAGTCTTTCACTCAGAGGGTATACTGTACAGTATATACAGTATATCTGTCTCATCAACTTAGCAGTCCAGATACCCAAAAGAAAGATTCATCCTTTTTCCCTTGGTGGGGATAATGAATGGATGTAAATGGATGTAACATGAATATAAAGTTATCAGAAATCAGAAGCAAAGGGTCAATCATAAAACAGATTTAAAGAGTGGTGTCTTGAAATGATTAAAAAAAACTGTAACACATTTGTAAATATAATATCATTGTAATATATATATCTATATATACACATATCACATATCAGGTGACCATCTAAGCATGATAAGATGCATGGAAGCTGTGAATAAAAAGTTATTCCACAAAATACAGATTCTGAGTTCTTCCTAAATTGAAAGTAAAGCATTGTAATGTTTAAAAATGAACATGAACTTGTTTTCTTTGCAGTATTTGATCTGAATACACATCAAAAAACATATTTAAAAGCAACATATTTTTTGCTGGCTTGGCCATTTATCATTTTCTGTACAATAAATGTTCTAAATGATGGATATGCATTGTTTGCAGTTCACCTACCATCTTTAATGGTGGCGGGTTCTTCAATCGCATATAGAACTATGAAGGCTATGGATACCACAGTCATCAGTGAGAACAGGACCATTAAGGTCACCTCCAAACTGGAGAACCGTCTTTTCCCCATCTAAAACAAACAAATGCACACAGACACAGTCATGCACATGTACAGCATGCTCCCAAATGGATCACAAGAGCCAACATCCCTAACACCCGTCAATGACACAAAAGGCAAGGGCTCAAAAGTTCAAAAACTATGAAGCTTAATGAGGCCCACTGGCAAGACAAACATTCACACAGGGACACACACAATGATGACAAAAAATAAAATAAAATTGCTTTCTTTCCCTCCCTCCCACTCTCCCTCATTAACTTTGGATTTCCTATGAAAAGTTAAAAAAAAATAAATAAAATATTCTCAAAGAAAATATATAGAATAAACAAAAACCAGGAAATTGTGGAAAACTGTTCACAAAGAGAAATGAACAACCTGCTCAGGCTTTTCAGCCTCCTCATCCTTATACTCCAAAGCAATTAAACTTCTCCTCAGTGTACTCTCCTGGACCAAAACAAGATAAATTCTCATATCTGTGTGGGTAAGTGACTGGTGTGTGTATCGCTTATAGCTACCCTGTTTAATGTGCTGTGAAGAGCAGGTGAGGGCAGAGAAACCGACAGAGCCAAATGTCTGCATGCCCCTGTGTGTCTGCAATCAGCTGCACATAATAAAGAAAATAAAAGCCTCCATGTGCATGCAATATAATACCCAGACAGGAAAAAACACACATACATTTATAAAGTACAAACCCGTTTCAGTCTCTCTCTTTCTGTGCTTCAATTTAGCTGGCAAAGAGTATCTATAATTAGCTTTCTCACAGCATATCATTTTACATGTCAGAACACAGAGGCACCCTGCTACTGCACACTCTCTATAGCAATACTACTTTATGGCAGTCTGCAGCAATAAAATCTGAATGAGCACCAAGAGTTTTAAATAATATCTTATATTTCATTTGAATTGTAATTTAGGTCCTCTGGTTTCCCCAAGTTAATGTCAGACCAGGATGCAGATTGTTACTTTAAGACCGGCATAAAAAGTAAGAGAGCAGCGTCCTGTGTTTGAACAAAAGAAATAGTATGCAGACTCCTTCAGAGCCACCTGTTTCCTCTGAAGCTGCATTGCAGTTTACAGTAGATTTTTTACTCTACTGGCAAATAGCTACAGAAAGCCAACATTATCATTAACAAAGTTGCAGTCTGTCACCCAGTAATATGAATAGAACTCTATAACTGAACATGTGCAAACTACAAACTAAGCACGCAAGCAATAATAATGACAGAAAAAATAACACACCCAGGGGTATCAACTCTCTATATCAATAACTTTTGAAATTTAAAATGTATTTAACAATGATCATATGATAATGTAGTTATTGAAAATGAATTCCACAAGAATCACAGTCATATCCATTATTTACTAAAATATTTTAATGGAGTATCATTTAATATTTGTAATATATGACAAAAAATGTTAGTTTATAAGTTAAAAAGCTAGACAGTCTGCAGTTGCAGTCTTACCTCTACTTTCTCCTGTGTTTGGGGCAAAGTGAGCTGATTCAAATGAGATTGCACCTTTTTATTGATGAGGACTGCTGGGAATGGTTACAAGAGTCACCACCACCCCCATAAGCTGTATACTTGCACTGTGTACAAGAAAACGTTCATGTTTTACCATTTCACCATGTAGATCCTAAAGTCATAAATGATAAGATAGCGTCTCTAGTGTGTGGGAAGAACTGCAGCCTAAAATCATGTTATCAACTTGTTTTTGATTACTCCCATGACCATGTTGGAGTTAGTGCTGAGAGAGTGTGTGTGTGTGTGTGTGTGTGTGTCTCCACATGGACAGATGATTGTATGGTTATAATTTAACTGACTGCTGCTGTGGTTTTTGAGTTGTTTTATTTAAGCCGTGACAAAGCAAAAACAACATCACCTTCTGTTCCTGATTCAGCATGTACCATGCATAGCAATTACTGTGGTAATTTGTATGGTTGTTGTGGCAACTCTTCAAGATCTGTTGTAATATGTATTCAAAAGACAGTGTATTACAATATTAAAGGTGGATCTTTCAGCTTTGTTTTTCAGTAACAGTCTTTAATGGGCTTAATACTTGAGTCGTCGTTTGAGCTGGGTGGGACGCTACCCCTCTGGATACAACACAGTATAATGTTCAAGAAACAACACTTGAGAATTGTACTTATAGGCCAGAACACACAAAATGGGAGGTGAGAGCCCTTTTGTCATCGCTCACATTATTCTTCTGCCAGATGATCGCTTTTTTGAGATCCTCAACATTAACAAAAACTCACAAATTTGTGCACACACACCAGACGCTGTGAAAGTTTTTGGATTTTGGAGGAAATCTGTAATAAGCGCTCCTCAGGAGCAGATGAATAGACTCACTTGCAGGGTGAAGGTGAAACATAATTTATTGCAAAATAAATGCAGCTTGAGAGCTGAACACAAAATAAGCCACAACGGCAGTAACAGTACGCTAGGGGGGAAACCCAAACAGTGATAATGGAAAACAGTGAGAACACAAAGCAAAACTACTCACTGATGATTTACAACTTCTTAGGACATAGGGCCCAACAAAGGAATAAGGGAGTGACACCAATAAATAGGGATGAACATAATAAACTAATGAGGAACAGCCGTGAACAATAATCAGTTAAATGAGGATGAGCTGTGCTGGAAAGGAAGTAAACAAATGACACTGCTAAACTAAAAGACAACTCAGAAATGGATGGTGAAGCAGGAAAATATACCACATACAAACGTAACTGAGAAGGAGAAAAATAGCAATGATAATAAGAACTGAGATGGGAGTGAAAAACCCAATGATGATGATGATAATAATAATAATAATAATAATAATAATAATAATAATAATAATAATAACAATGGGTACAATAAATAACATAAAGTGTGGACAGGGTCTGACCCAGTCCAGACCAGCACAAAATCCAGGCACCTATAAAATATTGGCTCCTATGGACCCCTGAACATCAGGACTCAAGGAAAGTGGCAAACATTTTAGTTTTGTATAGTAACATGACATTCGCCACAAAAGTGTGTCTCGTCAAGACATGCAAAAACATTATCGGGGTCATGACCTATGCCTCACGGGAAATCCACCATTTTGGATTTTTTGCAGTGGTGGTAGCGGCAGAGGTCGTGGCTCCTTCAGCAATTTTCTACCCTTGTTCTAGGGAAATAAACATATGAGGTCTGACTGACCTCATTTTCACTGGGAAAGCATATACCATCAAAAGTTATTCAGCTCTCACAAAAGCTCAAGGGTGTTGCCATGGTGACATGATGAAGTTTGACATCTTGCTATGAACCTCCAGACGACTGTAATTCGGACACATATTGTCTGATTTCCACCAAATTTTCTACAATGGATACAAGTCTGACTCTGAACAGTTATACTGTATACAGTTAGGTCCATAAGTATTTTGACACTGATACAAGTGTGGTTATTTTAGCTGTATATCAAAACATATTCAATATGTATTATATAATCAATATGGGGTTAAAGTGCAGAATCTCAGCTTTAATTTGACAGTGTTCATATCCCAATTGGAGCTACAGTTTAGAAATTACAACCATTTAAAAAATCTCTCTTTTGTACAGGTCAAAATTGGACAACTGACTCAAAAGCTATTTCATGGGCTGCATGGACTATTATCTCGTTATCCCATCATCAATCAAGCAGGTAAAAGGTCTGGAGTTAATTCCAGGTGTGGAATTTGCATTTGGAAGCTGTTGCTGTGAACCCACAACATGCGGTCAAAAGAGCTCTTAGTGGAAGTGAAACAGACCATAACTTATGCTAAAAAATAGAAGACAACTGTCAGAGAGATGACAGAAATGTTAGGAGGCACCAAATCAACTGCTACATTCTGGGGGAAAAAAAGAGCACACTGGTGAGCTCGGGAGCTCGAAAAGCCCTGGACGTCCACGGAAGATAACAGTGGTGGATGATTGCAGGATCCTTTCCATGGTGAAGAAAAAACACCTTCACCATCCTCCACCCAAGTGAAGAACACTCTCCAGGAAGTAGGTGTATCAGTATCTAAGTCTACCAAAAAAAGAAAAAATTAAGAGAGGAAATACAGAGCGTTCATCACAAGGTGCAAACCAGTAATCAACCTCAGAAATAGAAAGGCCAGATTAGTCTTTACCAAAAAACATGTAAAGAGCTAGCAGAGTTCTGGAAACATATTCTTCAGAGAGATTAAACCAAGATCAACCTGTACCAGAATGATGGGAAGAAGAAAGTACAGAGAAATCTTGGAACAGCTCATGATCCAAAGCACATCAAATCTTCTGTAAAACGTGGTGGAGGCATGCATGGCTTCCACTTCCACTGGGTCACTAGTGTTTATTGATGATGTGACAGAAGACAGAAGCAGCTGGATGAATTTTGAAGTGTATGGGGGTATACTGTCTTCTCAGATTCAGCCAAATGCAGCCAAGTTGATTGGATGGCACTTCACAGTACAGATGAATAGTTACCCAAAACATTTTAATTTGTCCAGTTACTTTAGAGACCCTGAAATGAGATGTTTTTTAAATGGTTGTAATTCCTAAACCGTAACTCTAATTTACATGTGAATGCCATCAAACTAAAGCTGAGATTCTGTACTTTAACCACATATTGATTATATAACTGTATCTTGAACATATTTTGGTATACAGCTAAAATAACAAAACTTGAATCAGTGTCCAAATATTTATGGATCTAACTGTATATTATTATTCAGAACTAGTTATAGCACTACCTAGTCGATACAGGAAGCGTGTGGCTAAATTGTTTTATTTTTTTATTCAAAAACCACTTGCCAAAATGGAGACTTATTGGGGCATATGGGAAATACTACATGCTAGTCAATTCCACTCTATGCTCACTGTTTTGCGATGGAAATGCAATCCTTGCCATTCAATCTGTGATTTTGTTTGGAGGGTTTGGACAGATGGGGCATCACAAAAATTGGCACATACTGGCCCATGCTGAGGTTGCTATCATCTATAGTACTATATGGATCTGGAACATGTACCTTGTAAATAACTGTTTCCATGGCAACTGGAAAGTTTTGATGCTTCGCCGATTAACAAGGGACAGCTATAAATCGGACACACAATTTCAGATTTCTATTAAATGTTATTATGATGGATGATATTCTGCCTCTGAATGACAGAGTATTTAAATTTTTGTGAGGTGTCCAACATTTTCTTTACCTTCAGAAGCATCAGTGACTGCAGTTCAAAAATGACCTGTGTTAGAATCAATGTGTTTTTATGCCATTTTTATCGTTTTGGTAAAGAATAGTCATTTGCATTATATTTTGGTCCACACAAGAAAGATTTCATGTTAGAAATATTTTTATTTTTCACTTTTTAACCATTTTTAAAACATTTTGAAAATTGTAAAATTACACAATAGCAATAAAAAAAATGTCAATATCCATTTTGTGTGTGTGCGTGCATGTGTGTGTGTGTGTGTGTGTGTGTGTGTGTGTGTGTGTGTGTGTGTGTGTGTGTGCACCTGCGTGTGCATGCGTGCATTTGTGTGTGAGAGGCAGAGAGTATATATTTCTTTTTAAACATTTTTAATATTTTTATATTTGGTTTGGTGTTCTGCTCTGGGTGGGAGATAACTCGCTCCAGTAAGAGCCCTTACACCTCATTTTGTTGGACATGATTTGGACTCCACTTTCTTCTTCAGACGACTCACAAAAAGCATCTTCTGTGTCTGTATGATCCTGTTCAGTTGGATATCCAGGTGAACAACTGACACTTCCACCTGGACAATAGTTTGTGTCCTCATTAGGTGCATTCCGATTGCTCACTAGTGTACTCCGAAGTGGACTGCACAGGGTATTCCACCGTATTAAGTGATATTCCAAAAACGAAGGGCGTGAACAGTCTTCAGTTCAAAGGGAACTGAGAACTGAGCAGGGAAGAAGTGAACAAGCATACATCACTTCACAAGAAGGTTGCCCACAAGCCACTGCACCTCAAATATGAGTAAAACAAACCATCGTTGCTAATGTTATTAACAAGCTAAACTGATGTTGGTTTAGAGTGATCGTCTCCATGCCACATTGTTGTGATGCAGTAATTCATGCAAAAGCAGCCCTGAACAAGTATTGAGTGTGTATATGGACACACTTTTCAGTAGGCCAACATTTCTGTTAAAAGATAATATGAGAAAAGATAAGCCTTTATTAGTCCCACAATGGTGAAATTCCAGGATTGCAGTAGCAAAGGAAGAGCAGCACTCAGGGCAATAGCAAATAAGATGATAAGATAAGAAATGGTTAGCCAAAGCACTAAATGGATATACATATGTACACAGATATATACACAGTGCAGAAGCATTGCAGCTAGATGGTATAAATAGCATTATGGTTTGTTAAATTACCCTGCAGAATATGAATACAGTATGTACCCAGACAGTATATTTTGCATTTGAATCAAAAGTGTTGTTGCCACCCTCAGTAATGATTGTTATTGTCCTAGTTGTGTATTGGAGGGGCGATCTTTATTGTGCAAAGTTGGTATGTTTACTACATTTAATACGACCTCTATGAGCAGCCCTGGTTAGGTTATAAAGTCTGACAGCCGTTTGTAGGAAGGACCTGTGGAACCTCTCCGTCGTGCACCTAAGATGGCACAGCCTACCACTAAATGAGTTCCTCAGTGCGTTCAGCGTGTCCTGCATGGGGTTTGACTTGGACTCCAGCAGAGATAACAGCTTAGCCACCGTCTTCCCCTTCCTCCTATCTCTTCCACTGGGTCGAGGAGTCGCCCCAGAACAGAGTTTGATTTTTTTGATCAGCCTGTTCAGTCTCTTCCTGTCGGCTGCCATGATGCCACTGCCCCAACAGACCACTCCAAATGTGATGGCTAATGCCACCACCGAATTGTAGAAAGTCTCCAGGAGTGCCCCTTGCACTCCAAAAGACCTGAGCCTGCTCAGGAGGTACAGCCTGAGCTGCCCCTTCTTGTAGAGCACGTTGGTGTTGTGTGACCAGTCCAATTTATTGTTCAGGTGAACACCCAGGTACTTGTAAGATGTCACCATCTCAATGTCTGTTCCCTGGATTTTTACCGGTGCTGTGGGGGGTTGTCCTGGCCTGCGGCAGTCCACCACGAGTTCCTTGGTTTTCCTCACATTGAAGTGGAGGCAGTTCCGTGGGCACCAGTCCACGAAGTCCCGGATATGAGATGACGCCGACAATAGCAGAGTCGTCAGAGAACTTCTGTAGATGGTAGTGTGATGTGTTGCGTGAAAAGTCAGAGGGCGAACAGGAAAAAAATTAAAAATTAAAAAAATTCATTAAAAATTCATTTTTTAAATTGATCTTATTTAATAATCCTTTTCGGGTCATGGGGGGGACGGGGGGTGGGGGGCTGGAGCCTATCCCAGCGTCTTTGGGCGAGAGGCAGGGTACACCCTGGACAGATCGCCAGTCCATCGCAGGGCCAACACAGAGAGACAGACAACCATTCACTCTCACAGTCATACCTAAGGACAATTTAGAATCCCCAGTTTGATGCCAGTTAACCTAACTTGCATGTTTTTTGCATGTGGGAGGAAACCGGAGAAATCCCGGAGTAAATCCACACAGACACGGGGAGAACATGCAAACTCCACACAGATCACTGTTGGTCGGGGGCTGGGATCGAACCCAGGATCCCCCGGCCAAGGGTGAATTGCTGTGCTGCCGCAGTGCTAACCACTCCGCCACCGATATTCAACTTTTTTGAGAAACTGAATTTTGGGTTTTCATTAGCTGTAAGGGTGGATTCACACTGTAACATTTGGAGCGACTTTTACTGACGTTTTGGCAAATGTCTGGTAATTCTGGAAAAAGTTAATGACAGTTTCTGTTTGCTGGCAAATACAGGTGCAAGTTGTGTTCTTTGAAAATTTTCAGTATGCTGAAAATTTACCGATGTTTGGAAATAAACATTGATGAAAATTGTGCTCAGTTTGTAAAAGTTACTGAGTGCTGGCTAAGTTGCTCAGAGCTCACCTAAGTTGGCTTTAGTTAAGCTCCATTGGCAAACGTCGACTGAAATGCTGGTGGAAACTCAGGTCAAATATGCACCAACACAGGAGAAATGCCTCAGATGTGTCGTGTCCATGGTGTTGGAATGCCATAAGCCGAGAGAAGGGGGAATGGACGACTTGCACTGAACGGTGTGACGTGTATCCGGTTTTAAATGTTCCACCTTGTTGCCATCCAGTTTGTATTTACAATAGAGAGCCTAAGCCATGCCCCTTCTGCTTCCGCATATGGGACCTTAACCCTTTGAGTGTGAGAATTTGTGTGCCCCTAGTGGCAGAGCACGGCACTGCGCCTGCCTTCTCACTCTGACTTTGTCAAAAGTAAGTGAGAAATTTCTGTTTTTTTATTAAATGTACTGATTTCTTGTTCATTTACTCTGAAGATAAGATGATGAGGTACCTCTGTACAAAACCAGTGTCAAAAGACTGAACCATTTTTTGTGTAAATACGTCCAAAGTCCAGTTTTGACTGAGTTGTGGAATTTAAAGAGGTGTCGTGACATTATGGAAATTAGATGCGTAAATTTATTCCTATCTTAAACTTTGGATCATATTTTACATCTTTCTAATTGACAGTAAGTCATTATCTATTACCACTTTCAAGTTATAGCCTTGGAAATCGGAACTATTTTATTGACAAAAAATATTTACCACTCTTGACCACTAGGGGGTATGTCGCAGTTCTGCGCCATACACACTCAAAGGGTTAAATCAAAAAGATTCTCCATTGAAATGAACGGCAATTTTCTTTTGATCCCAATCGAATTTTGTCATGAGTTACAAATATGTTTGTCAATTTAAAAATAATTTTCCATGTAATCAAAGTTGTCGGCTGTCGTATAATAACAGAGTAATATTTAGTTTTTGTTTCAATGATTAGTGGACAGCAACTCCCATCATCCCACATCACTAAACACGAGCATGGCGGGAGATTACTAAAACCTCACCTCCGGTCAGTGTTGCCAGATGGGAAATGTTTAAGTATTGTACCAGTGATTTAAAATTATTGTATTTTCAGGAAAATTATTGTACACACCCAGTTTTAATTCTGACGTGGGTCAGGACCATCTGCTTCAGTAACATATTATCACAGATTGTGCATATTATAGCCTATAACGTAGTTTTACCTTTAAATAATCTAACAGATCGGTGGAAAAAAGTGCCTCTTGGAGACCAGCGCCTCTACCTGTGTGGAGTACAGGATGAGCCCCTGGCCTGCACTGAACAAGCCAGAATATCAGTCATAATTAACTATCTTATATATGTCTTCTTCTGAAACATGATATATCAAAGTCTTGCTGTTATGTAGGAATAATGGAGAATGGAGAGCGACTGATGTTGAACACTGAATTCTCTTTATTGAACTGAACGGAGAGTGACTGATGTTGAACACTGAATTCTCTTTATTGAACTGCACAGCACAATATATACCCCAGCCATAGCCTGCCTTACGTCATCAACCCCCCAACCCTCGGCTGAGCTACGGCAAGTCCCGAGGCACAATTCCCATATGTAACATCCCCCCCACACACACAAAGTTCCAGACCCCCCCCCCACCCCATCCTTCCCCACCTCCAGTTCACTAATCAACAAATATAGAACCCGGCACCCAAACAACACCATTGTTGTTTTTTTGTTTTTTTTCTTTTTTATGTACACAAATAACTTTAAACAGATACATTTCTTGGGTGTCTGAGTAGACTGTCAGTACACCCGGCCAAGTTGGAGCAGATTATTCTGCCGCTAGATCCAACTGGCATCAAACGTGACAGTTCAGGTAACATAGTCCTCCAGGTCCCCAGGCCTCCAACAAATTCTAGCTGGGCATCCCGCAGAAGGGGACCCTGCACCTGGCACCGCCGGCCTAGTCTGTGGGCCCTCATTAGGCAGGACCCCCCAGTCCCAGCTCTCACTAAAGCGTCCCGCAGCTGGCTCAGTCCTCTGCCCCAGTGGTGACCTTCTCAGTCTACTGGCGTCCCACCGGGACCCAGCATCCAGTTCAAACGTGTCCGGGCCCCTCTTCCTAGCAATCTGCCGTGGCCCCATCCACAGTGGTTGGAGCTTGTGAGTGCGGACAGGATACTTGATCCACACCTGGTCCATCTTCTTCAGTCCATGGTCCCTCACCCTGTGTTTCCGGTTGAACCTCTGCTTCATTCTGTGTTGTTGTCTGGTGACCTGGTCCAACACTGCCTCCGTTCCTTCCTGAGAACTTGTCACTGAAGGTCTCAGTGGACCCACTGGCAAAGGTAGCTCACGCCCCATCATAAGGGCCGCCGGGAAACTGCCTGTCGTGGCATGAGCAGACGCCCTATAGTGCAGCAGTGTGTTATGTAGGGCATCTGCGAATGCCTCCCTCTCACCCAACGCATATTTTTGCTCCGCTGCCGAGAGGGGCCGTGATGCGAACGCCACCAGGCGCTCCGTGCCATCCTGTACCCGAGACATGACTGCCCCCAGCGCCAAACCTGACGCTTCACAGGTCACAATGGTCTCCCGATTGGGGTTGAAATGGACCAGCACAGGTGGAGAGGCGAGCTGCTGCTTCAACTTGATGACCGCCGCCGAGCAGGCTGGGGTCCACACCCACGGCGCATCCTGCTTCAGCAGAGCTTGGAGGGGCTCAATTGTCTCTGAATAGCAAGGAATGAACCATCCATAGAAATTGACCATGCCCAGAAATGACGAGATCTGAGCGGGCGTGGAACGATCTAGTATGCGCAGAACCACCTTCACGTTTGAATGTAGGGGTTGGAGCCCTCTTCCTGTGAACCGGAACCCCACAAACTCTATGGCTTTTGCTGCGAAGATACACTTCTCGCCATTCAGAGTAACCCCATGATCCTGGAGTTTTGTCAGGACCCTCTGCAGCCTCTCGTTGTGTTCTCCTCGTGACGCGCCTTGCACCACGATGTCATCTAAGTAAGTCACCACGTCCTTGATACCGGCCAGCATCGTTGACATCACCTTTTGAAAACAAGTGGGTGCAGAGTTCAGGCCGAATGGCATCCAGGTATACTTGAAGACCCCTATGTGGGTCACAAATGACGTCAGGTTCCTGCTATCCGGGTGGAGTGGCACCTGCACGTAGCCCTGGCAGAGGTCGAGCTTCGTGAAGACCTGAGATCCACTGAACACCGCCGTGAGCTCCTCCATGATCGGGAGGGGGTACCTGTCTGGAATGACTGCCTTGTTCACCATCCGGAGATCTATGCATGGTCGGATGCCCCCCCCCCCCCCTTTTCTTGCCACTACCAGGTTGGATATCCACGGCGAGGCATCCACTTTCTCAATGATGCCGGACTCCAGTAGCTTGAACATCTCTGCGGAGACCTCATCCCACAGCGCAAGGGGAAGTCACTGTAGTGACTGAATATTCGGGGTAATGCTCTTGTCAATAAGAGGGCGATGGTGAAAAGTGTCTATAAGGCGGAGGTGCAGGGGTGCCAATCTGGATACACTGTCAGCATGGTCGAGCCCTCCGGGTCCCTTATGGAGAAACCCAACACCCCCAGCAGGTTGAGTCCCAACAGATTCATCCTCTGGCACGCCACCTGGAACATGAATCTAGACATCATCTTCGACCCACAAGTCACCGAGAATTCTGTAGTGCCCACCATCTCAATCTCCACATGTCCGTAGCTGAACATCTTCACCACTCCCGTGCTGATAGCCTTCGTGGGGAACAGTCTCTTCAGTGTAGCCAAACACAACATAGATTTACTGGCCCCCGAATCCACCATCAGGGGAACGTGGACCCCGTCGAGCTGGAGCACATACTACTGTAGTGGCCCTTTCCCCATATGTGCTACATATACCGGTCCGGCGCTGCTGGGCCCTGCCATCTCTAGGCTAGGGGCTAAAGTGTAGGCCCTGTTGCATGCCTTTATCCGCCTTTTCTTCTTAGTTCATCTTCAAGGTCTGGTAAGCATTCTAACCGTTTTTTCCGGCGGGAAACCACAAGCAGTCGGCTTCTCGCTAGCTGTCAATATTAGCTTCGGCAGGGCTGGAGATTCTCTTTGCTTGACTAAGTCCAATACACTGTCCAGAGACAGGGTTTCCCGGGTTAGCCTTAGCATGTTTTATAGCCACGGGTTGCTAGTGCTGTGAGCTAGCTTATCTCTCACTAGCTCCTCCTCGATGGGGCCAAAGGCGCACTCTCTCACTACGCTACGTAGCTCCAAGGCAAATGACAGTGTGGACTCACCCACTCACTGTTGACGGTCAAAAAACCTATACCTCCTTTCGGTGATGTTAGAGCTGTCACTGAAAGTACTGTCCATTAGAGTTAGCCCATCTTCCAGCAACCTGCTTCCACACAGTCCGAAGAAAACACGCTGCCCTTCGGCATCAAGATAGTGCACTAGCAGGCTTCTCCATCTCGTCTCGCTTATGTCACCAAACCTGGCTGCTGTCACATACACCTCCAACATAGTCTTCCAGTGGGCCCATGGTATGGCTGGCGTACCCTGGCATTGAAAGAATGGAGGTGGCTCCCTGACGCACGCGCCCATTTTTGCTTGTTGCCAAGTGTCAATCCACCTAAACGACGTCTATAATGCCTTTGATAATTTCATTGATTGATTAACTGATTGATTGAAACTATTTATTTTGAACAAGACAGCATAAAAACAAGAATAAAAACAAAAAATCCAAATGCAGTCCAAAAAGGAGCAGGGTTGAGCCAAAACTTGTCCTGTCCCATCCAATTGAAGTAGAAACTGGTTGTAGTTTTATTGAGAACCACAATCCAGTGACATTTTTGCAAACATTTGCACTTTCCAGCAGTATCAGAAAACTTTAATGCTAATGCCAACAACAAGTTTGAACTACCCAGTAAAACTGGAGTCGCTCGGTGGGGTCGCTTGGTGCTCAGTTCATAAAACTCTCAGCTCAGGGAGTGGTAGACAGTTAGAGCTCCAGTACAGCACTGAGGGATTCAGTGTACCATGGATCTTTTAAGCTTGACTCAGTACGTTTCAGTGAACTGTGGATCCCATCACTAGCCTCCATCCGAGGCTGCCTCTCCGCTCTGCTACCACGACGTGTCTTCTTTTCCACACAGCCTGCACACGTAAGACGATGCATTAAAAAACGCGTAGTATGTATGCACAGGATCCGTTTTCTGATTGTATTTGCTAATATATTAACTTAGCCATCTAATGAAGGGGTCAAATTATCATACATTATGGGATTTTTTGAATTATTGATCATACATCGTACATCTGGCAAAACTGCCTCCGGTTTCTTGACCGATGAAAGAAGAATCCAAAGAGGAGAAAAAACAACACAAAGGTATTGTTTTGTATTGTGAGAGCTGGAGCTGATCCAGAGGACTATTAGAAACTTCCCCCTGGGCGCTCTTTGAAAAGTTGACATAAGCGCCATCCATCTGTGTTTGTAATTTTTTAATTTACATGTTTTCATAACCTTATACTGTTGGATAGTATATTGTATATATATTTATATGGCGGTGCCCTGTAGTAGAGAGGGGTGACGCCCCGCCTCCGGGTGGTGGTGTCACCTGGGGTATAAGAGGCCACAGCGGGAGCCATCTTATCTCTTCACTGTAGCTCTCAGGCTAGTGTTAGTGACTCCTGTGTTCCTGTTCTCGTGTTCATAATAAAACGTCACCTCAACTCCTCCTCATTTCGGACATAACATTTGACAATGAGGATACACGGCATGGAGAGGGCAGCTACCACATTTCAACTGTTTCTGGAGGCTCCAGGTGAGCCGCTGGTCCCATGGGCCAGGTGGTATGCTGTCTTTGAGAACTATCTTACAGCGCTGGACCTTGGCGACCTGGACAAATTACGAGCGAGGGCTATTTTGGTCCACAACCTTGGTATGGAGGGCCAAAGGATCCTGATCGCACTAGGAGGAGGTGACACATTTGGAGACGTTGTAAGGCTCATGGCGGGCTACTTTTGCGCCCCTGAAAATACCATTATGAGGCACATACAGTTCAGACAGTGATGCCAGTGACCTGGAGAATTGGTTCAACAGTTTGTGGCAGACCTTCAGCAGCTGGCAGGTGAGTGCAGGTTTGGGGCCTTGGAGGAGGAGATGATTCGCGACCAGCTAGCTGAGCACGTGGCGTATTCCTCCGCAAGGGTCCGTTTACTGACGCACGCTGGTGAGATAACGTTGCTAGCAGCAATGGAGCTAGCGCAACAACACGAGGCACCGGAAAGAATTACAAAGAATCTCTGTGACATGGAGACCCTACCCAGGAACGATAAGCAGTGGAAGGCACTGGCCTTGGATCCGGTTGACGGCAGTGACGACTACTACCCAGCAGTCATGAAGATTAGGTCCGCCCCAGGGACGCCATGATGCTACGGCTGTGGATCCAGTAGGCACCACTACAAAGCGAGGGAGTGTGCAGTGAAGGGGAAGCGTTGTGGACGGTGCGGGTTGTTCCACCACTTTTCCAGAGTCTACCGGAACTTCGAAAAGGAATACTGGGGGCCAGGTTGGCTAAGAAGATACCCACATTGGTCCACACGGTTTCGCCCAACACAGACAGATGAATCCTCTCCAACATCATGCTGGACAGAGTGCCAGTCCCGCAGATGGTAGACATGGGGTTGGTGACCTCCATCTTGAATCTGGCAACAGTGAAGACGTATTTTCCACATTATACTGTGAGTAAGACAGACATTGCCTGTTACGGGTATGGGAACAAACCCCTGGACATTGTGGGCTCAGTGTGGCTATTGGTGAGGTACAAGGCAGCCTCAATGTGTGCAGCCGAGTTCATGGTGGCCCGTGAAGGTAGCAATTTAATGGGCTGTGATTTTTTTTACGGGCTCAGTTTTTCTATCACCTGTGGTGTTGTGGAGGAGTGATCAGGCAGTGGACTGTAGGACCAGCCATTTTATGTGGGAAGCGGCGAAGAGGTGTGGCCGGGTGAAGACCGGGTGAAGAGGGCTGCCGCCAGCACCAGAATATGCCGCCACAGCGAGCGTCCCGTGCTAGTGTTTGTGGTCCCTTGGACGAGGGACCCGAATGGCATGGTTTGACGCCCATGGGGGGTCTAGAGAGCAGGCGCAGTGAAGCTCCAGTGGCTGACCGAGTACCACTGTGGAGCCGGGCGCTGTCAGTGCCGCTCTGACGCAAGAAATGAAAACAATCAGGGCGGAACCGGTTGGCATGAACCCTAGACGTGCCCAGAATTAAAACAAAGGACAGAGCTCGAGCCGGATTGGTGGGACGCTACGAAGTCATGTGGGTACCAGGTCACGATGCTGTAGAGGCCAGTGAGTACTCCCCTGGGTGTGGGTGATGACGTGCGCCTAGGGTAGAGACTCAGCTTGGATGGGTCAGAAAGTCAAGGGAGCAACGGGATGACCAGGGTGGTGTGTGAGCGGTACGGACTGGCGTTGACGGTTACCTGGAGCTGACAGATGGGTCAAGATGGCACCCGCATGAGCTGCGGCGTTGGGAAGGGAAGAAGCGCCAGTGCAGCCCGTCTCCGGTTAAGAAGAGGTGGAGACGCTCTTGGAGGACGGACACTCCAGAGGGGAGCCCATGTGAGACCTGTGTTAGGACTTTGTGTTTTGGGGCTTACGGTGTGTTTTGGTGTTTCATTGCTGAGGTTAATAGTAAAAAAAAAAAAAAAGGAACAAAGGGAAGTGTAAGGAATGACCATCATTGTGTGTGCATGTGGAGGGCCAGTGTGTGTGAGTGTGTCAGAAGAAGGTTACACTGAGGTGTGAATGTTTGAATGGAGTGTGTGAAATGCAAATGTGCCCTGTTTTCTTTCAAAGTGTTTATGTTAGTGTGGAGTCTTGGGACCAACATTGTATAATGTACATAGTTATTTATTGCTTATAGTGTCTATAATGTATATATTTCTTTCGGGATAAATTTATTTTTTATGAGTGGCCCTTTTTGTTTACTGACTGTTTAACTCTGAAGGCGGAGTGGTCCACCGGGCCAGTGTGGTATGAATGGATAGGTCTGTATATTTCTGTGTCTAGAGAGTGAGTCGGGTGCACATTTTGGGAGGGCCTAATTAGTGTGACTGCATTTTTTCAAGGGGGGGTGAGAATGTTGGATAGTATATTAAGCTAAAAACAGGGTAAACAGCAGGGTAAACAGGATAAAATCCTTCCTTTTTAATATAGCTTATGCTTAAAGAGGTATTTTGTGTCTCTTAACCCCACTTTTGTTCTGTTGTTATCTGATCCATACTGCTGGTTGACCTCCAATAATGTACTTGGCATCTTACTGTTATGTTTTTTTTATGTCTGTCCTCTCCATCCTCCCTATCCCCTCACCCCCAGCCAGTTGCAGCAGATGACTGCCCCTCCCTGAGCCTGGTTCTGCTAGAAGTTTCTTCCTGCCAAATGGGAGTTTTTCCTCTCCACTGTTGCCTAGTGCTTGCTCATAGGGGATCGTCTGATTGCTGGGTTTTTCTGAGACTCTGTGTTTTTTTTCTGCACTGTGGTGCCACGAGACAGCTTTTGTTGTGATGTGGCGCAGTATAAATAAAGCAAGAAGCAAGAATTATATTGTGTATATATTTATAGGGCGATGCCCTGTAGTGGAGAGGGGTGACACCCTGCCTCCGGGGGGTGGTGCCACCTGGGGTATAAGAGGCCACAGCGGGAGCCATCTTGTCTCTTCGCTGTGGCTCTCAGGATAGTGTTAGTGACTCCTGTGTTCCTGTTCTCATGTTCATAATAAAACTATCAAACGTAACCTAGACTCCTCCTCATTTCGGACATAATATACTGTATACCTTAACAGTTAGACAACAACCTACACCGTCATTTACATGGAAAATTATCTTTTAAATTGACAAACATCATATTTGTAACTCATGGCAAAATTCGATCGGGATGAAAAGACAATTTTGTTCTTGCCATTCTGTCATGGTGGCCGCTGGGCCGTCATCAGCCTCGGCTGCGCACACACCTGCCGCCAATATTCAGCGGGTCTTAAAAACTGGCATCTCTGAGGGCTCAGCACGGAGTCGTCTGCCAACTTCGCCACGCAACGCGTCAGGGACTCAGCCTCTCGCCAGAGTATCCACGACGCAGTCTCGCCAAGCTACGCCACGTAAGGATCATTGTAACATACCTTGTCAAAGTATAATTCCCTGTGCACAGGTGGACCTCCCTGGCGGCGGACTAGTCTCCCCGGATAACGGAGCCACTCCTCCTTCCCCTCGGGACTCCTCCACCTCGCCACGGCACCTAGCGTCACCCACCCAGAGCCACTGCGAGCCGCAGAGCCAGCACAAGCCCTCCTGCACCACCCGCAAGTAAGCAGTACTCTTTGTCACATCTCTGTACTGCGGGCAGGCCTAACCTATCTGTGCTTGTGTGTTCCAGGGTTGCCAGGTCGTGGTAGGACTCGCTCAGCCCTAGTTGTCCCACAGCATCACACTCACTCACACCTACACAAACACTACACACAGCACTCAATAAATAATCGTCTAAAAACAGTCTACCCGTGTCAGTGTCTGTCTCCTGGGTCAACCAGCCATGTCAGTACGACTCCGTCAAGACGACGCAGCAGACAGCGCGCTGTCGCGCCGTTTTAACACCCTTAGCGCCCGGGAAGACCTGATTCACCACCAGCAGACAGTTATTTTGAATCAATTAACCTTAATGAACAACTGGCTGGATCGCCTGGAAGGACTCCAAACGTTCCCCCCGGTCGCCGGGGCGTCACCAGCCCCTGCTAATTTTTCGGCTAGTCAGGCTCACCAGTCCTCCTCACCTCACCTCACCCCCGTGCCTAACCCCGCCCGCTTTAATGGCAAACTCGGGGAGGCACGAGGTTTCCTGCTGCAGTGTGAGACAGTGTTTCATTGTGTCCCCGGTGATTTTCCCACGGATCATAGCAGGATCGGGTTTATTTCCAACCTGCTCAAGGACAGAGCGTTGGCTTGGGCTTACGCAATTATGGTGAAACCCAGCTACTCTCAACTAACTTATCAACAATTCGTGGCAGATTTTCTAGAAATTTTTGACCACACAGATAGGGGTGCGCTGTTAGCTGACCGCCTGTTAAATCTTCAGCAGGGCAGCAAGTCTGCAGCCGATTTCGCTGTGGACTTCTGGGTTTTGGCTGCAGAAGTGGGGTGGGGGGACTCAGCACTGTGTAGTATTTTTCTCCCCGGCCTTTGCTCAGAGCTGAGGGATGAGCTGGCGGCGCGGGAGAAACCTGACAGACTGGGTGAGCTAATCTCTCTAGCCGTAAGTGTTGATAACAGGCTGAAGGAGCGAGCAGCAGAACGTAGGGCTGCCAGTCACGCGGTGAAACCACGCCCCCACTCCTCTCGGCCTTCCCTGCTGGCTCTTCCTCCGCCGGAGGGACCTCCAGGGCAGGAGGAGATGATTATAGGACAGCTGGGTGTTTTGGCGGCTGAGAGGCAGCACCGAAAGGATTTGGGCTTATGCTTCTACTGTGGTAGTGAGTCCCATGGGGTGGCTGAGTGCAACTATCTGTTAAAAGGGGAGGGCCATGGGTCACGGTAGGGGGACTCACGGACAAAGACCTGAAAAAGCCCCTCACCCGTTGCCTCGTAGCCATTAGACTACTCTACAAACACAGAGAACACACGACATACGCTCTTATTGACTCTGGGGCTGAGCAAAACTTCATTTCGGAAGACCTGGCAACCCTGCTGGGCCTCAGCTGTCAACCACTCCACCCGCCTGTCAACCTTATCACGTTGTCAAAGACCCCGCTCACCACTGTTTCCCACCAGACAGCCCCTGTTTCGTTGATTACCTCTGGAAACCATCGGGAGGATATCTGGTTCTGGGTGCTGCCCATTTCCACGTCACCTGTTATCCTGGGTTATCCATGGCTACGCCTTCACAACCCCACATTTGATTGGCAGGCGGGAAACATTACAGCTTGGAGCTCTTTCTGTCTCAGCGCCTGTCTCCGATCTGCAACGTATGCTCCCTCGGTCTCGGTGACCCCGCCCACACTTCCACCCCCTGATCTGTCCAGGGTGCCAGAGGTCTACCGCGATCTGGGAATGGTATTCAGTAAGTCATGGGCGCTGTCCCTTCCCCCCCACCGGCCCTACGACTGTGCTATCAACCTCCGGGCGGGGGCCCCATTACCGGCGAGTCGATTATACAGCCTGTCAGCCCCGGAGCGGGAGGCCATGGACACATACATTAAGGAGTCCCTCAGCTCTGGAATCATCCGTCCATCCTCTTCAGCGGTGGGGGCAGGTTTCTTCTTTGTGGGAAAGAAGGACGGTTCACTGCGTCCCTGCATCGACTTCCGGGGTTTGAATGAAATCACCGTCAAGGACAAGTATACATTGCCACTGATGAACTCGGCCTTTGACTCCCTCCAGGGGGCGTCTTGGTTCATGAAGCTGGACCTTCGCAACGCTTATCATCTGGTGTGCATCAGGGAGGGCGACGAATGGAAGACAGCGTTCCGGACCCCAAGCGGCCACTTCGACTATCTTGTGATGCCGTTTGGGTTAACCTACGCTCCGGCCGTCTTCCAGCGTTTGATCAATGATGTCCTCCGGGATTTTCTGAAGTCCTTTGTGTTTGTGTATTTCGACGACATCCTGATCTTCTCACGCACGTTGGAGGAGCACCAGGTGCATGTTCGGCGGGTCCTGCAGCGCTTCCTGGAGAACCAGCTATTCGTCAAGGCCGAGAAGTGTGAATTTCACACAAAGGAAACGTCCTTTTTGGGTTTCGTCATCGCCCATAACGAAGTGCGCCCAGATCCGGCCAAGGTCAAGGCGGTGGTGGATTGGCCCACTCCTACATCTAGGAAGCAGTTACAGGGGTTCTTGGGCTTTGCCAATTTTTACCTTCGGTTCATGCTGAGGTTCGGGATCATCGCTCACCCCCTGACCAGCCTTATGTCCCCCAAGGTCCCCTTTCGCTGGAGCGAAGAGGCTGCCGCAGCATTTGGGAAGTTGAAGGAGGAGTTCGCCTCTGCGTGCGTCTTGACCTAGGTGGACCCGGATCTGCAGTGCCTGGTGGAGGTGGACGCCTCAGACTCGGGAGTCGGGGTGATTCTTTCCCAGCACTCCCCCGTGGACGGGGGGATTCTCCCGTGCGCCTTCTTCTCGCACCGGCTGTCGCCCGCCGAGAGAAACTATGACATCGGGGACAGGGAGCTTCTGGCTGTCAAGCTTGCCCTGGAGGAGTGGAGGCACTGGCTGGAGGGGGCTGCCCAGCCATTCATCGTGTTCACAGACCACAAGAACTTGGAGTATCTTTGGACGGCCAAGCGGCTGAATTCCCGCCAGGCGCGCTGGTCTCTTTTTTTCGCGCGATTCAATTTTATCATCACTTACCGGCCAGGGAGCAAGAATGCCATGCCGGACGCCCTCTCCAGGCAGTTCGAGGTAGAGCCGTCTGTAGACCATGATGAGACCATCCTGCCAGCATCCTGTGTGGTGGGCGCCCTCGTGTGGGAGATCCGGGATAAAGTCAGGAAGGCACAGGAGAATGAGCCCGACCCGGGTGGGGGTCCCCCGGGCTGTTTGTTCATCCCCTCGTCGGTCAGGGGTGAGGTTATCCAGTGGGGCCACGCCTCTAAGTTGGCATGCCATCCGGGAATCGCTCGCACTGTCAACTTGCTCCAGAGAGCCTTCTGGTGGCCAGGGCTGAGGAAGGATGTGACCAATTATGTCCGGGCCTGCACTCAGCGCGCTACTGGGAAATCGTTATCCTCCCCCCCGGCAGGTCTTCTCCATCCCCTGCCGGTCCCTTCTCACCCCTGGTCTCACATCGCCTTGGATTTTGTGACAGGCCTGCCCCCTTCTGACCATTTCACGGTGGTGCTGACAATAGTGGATGGCTTCTCCAAGGCCGCCCATTTTGTACCACTCCGGGGGTTGCCATCGGCCCGGGAGACGGCGGACCTCCTGGTTCAGCACGTGGTGCGCCTTCACGGCATCCCTGCGGACATCGTCTTGGATCGGGGCCCGCAATTTGTTTCCCAGGTCCGGAAGGTGTTCTGCACGACGTTGGGGGCCAGGGCGAGCCTCTCTTCAGGGTATCACCCACAGAGTAATGGTCAGTGCGAGCGAGCCAACCAGGAGCAGGAGGCTGCGCTCCGCTGCGTCATCTCGTCCTGTTCTTCGTCTTGGAGTACATTCTTGCCCTGGATTGAGTATGCGCACAATGCCACGGTGTCCTCAGCAACGGGAGTGTCTCCGTTCAAGGCATCTCTGGGGTATGACCCCCCCACTGTTCCCGGAGGAGGAGAAGGAGGTGGCCATTCCGTCTGTGCAGGTTCATGCCAAACGCTGCCGCCGGATTTGGACCATCACCCGCAGAGCCCTCCTCAAGACTACGGAGCGCAACATTCAGGTGGCTAACCGTCATAGGAGACCTGCACCGGATTATCAGGTGGGGCAGCGGGTTTGGTTATCCACCAGAAATATCAATGTGCCGGCCGAGAAACGCAAACTGGTTAAGCGTTTCATTGGTCCATTCGAGATTACTCGTATTATTAACCCTGTGACTGTGCGCCTAGCTCTCCCCCCTTCCATGCACATCTGCCCTTCATTCCATGTCTCCCAGGTGAAGCCCTGCATCTCCGACCCTCTGTGCCCGCCCCCCACAGCGTCTCCCCCTCCGAGGATGATCGACGACCACCCGGCTTGGGGGGTTACTGCCATCTTGGATGTCCGTCGGCGGGGCCGGGGTCTTCAGTATTTGGTGGACTGGGAGGGGTTTGGTCCTGAGCACCGTTCCTGGATTCGCCCAGCGCTGATTCTGGATAAACAGCTCATCTGTGATTTCCATCGGGCGCATCCAGGTAAGATAGGGCAGGTGCCTGGAGGCACCTCTAGAGGGGGGAGTACTGTGATGGTAGCCGCTGGGCCATCATCAGCCTCGGCTGCGCACACACCTGCCGCCAATCAGCGGGTCTTAAAAGCCGGCATCTCTGAGGGCTCAGCACAGAGTCGTCTGCCGACTTCGCCATGCAACACGTCACGGACTCAGACTCTCACCAGAGTATCCACGATGCAGTCTCACCAAGCTACACCACGTAAGGATCATTGTAACATACCTTGTCAAAGTATAATTCCCTGTGCACAGGTGGGCCTCCCTGGGGGTGGACTAGTCTCCCCGGATAACGGAGCCAGTCCTCCTTCCCCTCGGGACTCCTCCACCTCGCCATGGCACCTAGCGTCACCCATCCGGAGCCACTGCGAGCCGCAGAGCCAGCGCAAGCCCTCCTGCACCACCCGCAAGTAAGCAGTACTCTTTGTCACATCTCTGTACTGCGGGCAGGCCTAACCTATCTGTGCTTGTGTGTTCCAGGGTTGCCAGGTCACAGCAGGACTCGCTCAGCCCTAGTGGTCCCACAGCATCACACTCACTCACACCTACACACACACTACACACAGCACTCAATAAATAATTGTCTAAAAACAGTCTACCCGTGTCAGTGTCTGTCTTCTGGGTCAACCAGCCATGTCACATTCATTTCAGTGGAGAATTTTTCTGATTTAAGGTCCCATATGCAGAAGAAAAGGGGCATGACTTAGGCTGTCTATATTGGACTGCGGTAGATCTAGGAAGATTTATCACAAATGTACATAAAAATATTTAATTTAGAGGTTTTCCAAGGACAGGTGGAAAAATGCTCCAAAAATATCTGTGCCCTGCTTCGCTCAATCTCGCAGTTTTATGACAGAAATGTACATTTTCACAGTTTTACAATGATTTGGACCAAGCTCCTTGTTTAAACTGTCATACAGGGCTACTGTTTACTTTGGAGAAAACTTGTAATGTTTTACACTGTAGTGACCGTGATCAACGTTAAAAAGGAAGCTAATAATGTAATTAAATTGTGACTGTCGACACTATATCCATCAAGTTTGTTCACTCGGAAAAGGACCTCCTTCACTCATACAGGCTATATAAATCAGAGTTATTATTATTATTATTATTATTATTATTATTATTATTATTATTATTATTATTATTATTATTATTATTATTATATAAATGACAACAAAAAAATCATAACTGCATTAAACCGTCAAAAATGACCCTTTAGCATGTAACTTGTAATAATAATACTGTAATAATAATAATAATAATAATAATAATAATAATAATAATAATAATAATCCACAAGACAATTGTTTGAACATGGCAGTTTTTTTTAAAAGAAGTTAAGAAAAATCCCAATTTAGCAAGAATGATTTTTGAAAACAGCGCCAGTTCCAGTTCCTGCAAAGTTTTTAACGGAGGGAAGGACTGTTTTGAATCCACTGTAGGGGAGCAGCTTTATGATCCACATGGTGAAGATATTGACGGCCTGACACGCACCATCACAGACTACATCAACTTCTGTGTGGACAACACTGTACCCACCAAGACCATAGGGTGTTTCTCAAACAACAAACCCTGGATCAACCCTGAGATAAAGTCACTGCTGAAGGACAAGAAAAGGATCTTCAAGTCGGGAAACAAGGAGGACCTGAAGTCCATACAGAGGGAGCTAAGGAGGAAGATCAAAGAGGGGAAGTACAGCTACAGGAAGAAGATGGAGGACAAGTTGATACAGTAACATCAGCAGTGTCTGGAGAAGCCTCAAAACCATCTCTGGGCACTAGAATACCTCCTCCAAGGCCACAGGGGGTAGGGAGTGGGTGAACAATCTGAACCTGTTTTTTAACAGGTTTGACCAACCGCCCTCTTCTCACCTGCCCACCAACTACTATTGCCTCCACCTTCATCTAGTCCCGCTGTCCACCCCACCACCACCCCACATACATCCCCCACTGTTTTTAACCCCACGGACACAACACTCCCCCCTTCCAGCACACAGCCATTCTGCCCCAACCTGACCCTCACTAAGACCCAGGTGAGAGCTGAGCTGAGGAACATCAAGGCGAGGAAGGCTGCAGCTCCAGATGGCATCAGCTTGAGGCTCCTCACGTCCTGTGCAAACCAGCTGTGTGGGGTCGTGGAGCACATCTTCAGCCTAAGCCTGAAGCTGGGGAGGGTACCACAGTTGTGGAAAACATGCTGTGTGGTACCTGTACTGAAGACCACGCACCCCAAGGACCTGAACAGCTACAGACCAGTGGCCCTCACATCACACCTAATGAAAACACCGGAGAGGCTGCTCCTCGCCCACCTCCGCCCCCTGGTGGGACAAACGATGGATCCACTTCAGTTTGCCTACCAGCATGGCATCGGGGTGGAGGATGCAGTGATCTTCCACCAACATTGTTCCCTATCCCGCCAGGAGAAGCCTGGGAGCACCGTGAGGATCATGTTCGTTGATTTCTCCAGTACTTTCAACACCATCTAACCAGTGATCCTGAGGGACAAGCTACTGTGTGCAGGGGTGGATCAGCACCTGTCATTGTGGATAATAGACTACCTCACAAACTGATGACAGTTTGTGAGAACCCAGGACTGTGTGTCTGACTCCATCATCTGCAGTATGAGGGCCCCCAGGGAACAGTTCTGGCTCCCTTCCTATTCACTCTCTACACTGCTGACTTTTTACACAACACACCACACCACACCACACTGCCATCTACAGAAGTTCTACGATGACTCTACAATTGTCAGCCTCATCTCTGATGGGGATAATGCAGAGTACAGAGGACTTATCCAGGACTTTGTTGACTGGTTGATACAGAACTGCCTCCAGATCAATGCAAGGAAAACTAAGGAACTGGTGGTGGACTGCCATAGGCCAGGACAACCCCCCACAGCACCAGTAAACATTCAAGGAACAAACATTGACATTGTGATATCTTACGCACCTGAACAATAAACTGGACTGGTCACACAACACCAACGCGCTCTACAAGAAAGGGCAGCACAGGCTGTTCCTCCTGAGGAGACTCAGGTCTTTTGGAGTGCAAGGGGCACTTCTGAAGACCTTCTACAATTCGGTGGTAGCTTCAGCCATCACATTTGGAGTGGTCTGCTGGGGCAGTGGCACCACAACAGCCATCAGGAAGAGACTGAACAGACTAATCAAAAAAGGTGGTTCTGTTCTGGGGTGATGCCTTGACCCAGTGGAAGAGATAGAAGAGAGGAGGATGGCGGCTAAGCTGTCATCTCTGCTGGAGTCTGAGTCCCACCCCATGCAGGACACGCTGAACTCACTGAGGAACTCATTTAGTGGTAGGCTGTGCCATCCTAGGTGCACAACGGAGAGGTTCTGCAGGTCCTTCTTACCTACGGCTGTCAGACTTTATAACCTAACCAGGGCTGCTTGTAGAGGTTGTATTGAATGTACTAAATGCAACAATTTTGCACAATAGAAATTGTCCCCTCCAATACACAACTAGGACAATAACAGTCATTACTGAGGGTGGCAACATCACTGCAATTTAAATGCAAAATACAGTGGGGTAAAAAAGTATTTAGTCAGCCACCAATTGTGCAAGTTCTCCCACTTAAAAGATGAGAAAGGTCTCCAATTTTCATCATAGGTATACCTCAACTATGACAGACAAAATGAGAAAAAAAAAATCCAGAAAATCACATTGAAGGATTTTTAATGAATTCATTGGTAAATTCCTTGGTAAAATAAGTATTTGGTCAATAACAAAAGTTCATCTCAATAGGCAATGGATCAGCGTTCTTGTCGCGCCCTCCACCAGTACCCGGGCTCGCCTGGGGAAGCTAATGATCCTACCAGCAGACTAAATTCGAAGAGACGGCGCCTCTGTGCCAAGTCAAAGAAGAATCCTAGTCACAGTCCTAAAGCCGAAAGAAAACAGCCCCAAGAGCACTTTGTGGTAGGATCTGCCCTTCGCATATTACAACTAAACGTTGAAGGCCTATCTGCAGCCAAGCGAAGCCTTATCGAAGTGCTCGCCTTCCAACATTCGATTGATGTAATCTGCCTCCAAGAGACTCATATTGGCACAGAGGAAGCTGGCCGCTTGACCATCAAAGGCTTTGACCTCCTGTGCTATGTTCTACATGCTAAACATGGACGTGCCACCTATGTGCGTTCTGACATAGTTGAAGCAAATCACCTGATAAGAACACATTTCTCAGACACCATAATCATTGGTGGCTTCCATATTGTCAATGTGTACAAGCCCCCTAATGCCAACTGGGATCTCCTACCCCACCCTGCCATCTATGTGGGGGACTTTAACAGCCATCACCCTGACTGGGGGTACCCAGCAGTGGACAGTGATGGGGAGGCACTTTCAGACTGGGCATCCAGAAATGACCTCGCTTTGATATACGACCCCAAACAAAGAGGAACCTTCCACTCTGCTAGGTGGAAGAAGGACTATTCTCCTGACCTGTGTTGGGTCAGCTCTTTGAATGGGGAGCCATATCCTAAACAGATCCTCATTCTTGATGATTTTCCACACAGCCAACACCGGCCCCTGCTTGTACACATTGGCCTACAACTTCCAGTCATATACAGCCCAAGGAAGATGCGCTGGAACTTCTGCAAAGCCAACTGGAAGAAATTCAGTGAAACTCTGGACCGGAGCGTTGTTACCATCCCACTCCACACCATCACTGTAGATGAAGCATACAACCGCTTCTGCAGCGCAATCTTCAAGGCTGCCCATACTGCAATCCCACGAGGCTACCGACCCCTCTATGTCCCATGTTTGGACAGAGAAAGTGCTGCCCTCCTACAATCCTATCAAACATCAGGGGACCCAGAGATAGCAGACCATCTCATTGAATCGCTAAATACAGCCCGGTGAAAGAAATGGGTGGAGACAGTTGCTGACCGGAGCTTTACCCACTCTAGCAGGAAATGTTGGAGCCTCATCCGTCGCCTAGGAGCTGCACAGAAGCCCCCTAGCCAAAGCTGAGCATCCGTCACACCCAACCAAGTTGCATCCCACCTACTGACTATCACCAAAGCACCCCAAGACAAAGACACCAGAAGAGCAGTTACAACTGAGCTAAAAAAACACCAAAAAATGCCTGTAGAGGAAACGAACCCTGAACCCTTCGAGGCTGCTGAACTGGAGAAAGTCCTACAGGGCCTGAAATGTGGAAAGGCAGCAGGATACGATAACATCTTCCCAGAATTCATGAAAAATCTTGGCCCCCGAGCCCTAACCTGGTTGACACAATTCTACACAAGGATCACACAAACAAACTCGATCCCAAAGAAATGGCGGACAGCAAAGGTCATTACCATCCCAAAACCTGGCAAAGACCACAAACTACCAGCAAGCTACCGCCCAATCTCCCTACTCAGCGTTCCTTACAAAATCATGGAGCGCCTAATACTGCAACGCATTTCCCAAGAAATAGAGGATATTCTAAGTGTGGATCAAGCAGGTTTCCGCAAGGACCGCAGTACAGGAGAACAAGTACTGGCCCTAACCACCTTCATTGAAAATGGCTTCGAGAGCAGACTGAAGATAGGGGCTGTGTTTCTCGATCTTACAGCCGCCTATGATACGGTCTGGCACAAAGGCCTCCTCCTGAAACTTATAAAGGCGATCCCTGCTTGGGCAACAGCAATTATAAAAACCCTGCTGACCAACCGAAGGTTCAGAGTCCACCTCAGTCAGAACACAAGTGCATGGAGAATGCAGAAAAACGGACTCCCACAAGGCTCAGTTCTAGCTCCAACTCTGTTCAACCTCTACATAAACGACCTGCCTACTACAAAATCCCGCAAATTCATCTATGCAGACGACATCTGTTTGGCATTCCAAGCACCAGACTTTGAACCACTGGAACGGGTGCTCACGGAAGATCTTGCTAAACTGGACCAGTTCTGCAAAATCTGGCGCCTAAAACCAAGCCCAGCAAAAACCGTCTCCAGTGTATTTCATCTCCACAATGCAAAAGCTGCCAGAGAACTAAACATCCACCTGAGCAGACTCAAGCTTAAGCATGCCCCAAATCCAACTTATCTTGGAGTGACCCTTGATAGGACCTTATCCTTCAAGGAACATCTAAAGGGGACGGCTGCTAAGGTGAAAGTACGAAACAACCTGCTCTGCAAGCTCGCTGGTGCAAAATGGGGGGCGGCAGTCTCCACCCTGCGCACCTCAGCACTGGCCCTTTCATACTCTGTAGCAGAATATTGTGCCCCTGTCTGGTCCAGGTCATCTTACACACACCATGTAGACACCCAGCTCAACTCAACCATGAGAACTATAACTGGAACAATCCGCTCAACACCACTCCCCTGGCTGTCTGTACTGTCAAACATAGCCCGTCAACACATCCGGCGAGCAGCATTAACTCAAAAGATGCTCCAAAAAGTTAAAGATTTTCCTCACTTACCAATCCATGCAGATATCTACACCCCACCCACTGCCCGACTTTCATCCAGACGGCCGATTTGGAAAAACCCTCCCCCAGCTGACTTTACCATCCAGACAGCTTGGCAAGAGGAATGGGAGACCAAGGAGGTCCCAAACAAACAGCTGGTGATAAACCCCAACCAACAGGTCCCGGGCACCAACCTCCCAAGGAGACAGTGGTCTACACTCAATCGCTTCAGGACTGGACATGGCCCCTGCTTGGCCAGCCTTCACAGATGGGGCAGTAGCCCTAGCCCACTGTGCGCATGTGGAGAGGAGCAAACTATGGAACACATCATAGAGGCTTGCCCGCTCCAAAGACTGGAAGGAGGATTACACACCCTCCATACAGCAAACCAGGAGGCAACTGCTTGGCTTAAGGACTTTGCATTCGCTAAATAAATAAAATCTCAATACTTTGTTATATACCCTTTGTTGGCAATGACAGAGGTCAAACATTTTCTGTAAGTTTTCACAAGGTTTTCCCACACTGTTGCTGGTATTTTGGCCCATTCCTCCATGCAGATCTCTTCTAGAGCAGTGATGTTTTGGGGCTGTCGCTGGGCAACACAGACTTTCAACTCCCTCCAAAGATTTGCTATGGGGTTGAAATCTGGAGACTGGCTAGGCCACTCCAGGACCTTGAAATGCTTCTTATGAAGCCACTCCTTCGTTGCCCGGGCGGTGTGTTTGGGATCATTGTCATGCTGAAAGACCCAGCCACATTTCACCATCAATGCCCTTGCTGATGGAAGGAGGTTTTCATTCAAAATCTCACGATACCTGGCCCCATTCATTCTTTCCTTTACACGGATCAGTTGTCCTTGTCCCTTTGCAGAAAAACAGCCCCAAAGTATGATGTTTCCACCCCCATGCTTCACAGTAGGTATGGTGTTCTTTCTCCTCCAAACACGACAAGTTGAGTTTTTACCAAAAAGTTCTATTTTGGTTTCATCTGACCATATGACATTCTCCCAGTCCTCTTCTGGATCATCCAAATGCTCTCTAGCAAACTTCAGACGGGCCTGGACATGTACTGGCTTAAGCAGGGGGACACGTCTGGCACTGCAGGATTTGAGTCCCTGGTGGCGTAGTGTGTTTCTAATGTAGCCTTTGTTACTTTGGTCCCAGCTCTCTGCAGGTCATTCACTAGGTCCCCCTGTGTGGTTCTGGGATTTTTGCTCACCGTTCTCGTGATCATTTTGACCCTACGGGGTGAGATCTTGCGTGGAGCCCCAGATTGAGGGAGATTATCAGTGGTCTTGTATGTCTTCCATTTTCTAATAATTGCTCCCACAGTTGATTTCTTCACACCAAGCTGCTTACCTATTGCAGATTCAGTCTTCCCAGCCTGGTGCAGGTCTACAATTTTGTTTCTGGTGTCCTTTGACAGCTCTTTGGTCTTGGCCATAGTGGAGTTTGGAGTCTGACTGTTTGAGGTTGTGGACAGGTGTCTTTTATACTGATAACGAGTTCAAACAGGTGCCATTAATACAGGTAACGAGTGGAGGACAGAGGAGCCTCTTAAAGAAGAAGTTACAGGTCTGTGAGAGCCAGAAATTTTGCTTGTTTTATAGGCGACCAAATACTTATTTTACTGAGGAATTTACCAATTAATTCATTAAAAATCCCTCAGTGTGATTTTCTGGATTTTTTTTTCCTCGTTTTGTCTCTCATAGTAGAGGTATACCTATGATGAAAATTGGAGACCTCTCTCATCTTTTAAGTGGGAGAACTTGCACAATTGGTGGCTGACTAAATACTTTTTTGCCCCACTTTATACTGTCTGAGAAAATATTCATATTCTCCAGGGTAATTCAACCGTAATGCTGTTTATTTCATCTAGATGCAATGCTCCTGCACTGTGTATATATCTGTTTACATAGGTATATTCATTTACTGCTTTGGCTAACCAGTTCTTATTAGCTTATTAACTATTGCTCTGAGTGCTGCTATCCCTTTGCTGCTATAATCTTGGAATTCCCCCATTGTGGGACTAAAAAAGACTTATCTTATCTTATCTTGTTCTTGACACATCATCGTGGCAGAACTTTTTTGTTGCTTGATGTCCAAGAACTACTGTGTGATTGGTCAGAAATGTGAATTTCCCAGGAGTTCTGAACTTGAGTTTCTTGTGAAGTATGAAATGTCCTGGCCAGAAAGAACTTTGTTCTTGTTCTTGCCACTTCAACAAAAAGAAAAATATTTCTCTGTTCTTGCGGAGTATGTAATGGCCTTAACATCCAAACCTGCCCATAGGACTCAAAGGTACCAGGAAAACACACCAACAAAAGCTGAGTTTCTGTTGATTATAACAAAATAAAAGCTAGTATTAACTTGACCTGACAGTTATCCACCATGTTCCCCACCTTTATAGCAGTGAATATTTACCATTTTACTAATCTGCAGAAAGTTATTGATCTTAAATTTTGTTTAGCTTTCATGCACAGCCAATGTAGAACATAGAGACCAGATGTGACAGAGCCACAATATGTAAAATACAGTAGTCTTTGTGCAAGTAGTCAATAAAAAAAGAAAAAAAATATAATCCACCAAAAAATGTGACAGCCCGAAAGAAAAAAAAAAAATCATTTTCTGCTCTGTCTGTAATCATTCTCCAGGATTTAGTGGTTCGGCTTCCATTGTGGGGAATCAGAATGTGCTGATGGGATATCAAAAAGTAAAGGATATTTAACGCAACCCCCCCCCCCCCCAAAAAAAAATAAATAAAAAAAAATAAAAATAAAACAGTGGGCCCTAACTTGTTGCTTTTGATGCTTTGCATCATTTGCAGTTACCAGTAGACAGTTTTCCCGCTTTGTGCTGTGAGGTGGACAGTCATTTCAAAGAGGTGTGGCAGTGCACAATCTCATGCGTATCAGTATTATGGTGCATGTGTCATGTGTCTGAGCTCTAGTTGTTGCAGAGCTCAGACCCTCTCTTTATTTCTAGTATTATTTATCTGTGAGTCTGATTTTGGTTATCTTCTGTATAGGGTTATTGGTTTGTTTTTCTGTTCCATCGCAGAGCTCTTTCCTCATCTCTCAGGCACACCCACCTGCTGTTCACTCTGTACCTCTCAGGTCTTCCCAGCTGTGAGCAGTTAGAATTAGGTCATCCACCCACACGCACCTGCGGCTCATCATTCTCCCCATTACTTATAGACTGCCGTTTCCCTCCTTCAGTGCGACAGTCACAGTTGTGTTCAGACTCGACTATTTCACTCTTTTGGACAATCTCCCCCTCCTTCTCTCCAGAGTATACTCAGCTCTGCGAGTTATCTGTGTAAGTTATCCTTGTTTGCCTTTTTGTTTAGTCTGCACAGTTATTTTTGGACAGTTATGTTTTTTTTTTCCCTGTAAATAAAATTTCTCACTACAGTCAAGCGCGTGGGTTTGTTTTTGCCCCGGAGGGCATTCATGACAGCATGTTTTGCCAATGCACTTTTGATCAGGAAAAAGGAGGTATGTTTTCAGAAGCTCTTTGTTTTGTCACAAACCTTCTCATGCGCTTTTACGCAGTGCACAGAGGAGGGGAAGGAAGGTTGGATTTACTCGCTGGGTTGCACCATAACACATTTATTAACGTAATGACAGACAGTTCCAAAAAGGTGAGGATGTATAAAAATACAAAGAAACCTACAATAGGCATTCCAGGGCTGGCATCGCCCAGCAAATGCATGAGAAGAAGCAATTTAACCACGATAGCATCCCAGGGCCGACATTGCTCAAAGGACGCAGGAGAATCCACGGCTAAAGTGGAAGTGCCTAACACTTCGTGGCACACAGTACACGCACCGCTATGTACATCAGTAGACAATTCAATGGACCAGCAATGCTTGACTGGAAAACGCCTCTTAAGTACAAGCACTGCTGGCTCAACAAATTGAGTACACCTGGGCGAGGCGGGGGGATGACAATCACCGGAGTAGAATCAGCAGGCTGTCAAGAGAGAGGGGGTATGGTCGGAAAAGCGAGTGTTAGACAACGGCCACATGAATGTAGGTAAAAGAGGCTGCCTAACAGCCGCTGGCCAGAACGGTGGCTACAGGCACGGAAAAGAAAAGGACCAAGACATAAAATCAACAAGAACTCAAAAGATGACACAATACATAAATAACCCGATACCTGAGCCACAGAGAATGGCCAGAACTGAGCCTAAAGGAAAACACCAGCTCGGTTCATGACACGTTTAATGCTATTTCAGTTCTGTGTTTGGAAATTGCGAAGCTCTGGAGTTTGTGAGAAAACAGCATGTGCTGGGATTTTATCTTATTTTAATGGAAAGAGTTGTAAAAGTCAAAATACAATCACCCGTCATTTCATTTAAATGATGATACACTAGTTTGTTTTTTTATTATTCCATCCACGTTCTCATTTTAATTGCGGACTTACTGTTGGATTCTAAAGATAGGCATTAATGTCAAAATTTTCGAAGGGACCTTAAGCAAGACATTGAACACAGTTGCTCCTGGTGAGTCAGGCCAGCGCTGGTGCATGGCAGCTCCGCCGTCATCAGTGTGTGAATGCGTGTGTGAATGGGTTGATAGCAGGATCTGTAAAGTGCTTTGGTCATCCAGAGATGAGTATAAGATAAGCCTTTATTAGTCCCACAATGGGGAAATTCCAGGATTGCAACAGCACAGGGATAGCAACACTCAGAGCAACAATCAGAAGGCAAGAAAAAACAAGAGCAGCTGGTATACATATGTACATATTAATATATATATATATATATATATATATATATATATATATATATATATATATATATATATATATATATATATATACACACAGTGGAGCAAAAAAGTATTTAATCAGCCACCAATTGTGCAAGTTCTCCCACTTAAAAGATGAGAGAGGTCTCCAATTTTCATCATAGGTACACCTCCACTATGACAGACAAAATGAGAAAAAAAAAAATCCAGAAAATCACATTGAAGGATTTTTAATGAATTAATTGGTAAATTCCTCAGTAAAATAAGTATTTGGTCACCGACAAACAAGCAAGATTTCTGGCTCTCACAGACCTGTAACTTCTTCTTTAAGAGGCTCCTCTGTCCTCCACTCGTTACCTGTATTAATGGCACCTGTTTGAACTCGTTATCAGTATAAAAGACACCTGTCCACAACCTTAAGCAGTCAGACTCCAAACTCCACTATGGCCAAGACCAAAGAGCTGTCAAAGGACACCAGAAACAAAATTGTAGACCTGCACCAGGCTGGGAAGACTGAATCTGCAATAGGTAAGCAGCTTGGTGTGAAGAAATCAACTGTGGGAGCAATTATTAGAAAATGGAAGACATACAAGACCACTGAAAATCTCCCTCGATCTGGGGCTCCACGCAAGATCTCACCCCGTGGGGTAAAAATTATCATGTGAACGGTGAAGAAAAAAATCCCAGAACCACATGGGGGGCCCTAGTGATTGACCTGCAGAGAGCTGGGACCAAAGTAACAAAGGCTATATCAGAAACACACTACACCACCAGGGACTCAAATCCTGCAGTGCCAGATGTGTCCCCCTGCTTAAGCCAGTACATGTCCAGGCCCATCTGAAGTTTGCTAGAGAGCATTTGGATAATCCAGAAGAGGATTGGGAGAATGTCATATGGTCAGATGAAACCAAAATAGAACTTTTTGGTAAAAACTCAACTTGTCGTGTTTGGAGGAAAAAGAACACCATACCTACTGTGAAGCATGGGGGTGGAAACATCATACTTTGGGGCTGTTTTTCTGCAAAGGGACCAGGACGACTGATCCGTGTAAAGGAAAAAATGAATGGGGCCATGTATCGTGAGATTTTGAGTGAAAACCTCCTTCCACCAGCAAGGGCATTGAAGATGAAACGTGGCTGGGTCTTTCAGCATGACAATGATCCCAAACACACCGCCTGGGCAATGAAAGAGTGGCTTCGTAAGAAACATTTCAAGGTCCTGGAGTGGCCTAGCCAGTCTCCAGATCTCAACTCCATAGAAAATCTTTGGAGGGAGTTGAAAGTCTGTGTTGCCCAGCGACAGCCCCAAAACATCACTGCGCTAGAGGAGATCTGCATGGAGGAATGGGCCAAAATACCAGCAACAGTGTGTGAAAACCTTGTGAAAACTTACAGAAAATGTTTGACCTCTGTCATTGCCAACAAAGGGTATATAACAAAGTACTGAGATGAACTTTTGTTATTGACCAAATACTTATTTTACCGAGGAATTTACCAATTAATTCATTAAAAATCCTTCAATGTGATTTTCTGGATTTTTTTTTCTTATTTTGTCTCTCATAGTTGAGGTATACCTATGATGAAAATTGGAGACCTCTCTCATCTTTTAAGCGGGACAACTTGCACAATTGGTGGCTGACTAAATACTTTTTTGCCCCACTGTATATATAGACACACAGTGCGGAGCATTGTAGTTGGTGGATGTGCAACAGAAAGTCTAAGCTCTCTCTTCGCGGATGCGGCGGGCCTGCTGGATGTCTTTGGGCATGATGGTGACCCTCTTGGCATGGATGGCGCACAGGTTGGTGTCCTCGAAGAGACCCACCAGGTAAGCCTCGCTGGCCTCCTGCAGAGCCATGACGGCGGAGCTCTGGAAGCGCAGGTCGGTCTTGAAGTCCTGAGGATCTCCCTCACCAGGCACTTGAAGGGCAGCTTACGGATGAGCAGCTCCGTGGATTTCTGGTAGCGACGGATCTCTCTCAGAGCCACGGCACCGGGCCTGTAACGGTGAGGCTTCTTCACTTCGCCGGTGGCCGTAGCGCTTTTTCGAGCAGCCTTGGTGGCCAGCTGCTTCCTGGGGGATTTTCCTCCAGTAGAATTACGGGCGGTCTGCTTGGTTCTTGCCATCGCTCTTTATTATTCTGTCTTATATTTCTTGCACGCCGCCTAAACTCCAGCCTGGCACCCGTGTCATTTTCGCTTCAGTTTCTCCCGGTATGTCGAGTTTCTCTGTTAGCACCGGGTGGCGGTTGAGTGCTAGCTAGCTCTTCCCTGCTGTATCGTCTCCTGCTGTAAACAGAGGCTCCGTCAGCCAACTCGGGAGACCTTTGGGGCGATCTGTGTGTCCGTGATATATATAGAGTGAAAGGTGTGCCGTATCAGAAAGTTATCACCGGATCAGAAAGAAGAAGGAAGATAAAAAGACTCAGAATTGAGCCGCTGTTGCAAAAGGCAGCCAACTCGTGTGGCGCCAGAGCCGAAAGGTGCGCCTAAAAGGTGCTATTTCAGTGAATGCCCTTTACCATTTACCATTAATGTATAATTTGTTTAGAGGAATGAATGAATGAATGAATGAATGAATGAATGAATGAACAGGGAGCCTGTGTGCATTCCGGTGACGGTGCGGCACACGAGGGAGGTGGTGAGATAGGCTACTGTCAATCTGAAGATTTTAAACTACAGACCTTTTCTGTGAAAATGTTTTGTCCACTAATCTGCTGTGTGTTGAGTCATCATATCACCTCATCATATCTCGTGTCCGTTTGTACTCATGCATCCTGGTTAATGATAAAACACACTCAGCCGGTGTTTTCTGTTCATGTTGAAGACAGAACAGGGTTTTTCACCACACAGAGAAAAACAAATGTTTCCGGACCAGTCTGCCCTGCTGGAAAACAGCTGCTCTTCTCCACGACCCAGGACAAGAGCTGGTATGTGTGCACAAACCTGATATTCATTATCTAATGATGACAGTTTTTACAATGTTAACCTTATTCACTGTCATTCTTTTAAAAGTATGATTCAAAATGAAAATATCCCAACAGTTGTTTTGAATTAAATCTAAAACTTTGCATTCACCAGAGCAGATTCATGGAACTCAGGCCGAGATGAAGGACTGGCTCTTTTTTGGATCAAAAGAGAAGCTCAGATGGATGATAATATAACTGAAGGAAATTTTACAACACTCAAACTCCTGGACGAAGAGAAACACTGGCATCTTTTCTGAATTGTAGCAGACAGCTCTCATCCATGGGCAAGCAAGGCTGTGGAGTTAAAAAGCTCCTTTAAAGTTCGTAATAGTTCGTAAAAGTTGATGTGCGCTGGATTAAAAAAACTTGCTCATGAACATAATTTCACCGACATTTGGAATCATTTCTCTGATTTCTCAAAATGTTTGTAAAAGTCAGTCCAAACACTTTAGTGTGAACCCAGCTTAAGCCATAGTCATCAATTTTAAAAGAAATAAACACTTGAAATATATCACTCTGTGTGTAATAAATCATTCAATATGAATTTCACTTTTTGAATTGAATTACTGAAATAAATTTATTGAGATGCACCTGTAAATTTCAGCAGTGCTGCCGGTTGTTGTCCAGTTCAGCACCACACTGCTGGTCTCTGTGAGACTGCTTAGGCCTACATCATTTAAAGGTACTGTATATTGTAAAGGATCTACGACTACTATTTTACTACTAACCACAAATAGAAAGTAAACAATGCCCAAAAATTATAAATTCAATCCAGTCCACATGGTGTGTGAGCAATGAGCACTCACAGAAAAAATACAGTGTATATATTTAGCCCAAGTGTGTGTGGTCTATGTTGGTGTTTTCCTGTCTGGAGCTCATGCAAGCAGGGAAGAGGTGGGAAGCTTTTGACCCAGCTGTGCACCATAGATTTTGGCCTGTGTGCCACAGTCAGTGCCCAGTTGACCCAGGCGAAGCTATATGGTGTTTTGTGTTCATATATTTTGTTCCTCAATATATGTTTTTTATAGCTCCTACAGGCCTCTGTCTTCCACAGTGATCAGGAGAAATCTTAATGCTATGAAGTCAGTGAGTATTTAATGGCAATTAAAGTCAATTTAGAAGTCCATTGCCATCAACTGAGCTGGAGTGTGGACAATAGAGACAGGAGAAACTGAATGATGGGGAGGATTTGCACACCCTGTTTTATCAGGTTGGGTCCAAGATTCGCCTGACCTTCTCAAAGAGTGGCAAAAGAGTTGTAAATAGATTTGAATATAGCTTTCATGGCAGTGTTTTATATCAATACATTAACTGTAATATTAGGCTGCTATAAATCTAAAATGTGGCATTTTGATGGATAATATATTGAAAATATTTTTAAGCGCAAATTTCTGACATTAGTATCATCAGTTTTTGAAAAATTAAATTAACTCAAGTAGTTTACCGCCCAATAATCTGTTTATCCAGTTCATGTAAACGTATCAAATCAGATTATTACCATGATCCATTTATTCTCCATTATCAGATTATTGTGGCCATGCTATTGGCTAAGTTTACATGTACACTAATAAACCGATTATAATTGGATTTCTGGAGTTATTAAGTTACTCAAATAGTTATGTGAAAAGAATAATCGGATAAAAGCCATTATAAGGTTATGAGAAATCCCACTCTCTCTAACACACACACACACACACACACACACACACACACACACACACACACACACACACTGAATCACTCCGGGTGGCTGCAGAGATTGCCTGTCTGGGGGTAGCTGAGTAGCAGCAAGGAGCTAGAACCAGCCTTGAAGCTGGAGCGGGGCCTGAGTTGGTTTCCAGGGCTGGAGAGTGAGGGAGAGGTGGAACCGGAGCTGGAGGGCAGTGTGGAGCTGGGACTGAACCGGAGGTGAGGTGAGGTGCGGGAAGGTTGTAGGAGTCAGGGGATGTTTACCATTGGCACAGGTTTCTGTGGCGCCGGAACTGGTGAGTGGTGAGGGACGGAAGTTGTAGGAGCCAAGGGATGTTTAACCATCAGCACAGGTTCCGGAACGGGGAAAAAGTCTTTCACCATTGTGGAGAATGTCCTTTGCAGGATGGAGACAGAGAGAAACCGATCAACCAATCTGGGGTAGCTGTCCAGGCTGGGGTATACATCAATCCCCTCAACGGCACCGGCCAGAAATTTGAGGGCTGTCTCCGGAGAATGTGATGCCCGTGGATTGGAGATGAAGTCCTCGGTCAGTTGGACTGCCCAACACTCCTCCTCATCCAGAACAAAGGTGTCCATATCCACAGAATCTTTGTGTGGTGTCGACATACTGTCAGGGTCACCTCCGGCAGACAGGGAAGGACAACTCCTTAATGCGGGCAGAATTCAGGTGCAGACAAGGATTTATTAAACAATAAACAAAACAGGCAGCACTGGGCTAAAGAACATGTACTCTAAGCATGAAAGCTCAACTAGGAAATGTATGTGATGGGTTACCAGAAGGTAGAGCTGATGATGTCAACATACCAAGTAACAGGATGTGCTAAACTATATAGAAAACTAAATAATTATTAACACATGACAGCTGGGACTTAATCAGGGACTAAACAATAGGAGAGAAACTAAGGATGGGACACCAGACTGGAAAAATAAAGCAACCTTTCAAAATAAGGGACGAGCTACAAATAAAGAACAACAGGGAAAATTAATGATAACAGAATGCCAATAACTGTGCAAATAGTCCAAAAAACAACCAAAAGGGTGGACATGGTTGCCGACCATATCCAGATCATGAGAAATACATTCCTTTAAATGTACTTTATAGCTACATAGACATCACACAATCTGCCAATTTAGATGGTTAAAAGTGTAAAGTTTCTCATGGCCTTTAGTTGTTTCGGCAGTATATTAGTTATTTATTTTGTTTATTGGAAGTATTACCTTCCAGTAAACAAGGGGATCAACTGAATATTGCCATCTAAAACACAATCAGTGCATTGAAATATACAGAATCTCACAAAAGTGAGTACACCCCTCACATTTTTGTAAATATTTTGTTATGTTGTTTTCATGGGACAACACTGAAGATATGATACTTTGATACAATGTAAAGTAGTCAGTGTACAACTTGTATAACAGTGTAAATTTGCTGTCCCCTCAAAATAACTCAACACACAACCATTAATGTCTAAACAGCTGGCAACAAAAGTGAGTACACCCCTAGTGAAAATGTCCAAATTAAGATAAGATAAGATAAGATAAGATAAGCCTTTATTAGTCCCACAATGGGGAAATTCCAGGATTGCAACAGCACAGGGATAGCAACACTCAGAGCAACAATCAGAAGGCAAGAAAAAACAACATCTAGTAAACATATGTCCATATTACTATAAATGTATATATATAGACACACAGTGCAGAGCATTATGGTTGGTTGGTGAATGTGCAGCAGAAAGTCTAAGCTCTCTCTCCGCGGATGCGGCGGGCCAGCTGGAAGTCTTTGGACATGATGGTGACCCCCTTAACGAAGAAGAGACCACCAGGTGGGCCTCGCTGGTCTCCTGCAGAGCCATGACGGCGAAGCTCAGGAAACGCAGGACGGTCTTGAAGTCCTGAGCGATCTCCCTCACCAGGCGCTGGACGGGCAGCTTACGGATGAGCAGCTCCGTGGATTTCTGGCAGCGACGGATCTCTCTCAGAGCCATGGGCCTGTGACGATGAGGCCTCTTCACTCTGCCGGTGGCCGGAGCGCCTCTCTGAGCAGCCCTGGTGGCTAGCTGTCTCCTGGGGGGCTTCTTCCTCCAGTAGATTTTACGGGCGGTCTGCTTGGTTCTTGCCATCGCTCTTTATTATTCTGTCTTATATTTCTTGCACGCCGCCTAAACTCCAGCCCGGCACCTGCGTCGTTTTCGCTACAGCTCCCGGTATGTCGAGTTTCCCATTAGCACCGGGCGGCGGCCAAGTGCTAGCTAGCACTAGCTCCTCCCCGCTGTAGCGTCTCCCGCTGCAAACCGTGGCTCCGTCCGCCGACCCGGGAGACCCCCGGGGCGATCCGTGCGTCCGTGATATATATACAGAGTGAAAGGTGTAGAAAGAAGAAGGAAGATTAAAAAAAAGGCTGTTGCAACGGGCAGCCTACTCGTGTGGCGCCACCGGTCCGGCGGAACCGGAACCGGAAAGTTGTGAAAATTGTGCCCAGTTAGCCATTTTTCCCTTCCTGGTGTCATATGACTTGTTAGTGTTACAAGGACTCGGGTGTGAATGGGGAGCAGGTGTGTTAAATGTGGTGTTATTGCTCTCACACTCTCTCATACTGGTCCCTGGAAGTTCAACATGGCACCTCATGGCAAAGAACTCTCTGAGGATCTGAAAAAAAAAAAAGCTTTGCTGCTCTACAAAAAGATGGCCTAAGCTATAAGAAGATTGCCAACACCTTGAAACTGAGCTGCAGCACGGTGGCCAAGACCATACAGCGGTTTAACAGGACAGGTTCCACTCAGAGCAGGCCTCACCATGGTCGACCCAAAGAAGTTGAGCGCACGTGCTCAGCATTATGTCCAGAGGTTGTCTTTTGAAAATAGACATATGAGTGCTGCTATCATTGCTGCAGAGGTTGAAGGGGTGGGGAGTCAGCCTGTCAGTGCTCAGACCATACGCCGCACACTACATCAAATTGGTCTGCATGGCTGTCTTCCCAGAAGGAAGACCATTTTAAAGATGATGCACAAGAAAGACCACAAACACTTTGCTGAAGACAAGAAGACTAAAGACATGGATTACTTGAACCATGTCCTGTGGTCTGATGAGACCAAGATAAACGTTTTTGATTCAGATGGTGTCAAGTGTGTGTGGCGACAACCAGGTGAGGAGTACAAAGATAAGTGTGTCTTGCCTACAGTCAAGCATGGTGGTGAGAGTCTCATAGTTTGAGGCTGCATGAGTGCTACCAGCACTGGATTCATTGGCATAGTTCATTGAGGGAACCATGAATGCCAACATGTACTGTGACATACTGAAGCAGAGCATGATCCCCTCCCTTTAGAAACTGGGCCACAGGGCAATATTCCAACATGATAACGTCCCCAAACAAACCTCCAAGATGACCACTGCCTTGCTAAAGAAACTGAGGGTAAAGGTGATGGACTGGCCAAGCATATCTCCAGACCCTATGCCCAAAGACATCCAGCTGGCGCGCTGCATCCGCGGAGAGAGAGCTTAGACTTTCTGCTGCACATCCACCAACCACAATGCTCCGCACTGTGTGTCTATATATATATATATATATATATATATATACAGTATATAGTAATATGTACATATGTATACTAGCTGTTCTTGTTTTTTCTTTCCTTCTGATTGTTGCTCTGAGTGTTGCTATCCCTGTGCTGTTGCAATCCTGGAATTTCCCCACTGTGGGACTAATAAAGGCTTATCTTATCTTATCTTATCTTTTCTTATCTTATCTTATTGAGCATCTATGGGGCATCCTCAAACGAAAGGTGGAGGAGCGCAAGGTCTCTAACACCATGATGTTGTCGTGGAGGAGTGAAAGAAGATTCCAGTGGCAACCTGTGAAGCTCTAGTGAACTCCATGCCCAAGAGAGTTAAGGCAGTGCTAGAAAATAATGGTGGCCACATCAAATACTGGCACTTTGGGTACAATTTGGACATTTTCACTTAGGGGTGTACTCACTTTTGTTGCCAGCGGTTTAGTCATTAATGGCTGTGTGTTGAGTTATTTTGAAGGGACAGCAACTTTACACTGTTATACAAGCTGTACACTGTACTTTACATTTTATCGAAGTGTCATATCTGCAGTGTTGCCCCATTAAAATATATAATAAAATATTTACAAAAATGTAAGGGGTGTACTCATTTTTGTGAGATACTGTATGTGTCTAAGTTCTTCTCTGATCATTCTCCTCACTCCTTCACTATAAATGCAGTTCCACTCTGCCACTGCCAATAGCAGGTGCACTCCTTCTAGAATGCAGCAGCAGCCACTTTCAATAGAACAATCTAAAATTGGCAATTCACTCCCCTGTATCGATCCAGTCACTTTAACACAGGGCACTCAACAGTGAAACCTGCCAAACAACCAAGTTATACACTATACTATGTGCAACCATGCACACTGGTCCCTGCTTTATAATCATGTGAGTGAAATAAGTTAAAGAGATTAACTCCAGCATTCCAGAGAACCAATACTGTATACTGCATCAATATGTCACCTACAAAAATCAAGGCTCTTTATTGCTGATTAAACATTTGACTCCAAATGTGCTGTTTACGCTTTTTGGTAACTTGTCTCTATGAGTACAAAAAAAAAAAAAATCCTTCAAGGTCTTACTAAAGTATATGTTATGACACAAGTTTTCAGGGTTCCTCCAAATTCAGCCCTTCACTCTTTCACTTAGCCCTATCTCCTAGAACTAGGGGGTGAATTGGGGATACACCCTTAATCTATATCAGTTCCAGGAATACCTTTCTGCACTCAACTAATCTCCTGACCAATAAATGAAGCTCTATTGATGATTTAGAAAAGGAACTTAGAAATGACTGGCTACAGTTTAATTGCATGTTGTCTAATATTTGACTAAAGGAAAGTTTTCCATGTGACTTTTTTGGACAGTTATACAATTTATTTTCTGGTAACAAACACTGCAACATAAACCCATAATGCTGAGTGTTACACAAACTGGAAAAATTATGGCTTCTTTTCTGTCACGAGTGTACTCTTTGTATGTGCAAGTGAGAAATTATTTACCATGAAGTGTTAAATAATGTCAGCTAGTGTAAATTGCTTCACTGTTTTTCACAACTGTGGTTGGTTACCTTGTTACTGGGGGGCACACACCAGTGTACTCCCTGTGCCAGTCCAAAACCCAGATAAATGGGCAGGAATTGTGTCATGAAGGACATCTGGCATAAAATTCCTTGCTGAATCAACATGCGAATCATCATGATATAAGATATATATATGATATACGCTGTGATGACCCTGAAATGGAGTAGCAGAAAGTGTCATAAATGCTCCTTCGGGCCAGAGAGGAGACCCACGTGCTGAACCATATTTGTGATGGTTTATTACAAACATAAAGAACAAAGTTCCCAAAATAACTATAAAGCCACAAAGAGATCAACATGATAACTGAGAGAAAAACAGAGGATGTCAAACGTACATCTGGAAGTAGTAGTCAAGACCACAGCAAGGAATGCATGGAGCAGTGGCTCTTAAATAAGCCATAACACAAATGAAAACAGGTGTGGCAACCAGAGCGGGCAGGAGGAAACAATAATTACAACTCAGGTCAGCTGGGAGCAATGAGAGGGGAGAGGATGGGGCTGACAGCTGACAGGGACACCACCCACCATGGAGCAAAAACCCGGAAGTGACACTGAAAGCTGTCAACCCAGAGGGAGAGCACAACAGTAAGATATAAAAAATTAAATGTCAACAAATTCTGACTAAGAAATAAATACAAACTAATACCACATACAACAGTAACAAAACTATGACATAAATAAGAAACAGTACGGGATAAACAGAAACCAAAAGTCACAAAATACAACAAATAAACAAATATAGAGAAAAGCCATGAGACTGAGCATGGCGGAAACCTCCAGTGCTCAGCTCATGACAGAGCCCCCCCCCCCTCAAGGGGTGGAGACCAGACACCCAGACTACATCAAAACAGATCCTGACCTCCCCCCCCGCAAAAAAAAAGGAGTATAACAACAACCCAACCCGGGTGGATGGTGGGGGGAACAGGCTAGGAGGGAAAAAAAACAAAACCCCACTCAGGACCCCCACCAGGCAAAACCCCAACCACCTAAGCCTCCTGGACTGAAGAGCTGGACAGTTCAGGCGGGTGGCCAAAGTCCCAGGCCTGGCAGATGGCATGATGGAAAGAGTCGGGTGGCCTACCAGAGAACGTGGGCCACCAAACCCCGCAGCACAGTCTGTTGAGTGATCTGCCAGAGTTCTTTAACCACCTGAACAGAAACGGTGGTCCAGGATGTGGCTGCCCAACGGTAAGACCCAATGGTGAGCCAAATGGAGGAGTCGGGTAGCCCCTGCCGACGTCAGGGTGAGGAGAGGGAACCATGACGACCTCGGGCGGAAGAGAGGGAACCACGGTGGCCTTGGGCAGAGGAGGAGGACCCATGACGGCCTTGGGCAGAGGAGGAGTTACCACGACGGCGTCTGGCAGAGGAGAGGGAACCACGACGGTCTCGGATTGGCCTGCAGCACCATTGGTGGTCCCAGACTCGGACATAGCAGCACCTACAGTGGCTCCGGCCTGGAGCAAAGCAGAACCCACGGTGGTTCCGCACTGGAGCAAAGCTGCACCCACAGTGGCTCCAGGCTGGAGCGTATCAGCACCCATGGTGGCTCCAGATGGGAGCATAGCCGCACCCACAGTGGACCCAGACTGGGCCAGAGCTGCACCCATGGTGGCTAGAGCATAATGCACATAGTGGGCCCACACTGGAGCGCAGCACCCATGTTGGATTAAAGCTAGGGTGCAGCACCCACAATAGTTCCTGACTGAGACATAGCACCCATGGAGACCCGGACTGAGGAGGAGTTGCACCCACGAAGGTCCTGGGCTGGGACGGAGCACCCGCGACGACCTCATCCAGAGGGGGAGCAGCACCCACGGAGGTCCCAGGCTGGGACGGAGCACCTGCAATGACCTCAACGCAAGGAGCTGGACCCATGGTGATCTTGGGAGGTGAGGCTGGACCCACGGAGACCTCTGGTGAAGCTGGATGATCCTCAGTGACCCTGGGGGAAAGCTCAGACAGGAAAGGCAGGGAAACAGGGTCAGGTTCACCGGCAGCAGTGGAGCCCAGTGAGGTCAGCTCAGGTGCAGCTGCCGACTGCACTTGACTCTCCCTACCAAGAGCCAGACAAAATTCCTCCAACATGGAAACAACAAAGACAGAGGAGAGCACTTGCCTTAGCTCAAGCTCCACCACCATCCAGGACTCGGTCGATCCAGACAACGACTTCTTGGAACCAGCCCTCTGTGGGTCCAGCGCAGACTCTACTGTGGTGGCCCCAGCAGCAGGTATGGTGGTCGATGCAGTCCCAGGTTCTCCAGGGCCGCTGACTCGATCACCCGGTGGCTCAACCCAGTAGTCGGCGGACACTTGGGGAGAATAGGAGGAGACACAGAGAGGGCAGGTGAGAAATTAATGGCTGCAGCAGGCAGTGAGGACTCAGTGGATTGCAAAAACTGAGCCTCACCATAAGGAATCAGGCAAGGTAGTTTATATGTTAGAGACTGGGAATGAAACACCACTTGCCTGTGGAGCAGAAGCTGGAGGTGAAGCTGGAGGTGAAGCTTGAGGCGAAGCTTGAGGCGGTTGAGGAGACTGGTACCGAAGACAAGGGACGCCTCCCTGTAGGCGCTGACCTCTGCTTCTTCAGGGAGGTCCTCTCCCTACCACCGTTCTCCCTTTGCTGGGCCACCACCAGCATAATCCTCTCTACCCTCTCAGCATGCTGCGCAAGCGCATGCACTGTGCGAGCAGCCGCCTCCACGAGACCCAGGTACCAAAGAGCATCTTTAAGGGTAAGAGCTCCATGGACATTGGAGATAAGATCATCTAATTCCATCAGCATCCTGCAAACTTCCCACCCCAGGCTCATCGGGTACACACGCCGGCCCATTGAGCTAGAGTTATTAGGGACCATGCTGACAGCTCTGGAAAAATAGGAGAAGAAACAACAACAACAAAAATACACAAACCCACAGCAGTTGGATCACAAACTGGCTGTGGTCTTCTGTCATAAATGCCCCTCTAGGGAAGAGAAAAGACCCACGCGCTGAACTGTGAGTTTGTGATGGTTTATTACAAACATAAAGAACAAAGTGGCCAAAATAACTATAAAGCCACGAAGAGATTAACACGATAACTGAGAGGAACAACAGAGGACTTCAAACTTATGTCTGGAAGTAGTAGTCAAGACCGCAGCAAGGAATACATGGAGCAGCGGCTTTGAAATAAGGTAAAACACAAATGAAAACAGGTGTTGGAATCACAGCGGGCAGGAGGAAACAATAATTACAACTCAGGTAAGCTGGAAGCAATGACAGGCGAAAGGACAGGGCTGACAGCTGACAGGGACACCGCCCACCATGGAGCAAAAGCCCGGAAGTGCCACTGACAGCTGTCAACCCAAAGGGAGAACACAATAGTAAGATATAAAGAATTAAATGCCAACAAATGCAGACTAAGAAATAAATACAAACTAATACCACATAAAAGAGTAACAAAAGTATGACATAAATAAGAAACAGTACGAGATAAACAGAAACCAAAAGTCACAAAATACAAAAAATAAACAAATATAGAGAAAGCCATGAGACTGACCATGGCGGAAACCTCCAGTGCTCAGCTCATGACAGAAAGATAAAAAAAAAAATCACAACTCAAGAATGCTGTTTTTATTCTCTTAAGCTGAAAATAACCTTGCTAGGCTAATTGCAGTTCTCAAAGTCAATATTTTAAAACTTTTTACATTTTGTCCTTATATTCTGTGGTTTCTTATTCACACCTTTTAATTATTAATTAATAATTAAAAGGTGTGAATTATAATTATAATAATTATTTTTAGCAATCTTTGCCCTGATCTTGACTGAAGGTCAGGTGTTCATGTAGTGATGTGCAGTGTTGGGAGTAACGTGTTACAAAGTAATGTGTTACTTTAATGCCACTACTTTTGCGGTTGCAGATGTGTTACTCGTTACTTGTTTTATTAATATGAATAGATATTTTTAGCACAAATAAATGAATAAGCCATAACTACCATAACTGAGACATCGCCATCAGTTAACATGACCTGTTGCAAAGAGCCTGAGTCTTCACTGCTGACCAGAGGAAAAGATGAAGCTACTTTGGCTTTGTAGAAATAGACAGATTATTTTTCCTTTGTCGTGGTTAAGGACAAAAGCATATTGGTGGGTTGCAAGCTAAGTGCCGGTTGAGACCTACTGCAATCTTCAGAAGTGCTTAAAAACAGCAACAAAGATCCGACAAAGCTAGTGTTAAGTAACAGCTAGCTGTGCTAACAAATAACACAGTGTAAGTGGATCTGCACTATCTGAACAGCCATGGCTGGATGTAAAGTGGAAATACTCTTGTCTCAACACCCACGGCTGGATTTCGAGCACAGGTATGCATCTTGACAGTTTGTGACCCAGCAAGAATTAAACCAGTTGATAGCCAGACATGTTATTACAGAATGAAGACGTGTTCTCAACAGCCACTTTCCATCAGACAGCTGGACTGTGATCCACTGAAATTAAAATGCATTTTCTTGCTACCTGGCTAAAGATTATTCAAAAATGGATTTTGTTCTCCAAAAGGAATTTGAGGGACTGGATCATGTCTCTGTCACACAGACATTTGGACTGTGGATAATGGACAATTTCTTTGGGTCACTGCACATCAGATTAAATCCATATCATGAAGGTAAAATAAACATGGATAGCTTTATGCAGTGTTGTCAACTCTCACTCGTTTGGAGTGAGTCTAACTATTTTTCCCTCTCCCTCATTCCACAAACCTTATTTCTCACTCAAAAATGAAGAAATTGCCGGCAATATCGTGTTGATTTTCTTCTGATTTTTCCCACAATAAGAACTCTCAAGGCAGGATAAAGCAGACTGACCATGTTCTAAAAGTTCTGTCTGAAACAGTTTGTTTTCAGCCTGACATCAATAAGCCCATAATGTAATCCATTAATTAAATTATCTTGCTATGTGTGCAAGATGATTTAAGTATGCATTTAAAAGAAACATGAAAGTTACTTTTTCAAGTAACTAGGTATCTACTAGTATCTACTAGTAACTAGTTATTTAATCATGCAGTAATTGGTGAAGTAACTCAATTACTTTCGAAAAGAAGCAACTAGTAACTGTAATTAGTTACTATTTTTAGTAACTTGCCCAAAACTGATGATGTGTAACAGTCCCAGTTTAATAGAAAAAGATGTGAACATTGCATAACATAAGATGAGATGAGATTAAATAAAGCGTTACCCCCCTATCTCATGAAGCCGCAGATACTGGCAAATGTGGTGAAGCACTACTCCACAGATATTATTTTGTGAATACAAATTGATTTAGTATGTAACCAAGTGAAATTACCCTTGTAAAAAAAGAATTATAGTCTCAACAGCTCAACCACCTGATGCCGGCCCCTGTCCAGTTCAGCACTGCACTGTGAGACTGTTTAAGAATGCATCATCTACAGGTAGAATAACTAAAGGATCTAAACTTGTATTATAATCCCAAATATGAACATGAAGTAAGCAAAGCCATCCATCCATCCATCCATGCATCCATCCATCTTCTACCGTTTATCTGGGGGTCCAGGTTGTGGCGGTAGCTGTCCAAGCAGAGAAGCCGAGACTACCGCCCAGTTCACATAGCACCATTCCCATGATCCCTCCTGCTGGTGGTGAGTCCACGGGAGGGTGTACCCATAGGGCTCGTTTGGGTACATTAGATCCTTGATGGAACTTTTTTCATGGGGATCTACTGTACCAATCTTGGTCTGACCCTTCACCCAGGACAAATTTGTCTTGGGAGACCCTACCAGGGGCAAGTTTCCCCCGACAACATAGTAGATCATTAGGGTACTCAAACCCCTCCACCACGATAAGGTGGTGATCAACAGAGCGAGTAAGCAAGTAATAATAATAATAATAATAATAATAATAATAATATAAACCTAGTAAGTCTCAACAAAATCAAAAGAAACAACAGCTCTCCTGATGAGGGCTCACACACTGTCTCCAGATGAAGGTAGGGCTCCCTATATTTACATTGCTGAGTTACAAAAAATATATAGTATATTTATTCTAAGTGTGCATGGTCTACCTTTAGGTTTTGCAGTCTGAACCTCATGTGAGCAGGGATGAGGTGGGAAGCTTTTGCTTTAGGTGTGCCCCATAGGTTTTGGCCTGTGTTCCACAGTAAATAACCAGTCAAACCAGGCAGTTGTATTGTATTTTGTGTTCATTTATTTTGTTACTTGATATACCGTATGTTTTGTACAGCTTCTTAGGGCATCTGTTTCCCACAGCAGTCAGGAGAAACTGAATGCTGGGGAGGATTTGCGCATCCTGTATTATTGGGTTGGGTCCATGGTTCGCCTGACATTTGCCCAGTATTTTATCTGGAGTTGGCAAAAGGTCTCAAACATTCTCAAACAGTGGCTAATCATTGCAAATGCTGTTGCTAACATTTGTTAATAGTTGTTAATGTTTGCCAGCTGCTTTCACAAACACTCTTGCAAACATTTGCTTGAATGTTGCAAATGGTTCTTAAATGTCGCTAAAAGTTGTTAATTGTTGCTAGTGACAGAGGCGAACCTTGATGTTCGTGAAGATTCCTCAGAAAAGTTGGTGAATCTTCATGTTCATCTACATTTGCCGCTCCATGACATACTACCCTAATTGATCCACAGGTGTGGAAATTCAGTTGTTGTGGCAGCTATAAGATAAAGAAAGCAATATAGAGAAATGAGAGTGAATGAATGAATGAATGAATGACTGAATGAATGAACGAAAGCCCTCAGATATACAGCTGGAAAATAATTATTGGATTTCAGCTGTTTTTTTGGTTTTCTATGCCTTTTTGCACCTGTTTTTTTCCATGTGTTCAATATTTATTCCCTGTGTTATTCCACTTTATTAAATATAACTTGTATTGTGAATACATTTGCCTTGATTCCTTTGTATGTATGGACTACTTGGGTTGTTACTGATATCTGGAGACAATCTCAGGTCAATGGCTCCATTAGAAATACAATGTTTAATGAGAAATATGTTGACGCATTCAATACTTATTTTCCCCGCTGTAAATTCATTGGTGTGATTTAATTGCTGCATATCAATGGAGGATTCAGTGACTAGAACTCAAGTGAAATCAAAAAGAAAGCTTAATTCTGGTCACTGTAAGATGCTTTAAAAATTATTTAAAAAATTGCGTTGCCTTTCAACATTCAAGGAATCAGGCACAGAAAATGCAACAAAATGATGCACTGGTCGTGTTGATGTTGCTGTTCAATCTCTGAGGAGACAGAGTCATCAAGCAATTATTCGGTGTTGTAGCAGTTGTTCTGTGTGTGGGATTGTGGTTGTGCATATGTCTGTAGCTGTTTTATCACCAATGGCTATATAAGCCATAACATGCAGGTGGCCTATCCAAGCGTTCCCATTATGCAGTTTCCCCCCACAAACATAGCACAGATGTTGCCACCCTGTAGGGTGGAAATTGAAGAGTGAATAAAGAGGATGATGCACACATTTTTAACCACATACTAAGTTTCTGTTTTGTCACTCGTAGCAGAGATGTCTTCCTTGCCTGCAAGATGTAACAAGAACTGACTTCCTCTCCTACACATTTTCATGGCCAAACAAACACAAACTTTTGAGAAAAATCACAAGGATGCTAATAATTGTCAATTCTGGTACGGTGTACCTTGCTTGCTGCTTTAAAAGGACTATGAGTCATATGTGCTATGACTAATTGCTGATTATCTCTAGATTCTTACATATACAGGACCTCAAAAATGTGAGTACACCTCTCACATTTTTTGTAAATATTTTATTATGTCTTTTCATGCGACAACACTGAAGATATGACACTTTGAAACAATGTAAAATAGTCAGTGTACAGCTTGCATAACAGTGTAAATTTGCTGTCCTCTCAAAATAACTCAACACACAGCTATTAATGTATAAACCGCTGGCAACAAAAATGATTACACGCCTAAGTGAAAATGTCCAAATTGTGCTCACTTAGCCATTTTCCCTCCCCAGTGTCATGTGACTCGCTAGTGTTACAAGATCTCAAGTGTGAATGGGGAGCAGGTGTGTTAAATTTGGTGTTATCACTCTCACACTCTCTTGTACTGGTCACTGGAAGTTCAACATGGCACCTCATGGAAAAGAATTACCTGAGGATCTGAAAAACAAATTGCTGTTCCACATAAAGATGGCCTTGGCCAGGGGTGCTCAATACGTCGATTGTGATTGACTGGTAGATCGCAAAGGCACTGCGGGTAGATCGTGTGACATTAAAAATTTTTTTTTAAAGTTTTTAATTGTATCGCCTATCCTCACATCTGTCCTCTTATTGGCATTTACCATTTGACTGATGTACAAGGCAGCCAATCAGGAGAGGTCCTGTCCTCTATGTGTCATAGGTCACCCTGCATGTGCAGTCAAACACGCTAGCTAGTTACTGCTAAACTCCAGCGACTTGTGACTGTTAGCGCTTCAAATTTCGATCAATTAAAGAAGGGATATTAAAAAGGATTGGGTGAGCTGAACCCAGTAAGAAGACAAAAACGTACCACTTCCATGCAGAATGGGAAGATTTTTTTTTTTTTTTCACAATGTCATTTTCGAAGTGTATTTGTCTGATCTGTCAATCTATCATTGCATTTCCAAAGAAGGGAAATGTGGAGAGGCACTTTTGAACCATTCATAAAAACTACAACACTAACTTTCCTTGGAAAAGTGAGCTGAGAAAAAGAAAGGTGAAGGAACTGAAATCTCAGTTAATCAGACAGCAGTCATTTTTCACACAGCTGAATTCAAAGGCAAAGGCAGCCACTGAAGCATCGTTCCAGGTGAGTCATTGCATTTGTATTACGCAGCTATTTTTTCTGTTTGGTGCATTATTCCTGTGGAAATCCAAGCCGCCCGTGGGCGCCGTCATCTTGGTACTGGCAGCTCAGTTTTTCGTCCATCGTGGTCGATGTAACATGCTTACTTAGTAATTTACACCCGTGTACCACATCTACAAACTCTTATGACTAACCCACGTGAATTTTGTCTGTATTACGCAGCTATTTTTCCTGTTTCATGCAGTTTCAGTCATCATTGCTGCAGCGATGACCAAACATGGCGGTATCCACATTGGTGTGTAAGCTCAAAGCAGAAAAAAGAATAATAATAATGAGGATATCTTCTTCTTTGCTATATTCCATGTCAGCCATGATTCCTTCTGCGCATGTCTGCCACCTTCTAAACTGTCAGATCAATAGAGATTAGTACAAATTCTCAGTATAGCCAGGGGACGTCAATAAGTTGACATGTGCAGTTGCTGCACTGTGCCACTGAGGGCGTGTGACCCATTCATTTAATCTGGACAGTTAAAGGGTTAAGCATAAGAAGTCCCTTCAAGATGGAGAGATAATAAAAGAGGCCTTCTTTGGGGCAGCGGAGTTGTTGTTTCAGGATTTTAAAAATAAACCAGAAATATTATCTTCAATCAAAGCTCTTCAGCTCTCAAGTACAGTTACATGGCGCTGTGAAATAATGGCCTATGATTTGACACAGCAGCTTTGGAGGGACATCACAGAATGTGAGTGTTTCTCACTGCAATTAGACGAGTCTACATACATAAGTGACACAGCTCAGATGTGCATTTTTATTTGGATGGTGTTTACCAATATGACTGCAAAAGAGGAGCTGTTAACAATACTGTCCATGAAAGAACAGACACGAGGACATGAAATGTATTGAATAGTATTGTGCCATAAGGGTTCACACACTTATATAGTGTACAACATACATTGTATGCTAACATATATTGCCATATTTGGCATTTTTTAAATGTAGGTAGATCATTTTGACCTGGTCATTTTAAAAGTAGCTCACAAGCTCACAAGCCAAAAAAGTATGGGCCTGGCTGAGGCTATAAGAAGATTGCCAACACCCTGAAACTGAGCTGCAGCACGGTGGCCAAGACGATGCAATGGTTTAACAGGACAGGTTCCACTCAGAACAGGCCTTGCCATGGTCGACCCAAAGAAGTTAAGTGCACATGCTCAGCATCATATCAAGAGGTTGTCTTTTGAAAATAGACATATGAGTGCTGCCAGCATTGCTGCAGAGTTGAAGGGGTGAGGGGTCAGTCAGCCTGTCAGTGCTCAGACCATATGTCGCACACTGCATCAAATTGGACTGCTTGGCTGTCTTCCCAGAAGGAAGCCCCTTTTAAAGATGATGCACAAGAAAGACCGCAAACAGTTTGCTGAAGACAAGCAGACTAAAGACATGGATTACTTGAACCATGTCCTTAGGTCTGATGAGACCAAGATAAACTTATTTGATTCAGACGGTGTCAAGCGTGTGTGGCAGCAACCAGATGGGGAGTACAAAGACAAGTGTGTCTTGCCTCCTGTCAAGCATGATGGTGGGAGTGTCATGGTTTGGGGCTGCATGAGTGCTATCAGCACTGGAAGCAGAGCATGAGTCCCTCCTTTCGGAAACTGGGCTGCAGGGCCATATTCCAACATGATAGCGACCCCAAACACACCTCCAAGATGACCACTGCCTTGCTAAAGAAACTGAGGGTAAAGGTGGTGGACTGGCCAAGCATGCCTCCAGACTTAAACCCTATTGAGCATCTGTGGGGCATCCTCAAATGGAAGGTGGAGGAGCACGAGGTCTCTAACATCCACCAGCTCCGTGATGTTGTCATGAAGGAGTGGAAGAGGATTCCAATGCAACCTGTGATGCTCTAGTGAACTCCATGCCCAAGAGAGGTAAGGCAGTGCTGGAAAATAATGGTGGCCTCACAAAATATTGACACTTTGGGCACAATTTGGACATTTTCACTTAGGGGTGTACTCACTTTTGTTGCCAGCGGTTTAGACATTAATGGCTTTGTGTTGAGTTATTTTGAGGGAACAGCAAATTTACACTGTAATACAAGCTGTGTACTGACTACATTGTATCAAAGAGTCATATCTTCAGTGTTTTCCCATGAAAAGATTTAATAAAATATTTACAAAAATAAGATAAGATAAGCCTTTATTAGTCCCACAACGGGGAAATTCCAGGATTGCAACAGCACAGGGATAGCAACACTCAGAGCAACAATCAGAAGGCAAGAAAAAAAAAAAACAAAAAAAAAAAACCAAGCAAGCAAGAGCAGCTAATATACATATGTACATATTACTATAAAATATATATATACACACACACACAGACACACAGTGCAGAGCATTGTAGCTGGATGGAATAAATATATGAATATATAAACACACAGTGCAGAGCATTGTAGCTAGATGGAATAAATATGTAAATATATAAACACCCACAGTACGGAGCATTGCAGCTAGGTGGAATAAATATGTAAGTATATAAACACACACAGTGCGGAGCAATGTAGCTAGATGGAATAATATGTAGATATATAAAAACACAGTGCCGAGCATTGTAGCTAGATGGAATAAATATATAGATATATAAATATAAACACACCCAGTGCTGAGCATTGTAGCTAGATGGAATAAATATGTAAATATATAAACACACACAGTGCAGAGCATTGTTGCTAGATGGGATGAAACAGCATAACCATCTACTTAGTTATCCTACATGGTATGATTATGTGCCCATACATATTCTCACCCTCCATAGCGACCGGTATTTTCCTAGTTGTATGCCGGAGGGGACCATTGTGTAATTCTATTGCATCTTTTGCATTCAAAAAACTATTAGTTTGTTACGTCTTTTTGCTATCTCTGAGAGCAGCCCTGCTTAGGTTGTACAGTCTGACAGCCGTTGGTAGGAAGGACCTACGAAACCTCTCGTTTGTGCACCTGGGATGATGTAGTCTGCTGCTAAATGAGCTCCTCAGTGCATTCAGTATGTCCTGCATAGGGTGGAACTCGGACTCCAGCAGAGATGACAGTTTAGCCACCGTCCTTCTCTCTCCTATCTCCTCCACCGGATCAAGGCGCTGCCCCAGGACAGAGCTAGCTTTCTTAATCAGTTTGTTCAGTCTCTTCCTATCGGCTGCAGTAATGCCACTGCCCCAGCAGACCACTCCAAAAGTGATGGCTGATGCCACCACCGTGTCATAGAATGTCTTCAGCAGCGCCCCTTGTACACCAAAAGACCTGAGTCTCCTCAGCAGGAACAGCCTGCACTGTCCCTTCTTGTAGAGTGCGTCAGTATTGTGTGACCAGTCTAGTTTATTGTTCAGATGAACACCCAGGTACTTATAGGATGTCACCATCTCGATGTCTGTTCCCTGTATATTTACTGGTGCTGTGAGGGGCTGCCCATGCCTGCGGCAGTCCACCACCAGCTCCTTAGTTTTCCTTGCGTTGATCTGGAGGCAGTTCCGATGGCACCAGTCCACAAAGTCCTGGATAAGCCCTCTGTACTCAGCTTCATCTCCATTGGAGATGAGGCCAACGATCGCAGAGTCATCAGAGAACTTCTGTAGATGGCAGTGTGGGGTGTAGTCACTTTTGTGACATCCTGTATAAACTAATGCACGGCCGTAGAAAGCAAGTATTCCTGCCTGAAAACAAGTAGCCTAATTAGGCTTTACAAGCCCAAATGTCGGCTGTGTTTGAATGTGGAATACAAAGAGGTGTAGCCTACAGCATATGTAGTGGATCATCATCTTGCTTTGGCTCATCAATAAAATTATTCTTCATCTTAAAGACATTGTTTCACCCAGGAAAAGGCCAGTCAAGAACTTCTTTTTCATCTCAGGACCACAGCTGAGCAAACATGCCTTTGTTGAGCAAAGCTAAGGAATGCTGTCAATCTATTAACTCACATCATAAATAACTTGGGGACTTCCTCAACTAAGACAGGTTTATATTCAACAGGCATACCATAAAACCGTAAAAGCATTCACTAAGGCCTTGGATTGGCCACAGCTCGACTCTACCCCTGGTGGTTGTCTATGGAGTAGACGCTCACTTTGACTGTACAAGTTTTGAAATAAAATTAACTCTTCAAGTTTCATTTCTCAGGACAATTCTAAGGACACCATTTGTTGAAGATCATTGCCTCGGTGGGACTTTGGTACGGTGGGGCAAAAAAGTATTTAGTCAGCCACCAATTGTGCAAGTTCTCCCACTTAAAAGATGATAGAGGTCTTCAATTTTCATCATAGGTATACCTCAACTATGAGAGGCAAAATGAGAAAAAAAAAATCCAGAAAATCACACTGAAGGATTTTTAATGAATTAATTGGTAAATTCCTCAGTAAAATAAGTATTTGGTCACCTACAAACAAGCAAGATTTCTGGCTCTCACAGACCTGTAACTTCTTCTTTAAGAGGCTCCTCTGTCCTCCACTCGTTACCTGTATTAATGGCACCTGTTTGAACTCGTTATCAGTATAAAAGACACCTGTCCACAACCTCAAACAGTCAGACTCCAAACTCCACTATGGCCAAGGCCAAAGAGCTGTCACAGGACACCAGAAACAAAATTGTAGACCTGCACCAGGCTGGGAAGACTGAATCTGCAATAGGTAAGCAGCTTGGTGTGAAGAAATCAACTGTGGGAGCAATTATTAGAAAATGGAAGACATACAAGACCACTGATAATCTCCCTCGATCTGGGGCTCCACGCAAGATCTCACCCCGTGGGGTCAAAATTATCACGAGAACGGTGAGCAAAAATCCCAGAACCACATGGGGGGACCTAGTGAATGACCTGCAAAGAGCTGGGACCAAAGTAACAAAGGCTACATCAGAAACACACTACGCCACCAGGGACTCAAATCCTGCAGTGCCAGACGTGTCCCCCTGTTTAAGCCAGTACATGTTCAGGCCCGTCTGAAGTTTGTTAGAGAGCATTTGAATGATCCAGAGGAGGATTGGGAGAATGTCATATGGTCAGATGAAACCAAAATATAACTTTTTGGTAAAAACTCAACTTGTCGTGTTTGGAGGATAAAGAACACCATACCTAAACCCCCCCCCCCCCCAAAAAAAAATACCTACTGCGAAGCATGGGGGTGGAAACATCATACTTTGGGGCTGTTTTTCTGCAGAGGGACCAGGACAACTGATCCGTGTAAAGGAAAGAATGAATGGGGCCATGTATCGTGAGATTTTGAGTGAAAACCTCCTTCCACCAGCAAGGGCATTGAAGATGAAACGTGGCTGGGTCTTTCAGCATGACAATGATCCCAAACACACCACCCGGGCAACAAAGGAGTGGCTTCGTAAGAAGCATTTCAAGGTCCTGGAGTGGTCTAGCCAGTCTCCAGATCTCAACCCCATAGCAAATCTTTGGAGGGAGTTTAAAGTCTGTGTTGTCCAGCGACAGCCCCAAAACATCACTGCTCTAGAGGAGATCTGCATGGAGGAATGGGCCAAAATACCAACAACAGTGTATGAAAACCTTGTGAAAACTTACAGAAAACGTTTCACCTCTGCCATTGCCAACAAAGGGTATATAACAAAGTACTGAGATGAACTTTTGTTATTGACCAAATACTTATTTAACCGAGAAATTTACTAATTAATTCATTAAAAATCCTTCAATGTGATTTTCTGGATTATTTTTTTCTCATTTTGTCTCTCATAGTTGAGGTATACCTATGATGAAAATTGGAGACCTCTCTCATCTTTTAAGTGGGAGAACTTGCACAATTGGTGGCTGACTAAATACTTTTTTCCCCCACTGTATTCTGTGGACAATCAATGGGCTTGAAATATACGTATATTAACCCTTGATTTTAAATATGTGCAGGTTAAAATGTTTCAATGAATATTTATTCTTGCATGTTAATTTAAAAAACACTAGTTATAAAGTTGCATGAATCACTAAAGCTAGCTTAGACTTTATACATAAGTAGGTTAACCCTCCTTTTATGTTCATTTGTCAGGAACAACAATGGTGTTCCCAGGTCAATTTGACCCGGTGCATGTTTAATTATCCAAAAGATGTCCGAAACCAAAAAAATCCTAACAAACATTGTTAATATTTCATTACTAATTCCATTACTAACTATTCTATCAATATTTAGTGCATTGGTGTTCCTTACCTCTAGTAGGTAATGGTTCAATTAGGATAATTCACTGGTTTTTCATAAAAAAAACAAAACATGTTCAAACTTTTTTTAATGTTTCACCACTTTATTACTTTTGAAAGACCAACATATAAAACATAACATTGAAACATAACATTTAAATTTTGTTTTACATACATGCACTGTTTGTGAACCACTAATGAACAAAATAACACAATATGAACAAGGTGTGTGTCTCTGTCTGTACTTACGTCGACACAGCACATGAGTGACATGTCATCACACTGTGCTTTGTGCAAATGAATTTTCCACATTTTGCACAGGTCATGCTTATCTTGACATCATCAGATGGCCTGCAGTACTGGCACCTCTTCCTCTTTCTTTTCCCCTCAGCAGCAACCTAGAACCAAGAGGACCATGATTACTTTACTATGCTGTCTTTTTGCTGATCCCAAGTCACACACAACGCACTCTCATACAATTCTATATACACACAAACACTTACTTACCTCACGCACTGGTGTACTTGGTGCAGTCCTCTCCTGGATCTCCCTCACCATGGCTGCAGCGGCTGGGGTCAATGGCAGGTGCTCCCTCCGTTCGATGTGCGGTGTCACAAGTGCCTTCCCCAGCTCCTCGAGAAAGATGCGCCTCTTGTACAGCTTTGACACATTCCAGTCAGGAAAGATCTCAGTCCAAATGACAAATGCATTGTAGGCCGATACATCGATCATGTTATAAAAGATGACCAATGACCAGCGCACAGTCATTTGTTTGGTGCTGTAGGATCCTGTTACTTTGTCCAAGTTGTCTACCCCCCCATTGGTGGCACTGTAATGCAGGATCATGCTTGATTTCTGGTCCTCTCTTGTGCTTATTTCAGCATTTTTGTGCAGAGTGCTCATGAGCACAACATTTTTTCCCTTTTTGGGGCAGTAAGACACTAGGGCTGTGGTGTCTGTGAAGGCAAACATGGAAGATTGAGGGGTCCTGTTCTTGATTACCAGCAGCTCAGCAGGGAGTTCAGCCCTGTTCTTTCGGATAGTTCCGACCATTGTGAGCTTTCTCTTCAGAAGCTCCTGACCCAAGTTGTAGTTTGTGAAAAAATTGTCACAGGTTATATTGTGCCCCTTGAGACCCTGTGCCATGTCAAGCATGACCCTTGTGCCCTGATTCTTCTCCGGTGCTCCTCCAACCAGCTTTCCAGTGTAAACCTGCATGTTCAATGCATAGCTGGTGTTTGCATCACATGCTGCCCAGATTTTTATTCCATATTTAGTTGGTTTGGAAGGCATATATTGCCAAAATGGGCAGTGACCTCTGAATGCCACCAGCCTTTCTTCTACTGTGATATTAGGGCCTGGGTTATAGAGTAGTGGAAGTTGCTCTACCCACTTGTCCCACACTGTCCTAATAGCTGCCAGCTTGTCTCTCTCCCATCTACCAGCCCTTGTCTCTCGATTATCAAATCGGATTACTCTGGAGAAAATGCGAAAAGTCTCCAGAGACATTGTGGTTCGAAATATCGGCCTCCCTGTCTCTGCATCCCACAGACTGGCTGTTGATTCATCCTTCGATTTATAGACCCCAGCCAGGATGAGGAGCCCCAAATACGCATCTAAATGTGTTTTGTCCAGCTCCTTCCACTTCTCCCCAAAAACACGCCTCCCTTCTAGATTAGTCATTTCCAGAATGATTTTCTGTATTGAATCTGGCATGACCAGCTCAAAAGCTGACTTGATGTCAGTCACACGAGTCACTGCCATCCTAGTGGGCCCTGGCACTGTCTTTATTATGTTTTCTGCAGATAGTTTTGCCTGACGCACATTTGGGGATGAAGACCAATGTATTTCACCATTTTTTGACATAAATGTCTTGCTTGGAAGAACAGGAATAGCTATTCCCTCATCTGGTTCAAAATCAGAATCATTAGAATCAGAATTTAGCTCAAGATAGTCTTCATCTTCAGAAACATCCTCCTCTATTTCACTGTCATGATCAAAGATGGCTTCCAGAGCCTCCTGGACTTTCATCCTTTTGCTTCTGCTGCTCATTTTGTTAAGGTCTGCCTGACAGTGTAATGTTGGTAGGACTCCCATGCAGAGAAGCTTTTATATGTTTTGCCCCTCCCCTGTTGAGTGTCCACTGAATATGGGTGGAGTTTTCCCGCAAGAACATAAATGGTTCCCGTCAAAAGTCATAACACCTGCTCCTTTGTGTGTGTGTGTGTGTGTGTGTGTGTGTGTGTGTGTGTGTGTGTGTGTGTGTGTGTGTGTGTGTGTGTGTGTGTGTGTGTGTGCAATAAGGTGCAAAGAAAGAAATAGTCTGACATTTCTGACACCCTTTTACCTCCAGTTTGACTGCTGGGTCACATTGACCCAAACAGTATCTATGTGATATAAACATGCAGGGGGTGATTGCAAATATGTGAGATGAACCATTTTCATATTATATGTTGATTACGCTAATTAAGGCAAGCAGAAGAAGTTTCATACTGAAAAAAATACTTTTAACTATTCTTCCTAGATGTTCAAACTTTAAAACGGGTCAATTTGACCCATAACATAACAGGAGGGTTAAGGAATTCCCAGTGTAGTAAAATTGTGTGTCATCCAGTGAGGACCGGTATCAGCCAATCACCATCCAGCCTTTGCTGGGCTCCAGCTCTTTCATTCCATTGGTTCCTTACAGATAAAAGCCTGTTCATTGGACTAAAGTTCATAAAACCCGCCCACAAAGGAAGACTATTGGCTGGGGCTCCTGCCAATCCCCAGAAGCCCACGAAAGTTGTCTGCAGATAAAGAGGAGATACACCATCTTTTCAGCCTTTTTTTTTCTTCTTCCTCTCCTTCTACGGACAACTTCAAGGCAGAGCACCACAGGAGAACAAAGAGGTCACTTCACTGTCACAGAACAAAGGAGACTTCTCACACATGCTTTTTTTTTTACGATCACCTCAAAGCAGAGAACATGAAATGTTGCATTTGTGTAAACTTCTGTGTATTTTAATGTTTTTCTTTTAACGTCTAGGAATTAATTATTTTCTTTCCTGAGCCCAAATCCTAATTCAGAGTTAAACTCCCCTTCCTAGACGTCTATTTTTATAACTTCCTCCTGTTAAACTTTCTTTAAACTCACTGTTTTTAGTTTTAACTTTAATTTCATATATTTTCTTTAAAAGGACTGAGTGGCCATCTCCATAATAGAAGCTAATTTCAACTCCACAAAGTCAGAAAAATCTTTTCATTTTGCTATTGGATCAGATTTTGTAATTATTCTCAGATTTCCTTGGGAGGCACTGACCCATGGAGGCCACCACGCGCCACTGAAGAAATCAACACAGCCCAACTGTGATCAACACATCCAAAATCTCATCTTGTGACAATAGACTGGAAAGCTGCTGTACCTTGTCCGAATATCTGCTGGCAAGATATTCTGGTTTTGGTGCCATCTACCAACTAAACCTTCAAGAATATCACGACAAAGGATCTCCACCAACATGGGTCATGTGACCTGCATTCTTTATTCATCTGCTGAATAAAACGTCTGAGAATCGAGAATAATTCTGCATCTGATCAGATACAAAATTAAAGAGCAATGAATACAACTTGTCTTTTCATTAAAATCCCGTTTTCATTTTCTTAAGAGTAATCCAGAATTTTCCATATAATTAGTTTAATTTTCCCCATAAATTTGCGTTCAGTTTTCCATAACCCATTAACTTCAAAGTGATCTAAATTCAGCTTACATTTTCACCCTGGTTCTGCAAATGTTCACATTGTTACTCTATCATTTAGAAGTTTAATTTAATGGTTAATGCAAATCATTTCAATGTCCTTTAATCATCATTTCATTTAATAAAGACGTGAAAAATGAGAGAAGTTGTTGGGAATTTATTTCATTCTGAGTCTGGTTTCAAAGCCACAGTATCAAATTCACTAAAATTTTGAGACTGATTATTAATTAATTTATTGAGTGATTAAACTGGTATAAAGTGAATTTTAATGACTAAAAGTGCTCACTAAAGAGGTGAGCTGGTGCCCCGACAAGTGTTTACTATAAACTTTTCCTGCGTGTGGACCTGGAGTAAATCTCAGGTCCCGATACTTTAATACAAATTATATAGTCTTTATACCTGATCATAATTATAAATCACTTATCGCTACAGTAGGCAATCTCACAAGTTAGACTTTGACACATATAAAAGGGACTGAACACTAAGATTCATTTGTTTGTGTGAATAATAATTACAGAATTATTGAAAATGAATGAGACATCCAATATTAGTGACTGTTAAAGAACCCTTGTTTATTTGTTTGTCAGACTTATTTGTGTGAGCTTTTATGAGTTATATTCACAAGTGTTGTATCTTGCACTTTGGGGAATGGGAGTTGTTCAGTCATCAAAATTGTTTTAGTTTATATGTGCAGTTTATAGTGTATTGTCAATAAACTCATGCAGTACTATAACAGGACATGTTTACAAATATTTGAGATCCATTGTAGTGCATCCTTTAATATGTTAGCAATATTATAAGTACAAAACACCAAACATTATTATACACAGCAGAATGACCCATGTGGCTGCAACTGTTGCATCAGTGTTGCCCATTTGTCAGTAAACTAAAAATAATTTGTTTCATTATTTGGTTGTTGTTGTGGGGTTTTTTTGGGTTTTTTTTGTCACGGTCGTCATTTAGTCAAAGCATGCGCATATGTGTCCGCATATGATATGCAACTGATCTGGCCATTCCACTCCACAATCATGGTGGTATTATTATTAACTTTTAATTTTTACGTAGACAGCTGTGCACCAGGAGGAGTGCCATGTTGAACCTGTGCTGCCACAAACGACAGTGGTGGCACATGGCTGAAGTATGGATGAAGCAGCAGCCGAGACTACATTCTGTTAATTGGGCAGGCTTGACTTTGCTCCCTGGGAATTGCCAGTATTCTCTTTTTTCTGGTCAAATTTGTCGCTTTTCATTTCCTTGGTTTGTTTGCAGAGTGCTCTGGTGGCTGGTGGTGATGCTGCATATTATCCAATCAGTACGGAGTCAGATGGATGCCCTCAATTTCCCCTCTGGGGATCAATAAAGTATACAAAATCAAAAAAACAAACAAACAAAAAAAATCAGTCCGAAGCCCTATCTACACTTCTAGAAGCCACTTTATTGAAAATAAACTTTTTTTTATCAGCATCAGTTAACGTGCCTTTGAGCCAGGTCATGTCGGGCCACTGCTTCTCCCGGCATATTCTGTGTTGGATACACCGGTGTTCTTTGTCAGACCCGGGTCCCCGCTGACGCTCTGCCCAGTCTGCTTGCGCGCCTCTGTTCTCCACACATGTCAAATAATCCCTTAGACCTACGCAATCATGACAACTTTATAGTATAATTTTTTTAAGCATTAAATCTTCAGTATTATCTTTTTTCTAGTCAAATGTCATCTTTCACTGTGGTGACTGGTCAGGGCAATGAAGAGACAGAGCAGTGACAGAGCAGTGGCTAAACTTTTGTTGATAAAAATTACATTTTTTGACTGAGCGACTCCATACTTGGGGATGCACATCCTTGTAGCCTCAGCAAATCACTTGTAAAATCTGAGGTCAGTCTGATGAATGGTTTGGGAGGTATCTCAGGAACACACACATACAAACTAACACAAAAAAAGACAGAGGTTTCTGTCATAAATCACCCTTTTCAAGGGCTGCAGAGGACACCAAATGCCACCTTTGAGTTTGCAACATTTATTAACATAAACACAAACACAGTACAAAAACATGACACTTACACATAATGATAATCAGAGGAAGCAAACACTAGGACACGACAACGGGGGAAACATTGCTGTATCCTTAAATAGGTGAATGGGACAAATGATTAATGAAAGACAGGTGTGGTGTGGGTAAATTAATGAGGAAATAATCAAAACAAAAGACAGTTGTGCAGCCTGCAAAACAGAGTTTGACAGTCGGAAGCTGCGTGGCGCTGTCAAAATAAAAGCACAGACTAAATAATAATACAAGAATAAGATAACACAACCCCAAAAGATGTAAATAATACCATAAATGCAAAATGACACACAATAAATAGACAGGACTATAAGGACAAAACTAAGAATACAAAACAACTCAAATAACCAGGGACCAAGTACAACAGATCATAATACCTGTCACATAAACAAAGAAGCAAACAAACAGAAAAGGACTTAACTCAAACTGGAGACTGAACATGGCACCCACCCATGCTTAGGATCATGACAGTGTCCCCCCTCAAGAGTGGATCCCAGACACCATGATATAACATCAAAAAGGAAAAAAAAAAAGCACCCACCTACAAAGAAGACCCCCCCCCCCCAAAAAAAAAACCCAAAACAAAACCAAAAAAACACCCCAGGTGAGAGGAGGGGAAACCCAGGAACGGAGGGACCAAAACAAACCAGAAAAAAAAAATACAAAACTGATGACCCACAACACTGTACAACAGGTAGTAGTAGAATACGAAAGAAACGGAATAAAAATTGAGATAGTTCAGGTGGTCTGCTACAGTCCAAAGACCACCCGGTCATGAGTTGGAAGGTGTCAGGTGGCCTCCCAGAGTCTTTAAGCCACCCAAGAAAAGGACATAATCTGCCAGGTGGCCTCCAAGCATCCCTGAACCAACAGACCGTAGAACACGACACACCCCCTCCTGGGGGCGGCAGCTGGAACACATGCTCCCTGCAGACTATGAGGGCTGAGGTATGGGTCAAGTGAACTCGTAGCAGGAGAGTGTTGATCCCTGGAGAGGACTGCTGGCCAGCTGCAACCTCAGACAGTGATGGCAGCTGACTAGCAAAGGGACCAGGCAAATGGACAGCTGACCAAGTTGGCTGACCAGCAAATGGACCAGATAACGGGGAAGGCTGCTCAGTGGAGACCTCAGGCGAAGGTGAGGAACACACAGCAACCTCGGGTGGTGATAGAGGACCCTCAATAAGTGAAGGACCCACGGCAACCTTGGGCGGAGGCTGAGGACCACACAGTGACCTCGGGCAGAGGCAGAGGACACACGGCAACCTCGAATGGAGGCAGACGACCCACGGTGACCTTGGATGGAGGCAGAGGACCCATGACAACCTCGGACAGAGATGGAGGACCCACAGTGACCTCTGGCAGAGATGGAGGAGCCACAGTGACCTCTGGCTGAGATGGAGGCTCAGAAAGAGAGAAAACAGACACCGGTTCAGAGTCACCGGCAGTAGTGGAGCCCGGCGAGGAGAACTCTGGTGTAGTTTGAGGCTGCAACTCATTCTCCCTACCAAGAGCCAAGCAAGATATCTCTAATACAGTTATAGTGAAAACAAAAAAGAGAACTTGCCTTAGCTCAAGCGCCACCGCCGTCCAGGACTCCGGCGAATTAGGCTGGGACGTCTTGACTACGGACATCTGACACTCCAGTCCTGGCATGGCCACCTCCGACGGGGAAGAAGAAAGAAAAACCGGAACATTACCGGCAGCAGTGGAGCCCAGTGAGGAGAACTCAGGAGCAGAGGACATCTGCAACTGACTCTCCTCACCATGAGTCAGACAAAACTTCTCTAGATCTGCTTGTATTAACACAAAACTGAGTACTTGCCTGGACTCGAGCTCCACCGCCATCCAGGACTCTGGCGACACAGGCTGGAATGCCTTAACTTCATTCTTCTGGGTGTCTACTCCCGACATGACCACCTCAGATGGGAAGAAGGAGATGGACACCGGAGTACTGTTACTGGCAGCAGTGGAGCCCGGCAAGGAGAATTTAGGAGCAGAGGACATCTGCAGCTGATTCCTCCTGTTATGAGCAAGAGAAGATTTCTCTAAGGCTAATAATGGAGTGACTGAACAGAGAACTTGCCTTGACTGAAGCGCCACCTCCGTCCAGGACTCCGGTGACTCTGCTGTGATGACCCCAGCAGCAGGCATGATGGTGGATGCAGCCCAACGACTTCCAGGTGAGGTGAACGGAGCAGGTGGAACTCTTGGCGTGGCAACTAAAGGTGTAGGTTGCCTCACCGATGATGCCAACTCCCGCGCAGCTGAAACCAGGGGACACTCTCCTGTCCGCTCGTTTCAGGACACAGGTAGTGCTCTCCTCCCATCCGGGACGTGGTTGTGGGGATGGAAAGGGATCTTCTAGGACTGCAGCCTCCTCTGTCATCAAGCAGCTCCATCCCTGGACTGGCAGACTCTCAGGGAGCACAGGAGGAGACATGAAAGAGGCTGGTGAGGAATCGGTGGAAGCAGCAGGCAGTGAGGACTCAGCTAACGTGGGCTGTAGATTCTGAACCTCACCACCGGAGTGTGATGGTAACTGCTGCTGAAGACCCAGGTGAATTCCTCTTCATGGCTGCAGCAGGTGTGGGCACCAATGTTGAAAATAGAGGAGTCGGCATGCTGATGGCCCGCCACTCAGCAGTGGGAGGTGACACCGTGGAGGAGAAGGGGACAGCAGCGGCAACAAAGAGGAGGAGACTGACAGGATAGCTGAGGGGAAACGTTTCAAAAATGGTGAGGAGGCTGCTGCTGTGGTTCTCCAGAGTGTTGAGAAGGAGACTGTTGGAATGGTGGAGGCTGCGGAGGTCGCCTGGCGAGGAAGTGAAGGCGGGCAAGACACCGGAGTCCAGGGATACTCATTAGTGGGCACAGACCTCAGTGCAGATGGTTTGCCGGACCTCCTCCCACCGAGTGGCTGTGAAGCTGACGGAGTGGGAACTGGAGCTGGGAGCTGGCAAGGATCCGATGGTGCCGCAGTCCAGGAACGCATCATCGGCGCAGACCTCAGTTTGCTGACAGGACTCATGACTTTCCCACGATACTCCTGCTGCAGGTCTTCCACCAGGAATATCCTCTCCCTTCCCTCAGCATGCAACACGAGCTAAGGATGATGCTCCACAACCACCTCCGCAAGACTCAAGTACCACAGAGCGTTGTTCGGGGTGTTATATTGATGTGCAATGACAATGAGTTCATCTATCTCCATAAGAGATATGCGGCTCTCCCACCCCAAGCTCAGTGGGTACTATCTTCCACCTGCTGTCATCTCAGCAGGCGCGGAGTAACAAAAAGGGAAAAAATAATTACGGGGAAAAAGAAAAAATCCAAAACTCACAGAGGTTGGTGTCACACACTGGCCGTGTCCTTCTGTCATAAATCTCCCTTTTCAAGGGCTACAGAGAACACTAGACGCCATCTGTGAGTTTTCAACATTTATTAACATAAACACGAACACAGTACAAAAGCACTACACTTACACGTAAGGAGGAGATGAGGTGTGCTGGAGGAGAATGGGACTCTTGCCAAGGGGAAAGAGAAAAGCCTGGATGGAGCACAGCCTGAGGCATGTGGGAATGCCAGGGAAAAAGTGATGAACCCTAGCCGGAGTCACACCTGAAGGGAAACGGGGCTCACAGCTCAGGGAAATGGGAAAAGGATTAAATCTGCGGCGGAGCTCATCTGTTCACTTCTGCGAAACATACTTTCACTCAGAGCTTGGCTGATGCTCATAGGAACCAAACAGTAGGACATGGCAATGGGGGGAAACGTTTCCATATCCTTAAATAGGGGAATGGGACAAATGATTAGTGAAAGACTGGTGTGGGTACATGAATGAGGAAATAATCAAAACAACAAGTGACAACTGTGCAGCCCGTGAAAGAGTTTGACAGTCGGAAGCTGCATGGCGCTGTCAAAATAAAAGCACAGTGTCATGATCTGAGCACTAGGGGATTCCGCCGGGCTCAGTCTCTTCGCCTTTTTCCATATTTGTATAGTGTTGTAGTTTTGAGTTGTAATTCCTGTTAATTTATCTTTGGTTGGTTGTCACGTATTCTGTATTGTTTCTTAGTGTGATTTATTTTCCTGTTTACGTTCATTGCAGTTTTTGTATTTACATATTTTGGTTTACTGGCCTTTATTTGTAATCCCATTATATTCATATTCTGTTGTGTTTTCTGTCCTCCTGGGGCTGCAGCTGCCAGTGGCACTCCAGGTTTTTTGCTCTGTTGTGGGCGGTGCTCCTGTCAGCTTTCCGTCCCGTCTTCTCCCTCTCATTGCTCCCAGCTGATCCCATTTGTAATTATTCTTACCTTCTGCCCGCTCATGTGACCCACACCTGTTATCACTTGTATCATTTTTTTTCTGGCCCTATTTAAGGGCTGTTATTTTCATTCCTCTTTGCCGGAGTCTTACACATTTTCATCTCCACCAGAACCCTTTTCCTGTTCTGGTGAGCTTTGTTCCAATTCAACAGTGCGTAAGTTTGCTTTATTATCTGTTTGGATTTTTGTGTTTGTTCACTGTTTGGGACTTTTGTGTTTTTTGTTAATAAACACCACAAACTACAGTTCAGCATGTGGGTCTCCATTCCTGCCTCAAGGAGCAATTCATGACACACAGACCGGAAACTAAATAATAATACAAGAATAAGATAACACAACCCCAAAATATGTAAATAATACCATGAATACAAAATGACACACAATAAATAGACAGGACTATAAAGCCAAACTAAGAATAAAACAACTCAAATAACCAGGGATCAAATACAGCAGACCATAATACCTGCCACATCAAGAAAGAAGCAAACAAACAGAAATGACTTAACTCAAATTGGAGACTGAACATGGCACCCATCCATACTCAGGATCATGACAGTTTCTTCCATTTATATGAAAAATAAAACAATTATATATATATAATATGTTTGCTGTCTTCACCTGCTGGTTTATTAAAGCTCTCAACATATCCAAAATGACAAAAACCATCCAGAATATTCTCTAGAAAATTTTCAAAAGTATTACTACATGTGCAAACAACAGAATGCCAGTGCTCAATAATGTCACTGAACAACAACCAGCCACTAGCTACAAAAGGAGCTTGCTTTTTCTCCCATAGCAAACATCCACCGCTTTTAAGCAGATCAACACAAAACCTCGTGTGTCACAACAGACACAATTTCCCTTTTAGCAGAAAAACTGCAAACATAAACAAATAACTATCTCGCCCGTGATGACACCCCACCCTCGTTTCATCTTCAGAAGCATGGCAGATGGCAACAGGCTCTTATCAAGGATTGTTAATTCATCTTTCCTTCAGTTATTTTAAGTCTGCCTGTACCATGTGCTTAAAAACATCCCACACTATGATGCTCCCATCTCCAAGTTTCACTGTTGGTGTGATGTTTTGGGGCTGATGTGCAGTGCCATTTCTCCTCCAAACATGCTGTGTGTTGTGACATTCACAAAATTCAGTTTTGGTCTCATCTGACCAGACTTTATTCTCCCAGTATTTTATTGGCTTTCCCAAATGTGCAGCAAACTTTAAACAAGATTCAACATGCTTTTTCTTCAGCAATGGAGCCTTGTGGGGTGAGTGGGTATAGAGCCCATGTTGGTTGAGTGCATTACTTATTGTTTTCTTTGAAACAGCTTTACCTGCTAACTCCAGGTCTTTCTGGAACCCTTCACGAGTGGTCTTTGACTCTTGGATAACTCTTCTGATAATTATTTTGACTCCTCTGTCAGAAATCTTGTGAGGAGTTCCTGGTCGTGGCTGGTTTATAGTAAAATGATGTTCTTTCCACTTCTGAATGATGGCTCCAACAGTGCTCACTGAAACATTCAGCAGTTTAGAAATGCACCTGTAACCAGTGCTATCATTATGTTTTGCAACAATAAGGTTGTGCAGGTCTAGAGAGAGCTGTTTGCTTGTACCATCATGAGTTCTTTGGGGTGTGACAATCTGATATTCACAGACCTTCGTAAAGGCTATCAGTCAGGACTTAACCAGCTGAAATTAATTTGCACTGATGGGGGATGAGATGCCTTCCTCAATTCTGGTGGATTTCAGCTGGTTTCTTGGCTTTTTATGCCTTTTTGCACCTTTTTCTTCATGTGGTAAATGGTCAGTGGTAAATGGCATTCAGTTATATAGCGCTTTGTCTCATCTCTAGATGACAAAAGCGCTTTACAAATCCTGCTATCCACCCATTCACACACACACATATCCACACACTGATGGCAGAGAAGTTGCCATGCACAGGGGCTGGCATGATCCATCAGGACCAACTGGGTGTTCAGTGTCTTGCTCAAGAACACGTCGACATGCAGACTGCAGACAGAGTGTGTTCAATACTTAGTCCCTGTGTTATTCCACTTTATTAAATAAAACTTGTTTTGTGAATGCAGTTGCCTTTTCTTTATATGTATGGATTACTTGGGTTGTTACTGATATCTGGTGAAAATCTCAGGTCAATGGCTCCATCAGAAATATGTTTAATGAGAAAAATGTTGATGTGTTCAATACTTACTTTCCCCGCTGTATATGCCAACATTTAAATAGTCCCATTAACAAAGTTAAAACAGCAGCACAATCTTGACTGTGTCACAGTTGCCATGGAAATAGCCAAGAAAACGTTTCATCTTGGAAGTTTTTTTTTCTTTTTACACATCTTGTTTTTCATGTGCAAAACAAAGACAAAACCACATATAAAAACTTGTTTGTAAAAAATAAAAAATAAAATGAAGGGCTCTCAAAGAGTACACACCTCCATCAAGGCTCTGACCCCGTCTCCCTCCCTCCCTCCCTGCCTTTGTCCTTCCGTCCATACATACCTCTTTCTATCTGACCCTCCGTCCTTCCATTTGTCAATCCACTGGAAGATAAAGCCTTGGAAAAGATGTGTACTCATGTATCACTTCCAAAACTATTATTTTTCATTTATTTTTTTTTTTTTTTTACCTGTCCTGTCCAGCAGTTCGGCAAGCAAAACTGATATCTGCTTGCCTTACTGTGTCAAAAACATTTGCTTTGCCAAAAGAAGCTTTGCTCATATTTGATATAAGCTGTATATAAATAGTATTTATAGACTCCTCTTGCTATATAAAAATTTTAACACTTTATATATGACAGGGGGCTAAAAAGTTCATAGCTACTACTACTAACTAACTAACCTGCACTTATATAGCGCTTTTCTAGTCACAAAGACCACTCAAAGCGCTTTCACTAACACTAACCCCTCTATTCTAAGGGCCTATAGGAAACAGATATCTAGGGACAATTTAGAACAGCCAATTAACCTAACATGCATGTCTTTGGATTGTGGGAGGAAACCGGAGCCCCCGGAGTAAACCCACGCAGCACAGGGAGAACATGCAAACTCCACACAGAAAGGTTCCAACCCCTGCCAACCTGGGGATTTGAACCAGGAACCTTCTAACTGTAAGGCAACAGTGCTAACCACTGCACCACCGTGCTGCCCGGTGGTGCAGTGGTTAGCACTGCACCACCGGGCTGAAAAGTTCACAGTGGTCAAATTTGACCAAATGTGATTTAAAAACTCACTCACTCACTCACTCACTCACTCACTCACTGTCAATCACTGACTATCACTGTCACTGAGTCACTCAGTCACCGTCACTCACTCACTGTAACTGTAATTGTCACTCACTCACTCACTCATTCACTCATTGGCACAGTCACTGACGCGCACTCACTCACTCACTGTCACTCACTGTCACTGTTACAGTAACTGCTACAACTCTTTCAACTGATATCTGTTTGGATGAGTTTACTCCAATTGATCTTTTAGAGGTAGATAAAACTAGTGCATGCCTGTGCATGCCCGTGCATACCCGTGCATGCCCGTAGAAAGCAAGTGTAAGCAAGCATTTCTGCATGCATGTAAAGCTACTGTTACCGTGGCAACAGTAACCATTGTGAAACCTGCCTTTGATTGTTGATGTCACCACTCGTTCAATGATGACTGCCTTTGATCGGAGTGATAGAGTGATGTTTACTTAGTGAGGTATGTGGCTGTAAGGACTACAGCTCCTGACCAGACTGATGATATAGAGTGAAGTATGTGGCGGTAATGCACCTGTAAGCTGGTTGCCAACCGCCAATGAAATCTAAAAGATGAAGAAGACTGCCTTTGATCTGTGATGGCTGCCGTTGATCTTTGAAGATGTCATTGCAAGTCCAATGATCATGAATGATGACTGCCTGTGATCTTTGATGAAGTCATAGCAAGTCCTATGATCTTTTAGCGAGTATCGCAAAGCGAGTCCTATGATCTTTTAGCGAGTCCTATGGTCTATATGATGACATATAGACATCATGTAGAGATCATAGGAACATCATAAGACATCATTTAAGACATCATAGGAACATCATAGGCAGTCCTATGATCTTTTAGCGAGTCCTATGATCGTTTGCTGCACCTGCGTAAGTAGATGCACCTGCTGTCTCCTTCTTGCCAGTGCTTATAAGGACCATCTAGTGTGGCGGTAAAGGAGCTCCAGACCCGCTGCCAAGAGGACCAGTTCCTCTGAAGGACGGATAATTTTTTTCACACGAGTTGTTCAAAAATCCTTGTAAGAACTCCTTATGCAAAGATATAGAGTGATGATAATCAAGTCAGTGGCAGTAATGCACCTGTGGGTTGGTTGCCAACTGCCATTCAAATCTAAAAGAAGAAGAAGAAGACAGACAGACAGACAGACAGACAGACAGACAGACACACACACACACACACACACACACACACACAGAGACACACACACACACACACAGAGACACACACACACACAGATTTCTTTAATTTATAGAGTGATGATGATGATAATTTCCTCATCCAAACCTTCAACTTTTCTTTTAGACCCTATTCCTACCAGGGTATTTAAGATAAGATAAGCCTTTATTAGTCCCACAACGGGGAAATTCCAGGATTGCAACAGCACAGGGATAGCAACACTCAGAGCAACAATCAGAAGGCAAGAAAAAAAAAACAAGCAAGCAAGAGCAGCTAATATACATATGTACATATTACTATAAAATATATATATACACACACACACAGACACACAGTGCATTTAAATAAGTCTTCCCATTTATTGGTTGTGTGGGGGACCTACTCAGTAGTTTTCCCTCAGACTAAAGAGCATGGCAGATCAAATGTGCTGGGGGGCAAGGGGAATTGTCATGGGGTATGATATGTTAATACAGCACCTCAGGTAGCGGAGGAGTTTTGTGATATAAAAGAGAATGCCTGCAACCTGAGTGTTTTAATGCTTTGGATTCTGGTGGATGTGAGAGGGAGAAGAATAAAGTTTCCTCTGCTCTGAACGCTCGGCCTGGTTATTCCCCTCTCCACACTGGTGACCCTTGATGCACAATGGAACGCGAGGCGAACACCCCGGAGACAACCCGGACGGGAAGTGCCAGCAACGCATGCGCCGTTTCGGTCAAACTCCCAGACTTTTGGCTACACGACCTGAAGTCTTGGTTCCTTCACACCGAGGCCCAGTTCTCACTCTGGGGAATAACGGCATATGACACCAGATACTACTACGTGGTTGCAGCACTGGACGCACGCACAACCCAGCAGGTGGCGCGCCTGCTCCAACAGCCCCCAGCCCGCGACAAATACGGTGCTCTCAAAACTGCGCTGACCCGGTGCTACACACTTTCAGACTGTGAGAGAGCGGAGAGGCTCCTGACGCGCTCTGACTTGGGAGACGGGTCGGCAGTCGAATTGATGGAGAAGATGTTGGTGACGACGGGCACAGATGACGGGCATTTCCTCTTTGTCCACCTTTTCCTCTGGAACCTCCCGACAGCGGCCAGGGCAGTCCTTGCCAATTTGCAGCTGCTGGCCGCGCGCAACTACTGGGTTCTAGCCCAAGATGCAGATCGGATCATCCTCACCGCCAGAGCCCTCATAGTGAACGCAGCGGCGTTGGAACCCAGCAAGATGGCCAGCAGAGGTGAGGAGCCAGCGACTGTGGCTGCAGCGGAGGCCAAGAAGCACTGTAGGGACACGTTCTGTTTCTACCGCCGCCGTTTTGGAGAGGACGCACGCCGATGCATGCCACCATGCCAATTCAAGTGCTCGGGAAATGCCAGGGCCGGCAGTTGGTAGCAGCTGCGACCGCCGGTGAAGCAAGCAAGCTGCTCTATGTGACAGACTCACGCTCGGGGAGACGGTTCCACGTGGACTCTAGCTCCCAAAAGAGCCACATCCTGCCATCCTACGCCGACCGGCTGGTGGGAACTAGCGGCCCCAAACTGATAGCCGCAAATGGCTCAGACATTAAGACTTTTGGTGGGAAAACACTGATTGTATCCTTGCATGGCCGTACATACCAATGGACATTCATCATAGTGGCATGCAGCTTCCCCATTTTAGGCGCTGATTTTTTGTGTGCACACGGACTAACTAACTACTAACTAACTAACCTGCACTTATATAGCGCTTTTCTAGTCACAAAGACCACTCAAAGCGCTTTCATTAATACTAACCCTCTATTTTAAGGGCCTACAGAAAACAGATATCTAGGGACAATTTAGAACAGCCAATTAACCTAACATGCATGTTTTTGGCATGTGGGAGGAAACCGGAGAAATCCCGGAGTAAACCCACGCAACACGGGGAGAACATGCAAACTCCACACAGATCACTGTTGGTCGGGGGCTGGGATCGAACCCACGATCCCACGATCCCCACAATCCCCCGGCCAAGGTTAAACTGTGCTGCCGCAGTGCTAACCACTGCGCCACCGTGCAGCCCCAAAGTTAGCAACATCGACTACTAGTCGATGTTGCTAACAAACGCCTGATTAACGCAATGTCTTTTGATTCTCTCCCCTGTGCAGCTCGAGGAGCCGGGCCCACAACACTAGCCAATGTTACAGCACCAGGGGGTAAGTTCCACACACTACTCACCCGGTTCCCAGCACTCACGGTCCCGACCTTTTTGGCGACCATCACTAAACACGGGGTGGAGCACTTCATTACTACCGCTGGGCCGCCTGTTTTCGCACAACCTCAGCATCTGGACGCAACTAAACTGGCGCGAGAAGTTTACCAACTTGGAAAAGTTGGGTATCATCAGACGCTCAAACAGCCCATGGGCATCCCCTCTACATATGGTTCCTAAGGCCGAGGGATTGTGACGACCTTGCAGAGATTTCCACAGATTAAATAACGCCATTGCGCACGACCGCTTCCCCATCCCGCATATTCAGGATTTTTCCATTCACCTCACCAGGGCACGCATTTTTTTCCAAGACAGACCTGATCCGTGGTTACCACCAGGTCCCGGTGCACGCTGAGGACATACTTAAAATAGCAATAATAACCCTGTTTGGTCTTTTTTGAGTTTTTACGCATGCCTTTCAGGTTAAAAGGCACGGCGCAGACATTCCAACGCATGATGGATGCGGTGTTGCATGACCTGCCGTTTGTGTTTGTCTACCTCAATGACATCCTGGTGGCCAGCGCGTCCGAGGACGAACACGTAGCCCACCTCAGGACAGTTTTCCAGAGGTTGGAGCAGTGTGGATTAATAATTAACCCGGCAAAGTGCCAGTTCGGGGTGACGGGAATCGATTTTTTGGACCACCGCATCTCACCGGAGGGCGCGACACCCTTACCGGACAAAATGTGCGCGGTGACAGATTTTCCCCGGCCTCAGACGGTTAGGGCGCTGCAGGAGTTTTTGGGAATGGTTAACTTTTATAACCGTTTCCTCCCCTGCGCAGCTCAGCTCATGCAGCCATTGTACACTGCGCTTAAGAAACAGAAACCGGCGGACAGAGTCGACTGGACTTCTGAGCGAGAGCAGGCGTTTTCTCAGGTTAAAACAGCCCTGGCGAACGCCGCACTGCCGGTGCACCCGGACCCGGTGGCTCGGATAGCACTTACTACCGACGCCTCGGATGTGGCCATAGGAGCCGTAGTTAAGCAGCACATCACAGGTTCTTGGCAGCCGCTTGCCTTTTTTAGCAGGTCTTTGCGTGACAGTGAGTGTAAATACAACGCGTTCGACAGAGAGTTACTGGCTCTCCACCTGGCCATACGCCACTTCCAGTTCTGGCTGGAAGGGCACACCTTCACTGCATTCATGGACCATAAGCCGCTAACGTACACGATGGCCAAGGTTTCGGAACCATGGTTGGGCCGGCAGCAGAGACAGCTGGCCGCGATCTTGGAGTTTATGACCGACATTCAGCATGTGGCCGGTAAACTCAACATGGTGGTGGACTGCCTCTTGCACGCATTAGTGGCCCCAGTCTACGTGGGGATAGATTACACGGCCATGGCCGCTGAGCAGATCGGCGATGCGGACGTTTGCGCTCTCCAGTCTGGAGCAACAGGATTAAGGCTGGAGAGCAGAGTACTGCAGGACGCCCCCCCCCCCCAATCTGTGACGTCTCCACGGGCTGCCCACACCTGGTGGTCCCATGCACTTGGTGCCGCCGTGTTTTTGAGTCGGTTCACTCCCTGGCGCACCCAGGAGTGTGCGCGTCAGTCAAAATGGTTGGAGTGAATTTTGTCTGGCCGAGCCTGCGCAAACAGGTGAAACAGTGGGTGGCAGCCTGCATAGCGTGCCAATGAGCCAAAGTGCACAGGCACACAAAGGCCCCCTTAGAGCCGTTCCATATCCCAGCTAAGTGGTTCGACCACGTTCATGTGGACCTCATGGGCCCCCTCCCGCCATCGCAGGGGTTCACGCACCTCCTGACAGTGGTGGACCACACCACGCGCTGGCCCGAAACAGTCCCACTAGCTTCCACCGCGTCCGCAGATGTGGCACGCGTTTTTCTGACAACATGGGTGGCACGTTTCAGCGCCCCTTCGGACATCACGTCCGATCGGGGCCTGCAGTTTGTTTCTGACCTCTGGTCCATGATGGCCCGGAGCCTGGGTGTCACAATTCATCGCACGACCGCGTACAACCCACAAGTCAATGGGTTGTTCAAGCATTTCCATAGGTCACTTAAAGCAGTGCTCAGGGCTTTGCTTACGGGTGCAAATTGGGTGGACCGGTTGCCGTGGGTTCTATTAGGGTTGCGTCCACACTGAAGGAGGATTTGGCGACCTCCCCAGCAGAGCTGTTTTTTTTCCCAGCTGCTGCGGCTCCCCGGGGAGTTTTTGCTGGATAACCTTGCACCGAACACCGATCCATCCCAACGGTCACGGCATAGCGCAGAGGCAGGAATGCTACCCGGCCCAGCCCACCACTGTTTTCCCTGCACTTTTGTGTCAAAGACCCTGAAGGATGCATCGTTCGTATTTGTCAGGCACGATCCCCACCGGACCCCATTGCGCCCGCCCTACGATGGCCAGTTCAGAGTGCTGGAACTTGGGGACAAATATTTTGTGTTAGACTTGGGGGGTTGCCGGGAGACAATCTGTATAGACAGGCTTAAGCCCTCCTTTGTTTAAGCAGATGAACAGATGGTGTTGACCCGAGCTCCTCGGCGCGGAAGACCCCCACTGAGAACTTCCCAGATAAATGACTCATCAGATCAGTCACACGAGCATGCTGAAGGTGCCCCCCCCTCCATTGTCGCCACACAGATGGACACACACCGGCACAGCAGCGCCTCAGAGCCGAAGACCTCCTGTTACAGCAGCTATGGACGGAGGCTGAAGCCCAAAGGACATGAGGGTTAAGGCTCAGTCTGAGAGTCTGGGGGGGCGGTGTGGGGGACCCACTCAGTAGTTTTCCCTCAGACTGAAGAGCATTGCAGATCAAAGGTGCTGGGGAACAAGGGGAATTGTCATGGGGTATTGATATGTTAATACAGCACCTCAGGTCACGGAGGAGTGTTGTGATATAAAAGATAGTGCCTGCAACCTGAGTGTTTTAATGCTTTGAATTCTGGTGGATGTGAGAGGGACAAGTTTCCTCTGCTCTGAACGCTCGGCCTGGTTATTCCTCTCTCCACAGTAGCTCTATTCTTCAAATAATCAGTTCTTCATTATTATTAGGCCATGTACCATAGGCCTTTAAAACTGCTGTAATTAAAACCTTACTCAAAAAGCCAATGCTGGATCCAGGAGTTTTAGCTAATTATAGACCAATCTCTAATCTGCCTTTCATTTCAAAAATCTTAGAAAGAGTGGTTGCTGCACAATTATTTGTCCACTTGCAAGGAAATGGTTCATTTGAAGAGTTTCAGTCTGGGTTTAGAATGCATCATAGTACTGAAACAGCTTCAGTGAAGGTCACTAATGACCTCCTTGATAGATAATGTTATAGACATCATGTAGACATGGAATTCTCACTGCTAGAAGAAGAAGAAGAAGAAGAAGAAGAAGAAGAAGAAGAAGAAGAAGAAGAAGAAGAAGAAGAAGAAGAAGAAGAAGAAGAAGAAGAAGAAGAAGAAGAAGAAGAAGAAGAAGAAGATTGTTCAAAACTCATTCGAAGAACTCCTTATACAAAGATATAGAGTGAAGAAGACGAAGAAGAGGTTGCCAACCGAGAATTCTGACTTTGATACATAGAGTGATGTTTACTGAGTGAAGTACGGGGCGGTAAGGACTACAGCTCCTAACCAGATAGAGTGATGATATAGAGTGAAGTACGTGGCGGTAATGCACCTGTATGCTGGTTGCTAACCGCCAATCAAATCTAAAAGAAGAAGAATGACCTCCTTATTGCATCTGGTAATGAACTTGTTTCTATACTTGTCCTTTTGGACCTTAGTGCAGCTTTTGATACTATCGATCATAATATTTGTTAGACTAGAACACCTTTTTGCAATTAATGGAACTTCACTGCAGTGGTTTAAATCTTATTTATCTGATAGGTTCCAGTTTGCTCATGTCAGTAATGAGTTTTCTTCCAATTCAAAGCTCAGTCACGGAGTTCTACAGGGATCTGTACTGGGCTCTATTCTTTTTAATCTATAGATGCTTCTGCTATGCAACATTATTAGAAAGCACATATATATACACATACATTTTCATTGCTATGCTGATGACACACAATTATACTTATCAATGAAGCCAGATAACAGTAATCAATTAGCCAAATTAGAGGCTTGTCTTAAGGAAATCAAAGTTTGTATTACTTGTAATTTCCTGCTACTAAATTCAGATAAGACTGAAGTCATTCACTGGCTGTGAATGACTGGCCATGTCCTTCTGTCATGAACCGCCCTTTCCAAGGGCTACAGAGGACACCAAACGCATGCTGTGAGCTTACACATTTATTAACAGTAAGACGAACACTGAACAAAACACTACACTTAGATATAATGAGACAATGAGGGCGCAGGAGGAGAATGGGGCTTCACGTCTACAGGAGGAAGAACAACCTGGTAGGAATTCAGGCTGAGGCATGTGGGAACACCGGGGAAAAAATAGATTGAATCTGCCGGAGTCACACCCTAAAGGCAGAGGATAAGGAGGCTAAGGAGAAAGACAAAAATTTTACCTGGACAAAGCACACCCGTTCACCTCGGCGCACAACCACACTCACTCAGGGTTTACCTTTGTCTAAGGTTCTTGAAAAAGTTGTAGCTACACAGCTGATAGACTATCTATAAGACAGTCAACTTCTTCATCCACACCAATTTGGTTTTAGACCAGGATACTCAACAGAAACAGCAAATTGCTGCCTTATTGAAAATGTCATACAGTCCTTGGACAGGGGTAATGTGGTGGGGGCTGTTTTTCTGGACCTCAAAAAGGCTTTCGACACTGTAAACCACAGTTTGCTTTTATCCAAAATGGTATCTTTTAACTTTTCTCCAGATACAATAGAATGGTTTGCATCTTATCTCCAGAATAGAGAACAGTGTGTAAAAGTTCACCAGGATAAATCCTTGTTTTTAAATAACCGTATGGGTATCCCACAAGGGTCCATTCTTGGTCCTTTACTTTTCAGCATTTTTATTAATGACCTGCCATTACACTGCTCAGCTGCAACATGTCAACTTTATGCAGATGATGCAGTTATTTACACAGCTGCGAAGACTCCAGCACAGGCTGCAGACGTACTGTCTACAAGTATGGTTGATGTCCAAGAGTGGCTCATCCAGAACCATCTATTGCTGAACCTTCAGAAAACAGTTTCAATGTGCTTTTCAATCAAAAAATGTAACCTGCGACATTTTAAAGTTAATATACATGATCAAGACATCAGTTTAGTTACAGAATTCAAATACCTTGGCATTGTACTAGATCCTCAATTCAAGTTTAATCTTCATATAAAGAAGATTTCTAAAACAGTAAAAAAAAAAAAAATCTGAACTGCTTTAAATTAATTAGATATTACATACCATACCAAGCAGCTGTACTATATATGCATTCTATGTTTTTTTCTCATATAGCATACTGTTTAACAGTCTGGGCTCAAACAGCTCCTTCTACAATAAAACATATAGGTTCATTATATAATCAAACTCTAAAAATCTTGGATAAAAAGCCCATTAGGTGGCATCACTGTTATATTTAAAAAAAAAACAAACAATTTATTGAGTTTTGAGAGTTTCATTGACCTCTGTTTTCTGAAATTAATTTTCAAATGTTTCCATAAATCAGCGCCAGAGCCACTTGCTGGATTCATCCAAAGACAGGACAGCAGCAGAGCCACCAGGAGTTCTGTTAACAACAACTGTAAAATATCCCACCGCAGAACCACATTTGGACAAACAGCTTTCTCTATAAAGGGCAGTTATATATGGAATACAACGCCAAATGAAATCAAAATAATAACGGATTTTAAAACATTTACTACAAAGGTTAAAAACTGGCTGAAAAATAAACAAGAATGTACCTATGTATGAAATGATTGTCTGCAGGGTGTGAGTGAATGAAGGGAAGGAATGAATGTGTTTGATTATAGTGAGTGACTGAGGGAGGGAGGACTGTAATAGGCAAATGTGAATCAGGTTTTTATAATGTGTATTTATAATTTTGTTTGCATTGATGTATGTGGATATTGTTTATTCTGTTTTCATTTTGTTTCTTCCTTATCTTTCTCTCTTTTTACCTGTTTCTTTTTTCTAAAACCCATCCAGGGACAAGAGTTGCAAATTAGCTAATAACTACGCACTCTTTGTGCAACGCATCAAATCTTTTTTTTTTTTTGTCTATGTTTATTGCACTGTCCCTGACAAATAAACAAATAAAATAAAAATAAAACTGATACCTCTGAGGAGGCAAACAGTAGACCATGACAATGGGGGAAACGTTGCCATATCCTTATATAGGAGGATGGGACAAATGATTAATGAATCACAGGTGTGGGTACATGAATGAGAAAATAATCAAAACAACAAGTGACAGCCGGAGGCTGCACAGCACTGTCAAAATAAAAGCACAGACCGGAAACTAAATAATAATACAAGAATAAAATAACACAACTCCAAAGGATGTAAATAATACCATAAATACAAAATGACACACAATAAATAGACAGGACTATAAGGACAAACTAAGAATACAAACACTTCATAAATAAACAGAGACCGACAGGCAGACAGACAGACAGACACACAGAGATTTCTTGAATTATATATAGAACTAGAAAAGCACTCGGAGAGCGCAGACCTCCGCCAAGCGCCACAGTTCCCCCCATACAGTGTTTGTGTGTACGTTTTCAGATTCCTTGACCATGAAAACATATGACTAGCAATTGGATTCACAATGATTATTTGTTTCTTTGACAGGGACAGTGCAATAAACATAGACAATTAATCAATGACGATCAATCTGATAGTGATAAGATTAGTGGTTCAGTGGTAAAAGCATTGCCTCCTTGGCGGAGGTAATAAACTGAAGAGTTGCTGTTGTGTCCATCTCCTCCACTGACAGATGCTGATTGGGTAGACAGGTTGCCGTGGGTTTTATATTATATTATTGGGGTTGCGCTCCGCGGCAAAACAGAATTTAGAAGCTTCCCCGGCAGAGAGCTCGTTTTTGCACAGCGCGTATGGCTGGCCGGTGAATTTCTGCCAAATGCGCAGCGCCTATTGCTGGGCGGGGAATTTCTGGCAAATAATCTGGAGGTGGACAGCTGCCCGTGTCAGGTTTTGCAGCGTCGCGCAAACGCAGGCACGCTGGCGGGCCCAGGCCACCAGTGTTTTCCACGTGCTTTTGTGCCTAAAACGTTGAAGAACGCGGAGTTTGTGTTGGTCAGACACGACGACCAGCGCCCTCCATTGCGCCTGCGCACATGTTGAAAATGGCCGTATGTCACAGTGTTAAAAAATGCTTTAAAAAATTCCTGTATCCAGACGGTGATGCGGATCATCCCGAAAATTTAATTAGTTCTTCCTTGCACCATTTGCAACAACACCTGAAAGTTTCATGGAAATCCGTCCAAAAGTTTTTGAGTTATCTTGCTAACCAACAGACAAACAGACAAACAGACAGACAAACAAACCCCGGCAAAAACATAACCTCCTCCTGGCCTTTTTGGCCTGGCGGAGGTAATGATATAGAGTGTTGACAATGCCGAGATGGGCCAGTGATGATATAGAGTGAAGTACATGGCGGTAATGCACCTGATTTAATTTTAGAATAGTGATGTTGGTGGCAGTTGCCACGGCCAAGAAATATAGAGTGATGACATAGAGTGAAGTACGTGGATAGGACACACGAGCATAGAATGTTGATATAGAATGAAGTACATGGCGGTAATGCACCTGTAGGCTGGTTGCCAACTGTCAATCCAATCTAAAGAAGAAGATAAGCAGAGACCAAATACAGTAAACCATAATGCCTGCAACATAAACAAAGAAGTAAGCAAACAGAAAAGGGCTTAACTCCAACTGGAGACTGAACACGGCACCCAGGCATGCTCAGGATCATGACAAGAGGGACCTCCAACAATGCACTGGGCTTCACTCCTTTCTTCACTCTCAACGAAATATTTTTGCTGGTCATTAACATCTGTTTGTTCTTTCCCATAGATTGAGTCCCCACCGTGCTGTTTGCTCTCTACATGTCTGTTCTTTTCTTTTTCTTCTCTATCCCCTCACCCCCCAGCCAGTTGCAGCAGATGACTGTCCCTCCCTTAGCCTGGTTCTGCTGGAGGATTCTTCCTGCTAAAAGGGACTTTTTCCTCTCCAACGTCGCCAAATGCTTGCTCACAGGGAATCGCCTGATTGCTGGGATCTTTCTGCAATTGTGGGGGTTTCCCCTACAGTTGAAAGTGCTATGAGATGACTGTTGTTCTGAAATGGCGCTATTTAAATAAAGTTGAATTGAATTAAATTGAATTGAACTGAACTGTCACTGTCACTCATTCACTGTCACTCACTCACTGTCACTCTATCACTCACTCGTTGTCACTGTCACTCACTCACTGTCATTGTCACTCACTCACTCAACGTCACTCACTCACTCACTCTTTTTCTTCTTTTAGATTTGATTGGCGGTTGGCAACCAGCTTACAGGTGCATTACCGCCACTGACCTGATTATCATCACTCCACATCTCTGGATAAGGAGTTCCCACAAGGAGTTCTTAACAACTCCCCATGCGCGAAAAAATCATTCATCTTTGGACTCACTCAAATGTAACTCACTCACTCACTCACTCACTCACTCACTCACTCACTGTGACTCACTTACTGTTGCTGTCACTCACTCACTGTGACTCACTCACTGTCGCTGTCACTCGTTCACTGTCACTCACTGTCACTGCCTTCTTCTTTAGATTTGATTGGTGGTTGGCAACCAGCTTACAGGTGCATTCCTGCCACACACACTATATACAGTATGTCTGTGTGTGTGTCTTTTTTGTCACTCACTCACTCACTCACTCACTCACCATATCGTCCTCCAAAATCACCTCCAAAATGTAATGGGTTCATCCATAGCCCATGTGACATCTCTGGTGAAAATTTCACCCACATCTGTTTAGTAGTTTTTGTGTAATCCTGATAAAACATTGCAAGAAGATAGGGTCTTGGCATAAGTATGCAGTCTCTGATCACCTCCAAAATCTGATGGCTTCATCCTTAGGCCAAGGGCCACCGCTGGTGAAAATTTCATCAGAGTCAACTGAATAGTTTTATGTAATCCTGCTAACAGACAAAGAAACAAGCCACCCTGATCACATTACCTTCTTGGCAGAGGTAATAACAGAATAACCGTGTGTGTGGAATGTACCGTGTTAGGCCATGTACCGCAGGCTTTTAAAACGGCTGTAATTAAACCCTTACTCAAAAAGCCAACGCTAGATCCAGGAGCTTTAGCTAACTATAGACCAATCTCTAATCTCCCTTTCATTTCAAAAATCTTAGAAAGAGTTGTTGCTACGCAATTATTTGACCACCTGCAGGGAAATGGTTTACTTGAAGAGTTTCAATCTGGGTTTAGAATCCATCATAGTACTGAAACAGCCTTAGCGAAGGTCACTAACGACCTCCTCAATGCATCTGATAATGGACTAGTTTCTGTACTTGTCCTTTTAGATCTTAGTGCAGCTTTTGATACTATTGATCATAATATTCTACTTGATAGATTAGAACACTATGTTGGACTTAATGGAACTTCGTTGCAGTGGTTTAGATCTTATTTATCTGATAGGTTCCAGTTTGTTCATGTAAATGATGAGTTTTCTTTTAGCTCAAAGCTTAGTCATGGAGTTCCACAGGGATCTGTGCTAGGCCCTACTCTTTTTAGTTTATATATGCTTCCGTTAGGCAACATTATTAGAAAGCACTGTATACATTTTCATTGTTATGCAGATGACACACAATTATACCTGTCAATGAAGCCAGACGATACTAATCAATTAGCCAAGTTAGAAGCCTGTCTTAAGGAAATTAAAGCTTGGATGACTTGTAATTTCCTGCTATTAAATTCAGATAAGACTGAAGTCATTCTTGTTGGTCCAAAAAACCTTAGAAATTCCTTTCCAAATCAAACTTTCAGTTTGGATGCAGTTACTCTTTCTCTTAATAGCTCTGTGAGGAACCTTGGAGTTATTTTTGATCAGGATCTGTCCTTCAATTCACATATTAAATTTGTTTCTAAGACTGCCTTCTATCATTTGCGTAATATTGCCAAGATTAGGAGCATCTTGTCTCAGAGTGATGCTGAGAAGCTGATCCACGCTTTTGTTAGCTCGAGATTAGATTATTGTAATTCTTTATTATCAGGCTGTCCTAAAACATCTTTAAAAAGTCTTCAGCTGATCCAAAATGCTGCAGCAAGAGTTTTAACAGGTACTAGAAAGAGAGATCATATCTCTCCGGTTCTGGCCTCCCTTCATTGGCTTCCCATAGAGTTTAGAATTAAGTTTAAAATCCTTCTTCTTACTTACAAAGCTTTAAACAATCAGGCTCCTTTTTATTTAAAAGATCTGATACTACCGTATCATCCTAACAGAGCACTACGCTCCCGAAATGCAGGATTACTTGTAATACCTAGAATCTCCAAAAGTACAATGGGAGGCAGAGCCTTCAGTTATCAAGCTCCTCTCCTGTGGAATCAGCTGCCAATCTGGATTCGGGAGTCAGACTCGATCTCTGTTTTTAAGAATAGGGCTAAAACCTACCTTTTTGATATAGCCTACAATTAGGGAGGGATCATGTGTTTCTGAACCCTCCCTTAGTTATGCTGCTAATAGGTTTAGTCAGCCGGGGGACCTCCAGTAATGCACTGGGCCTCACTCCTTTCCTCACTCTCTATGAAATATTTTTTTTTTTGCTGGTCATTAACATTTGTTTGTTCTCTCCCATAGATTGAGTCCCCATCGTGCTGTTTGCTCTCTACATGCCTGTTCTTTTCTTCTTCTCTATCCCCTCACCCCCCAGCCAGTCGCAGCAGATGACTGCCCCTCCCTGAGCCTGGTTCTGCTGGAGGTTTCTTCCTGTTAAAAGGGAGTTTTTCCTCTCCACCGTCGCCAAGTGCTTGCTCATAGGGGATCGCCTGATTGCTGGGGTCTTTCTGCAACTGTGGGGGTCCCCCCTACAGTTGATAGTGCTATGAGATGACCGTTGTTGTGAAATGGCGCTATATAAATAAAGTTGAATTGAATTGAATTGAATTGAATTGAATAGACTTCAATGACCTGACACAAACCATAGACCCAGAGGGAATTAATTAGACACCTTTCGCATAACTTTTGAGTAGACTTTGTATATCTTGTGCTTATTTGAATCAAACAGTTGAGTTGTGGCCTTGTGGTAGAGCACCCACCCCTCAGTGGGAGGTCATGGGTTCAAGCCCCGGCTGGGTCATACCAGAGACCATATGAAAAGAAACGGTACTTCCCGCCCTCTAGCTTGGTGGTCAGCATAATAGAATGGCGGAAGGAAAAATTGTAACCCACGGACAACAAATGGAAATTAGCCACTGGCTACAATCTGGCAAGTTTACATTGATATCAATGTTCATCAGCTTGCACTGTCCTTAAAAAAAAACAGCAATTTACAATTTTCATCTGTCTTCTTTTTCTTTTCTTCTTTCCTTTCCCCACACCCCAACCAGTCCTGGCAGATTACTGCCCCTCCCTGAGTCTGGTTCTACTCGAGGTTTCTTCTTATAAAGGAGTTTTTCCATCCCACCGTTGCCTATGATCATAGGGCATCACATGATTGCTGGAGCTTCCCCGTGCTTTGCCATGTTATCTTTGATGCCTTTTATGTATTTAGTGCCTTTAGCTGACTTTTTGTTGAGATTTGGAGGTACACAGATAAAGTTAAATTTATTTGAATTCAAATGAACTAAATTAAATTAAGGTCGCTTAAAGGTGGACTAGCTAGTATTTTCATGGACAAGATTTAAAAAAAATAAAATATTTAGAAAGATGTAGAATTAAAGTCTTTGTATTCTTTAAAAATAATGTATTGATGAAAAAAAAATGCTTTTAAATGTTTTTACAGGTCCTTTACCTGAACAGTTGGATGACAAGACTTTATGGCCAGTAAGGAAATCACAGCCAATAGCATAACTAGGTTGACGTCATGTTTCGTCACCTCATATTAAGTTTATACCATAGGAGTCTTTGCTTGCCATGCTGTATCTTGCTTGTAATCACCAAAGTACTGAGTTTGTAGAATAGTCTCCACTGCATGTTGACATTTGTCTCGACCACACAGTTGAGGCAAGAGTAAGTGACACACCTACTGGCCACGAGGTCAGAATGTTGTCTATTACCTTTAATGCCAACATGGGCACATAGGGTTTATTTCCTGCTAGCAGGAATGATCATATCGTTTTGGTTTTTTTTTCTGTTTAAGTACTACCTCATTTGCTAAGTAACAAGTTTTCATGCTATTTAGGAAGATCTCTCGTCCCAAATTGAACTAGTACTCGAGTTCATGAAAGGAAAACTGTTCCTGCTATGTAGGTGCTGTGTTATGATGTTGCTGTGTATGGATAGCAAGCAACTACTTCAGCCCGTCAAACGTGTTCAAATCAGTGATAATAAAAGAGTACCAATATGGTGACCCTACTGGACTTGTAAAAGAACAGACACCTAAAATCTGCTGTGGAAACTTCTGTAATCAGTTGAATATTAAACCACTTGTGCCAGAGGTTGCCTATATTGACTGTGTATATACGTGATAAGTGCTAATGGCCATTCAATGGCCTGATAACAATTCAACCCTTGAACACCTGATATAGTAAATTCTGTCCTTTGGTTCACCTGGAAAATGCATCATATTCTCTTGGTAATCGATAAAGGACCATGGTCAAAAGCAGTTGTATGAAAAAGTGTTTGCCCCCTTTTCATTTTTTTTGTATGTTTGTCCCACTTAAATGTTTCAGATCATCAAACAAATTTAAATATTAGACAAAAACAACACAAGTAAATACAAAATAATTTTTTTTAAATGAAAGTGTTTATTATTAAGGGTAAACCCCCCCCCCCCCCCGTTTAAAACATAAATTAACAGTGGTTTATCACTTCTTTGGAAAGCTGAGTTCAATTTCTTTAGCCACACCCAGACCTGATTACTGCCACACCTGTTCTCAATCAAGAAATCGCTCAAATAGGACCTGCCTGACAAAGTGAAGTAGACTAAAAGATCCTCAAAAGCTAGATATCATGCTGCCATCCAAAGAAATTCAGAAACAAATGAGAAACAAAGTAATTGAGATCTATCAGTCTGGAAAAGGTTATAAAGCCATTTCTGAAGCTTTCGGACTCCAGCGAATCACAGTGAGAGCCATTATCCACAAATGGCAAAAACATGGAACAGTAGTGAACCTCCCCAGGTGTGGCCGGCCAGCCAAAATTACCCCAAGAGCACAGTGACGACTCATCCAAGAGGTCACAAAAGATGTCACAACAACATCCAAAGAGCTGCAGGCCTCACTTGCCTCAGTTAAGGTCAGTGTTCATGACTCCACCATAAGAAATAGACTGGGCAAAAATAGCCTGCATGGCAGAGTTGCAAGACGAAAACCACTGCTGAGAAAAAAAGAATATAAAGGCTCATCTCAGTTTTGCCAGAAAACATCTTGATGACACCCCAAGACATTTGGGAAAATACTCTGTGGACTGACAAGACAAAAGTTTAACTTTTTTGAAGGTGTGTGTCCCATTTCATCTGGCCTAAAAGTAACCCAGCATTTCAGAAAAGGAACATCAAACCAGCACTAAAATATGGCGGTGGTAGTGTGATGGTCTAGGGCTGTTTTGCTGTTTCAAGACCTGGAAGAGTTGCTGTGGTAAATGGAACCATGAATTCTGTTGTCTACCAAAAAATCCTGAAGGAGAATGTCCGGCCATCTGTTCATGACCTCAAGCTGAAGCACACTTGGGTTCTGCAGCAGGACAATGATCCAAAACACACCAGCAAGTCCACCTCTGAATGGCTTAAGAAAAACAAAATGAAGACTTTGGAGTGGCCTAGTCAAAGTCCTGACCTTAATCTGAATGAGATGTTGTGGCATGACCTTTAAAAGGCGATTCATGCTCGAAAACCCTCCAGTGTCAGAATCAGAATCAGAATCAGGTTTATTGCCATTGTTCATGTAGTACACAAACTAGGAATTTGTCTCGGTACAATGCTGCAACATTAAACATGATAAGATAAGAGAAATAAACTATACATGTAATAAAGTGTAGGATAAGATTAAGTGATACTGGTCAACAGTTAAAATATATATTAGCCAGGCTGAATTAAAACAATTCTGCAAAGATGAGTGAGCCAAAATTCCTCCACAGCGCTGTAAAAGACTCATTGCCAGTTATCGCAAACTTTTGATTGCAGTTGTTGCTGCTAAGGGTGGCCCAACCAGTTATTAGGTTTAGGGGCAATCACTTTTTTCACACAGAGCCATATAGGTTTGGACTTTTTTTTTTCCCTTAATAATAAACACCTTCATTTAACAACTGAATTTTGTGTTTGCTTGTGTTATCTCTGTCTAATATTTAAATTTGTTTGATGATCTGAAACATCCCCAGTTTGTTGTCAGTTAACCTAACTTGCATGTTTTTGGCCTGTGGGAGGAAACCAGAGAAATCCCGGAGTAAACCCATGCAGACACGGGGAGAACATGCAAACTCCACACAGATCATCCTTAGGTATGACTGTGAGAGTGAATGGTTGTCTGTCTCTCTGTGTTGGCACTGCGATGGACTGGTGATCGGTCCAGGGTGTACCCTGCCTCTCACCCAAAAGATGCTGGGATAGGCTCCAGCCCCCCCGTGACCCGAAAAGGATTAAGCGGAAGAAGATGGATGGATGGATGGATGGATCTGAAACATTTAAGTGTGACAAACATACAAAAAAAGAGAAATCAAGAAGGGGGCAAACACTTTTTCACACCACTGTATAACAGCACCAAAAGCAAAAGCTGTTTAGAGAACTTTGACATGAGTTTATGGCCAACAAGGTACACTAAGCAAAAATTTACAACCCAGCACCTGGAATGAAAACACTGTATAAAGGTAGGCATGGAGAATCCTTGTTGCAACTTGTGTTATTCCACAGCAAGATAGTAACTAGTTTTTAAAGTGTTTATATTGTGTCTTATCACATGCATCTGTCAATGATCTTTGTTGAGAAAGCATGGAATAAGTAAGAGCATGTACTGTATGTGATCTTGTCTGGAACAGACTGTTTTATTTGACAGTTCCAGCCCTATAAATCTCCTACAACTTCACTCACCATCTACTTGCCTAGCAACCTCAAAAAAAGATGAAAAGATATCTAAACATCAAAGCTGAAAAGTTGCTGTGCAAGTGTTTGAGTCTCCATGTGTATTGCAAAGGTGGCACCTGCAAGCTGTTTTGAACGCACAGTCCACATAAATGGAAGAATGTTAATATCACCTCCACTCCAAAACCAGAGTTGTGGCCTAGTGGTAGAGCATCTGTTCAAGCCCCGGCAGGGTCATGCCAAAGACCAGAAAAATGGTACTTCTCACCTTCTAACTTTGTGCTCAGCATAACAGAATGGGGGAAGGAAAAGTTGCTTGTGGCGGCGCTTGTCATGATTACAAGAAATATCAGCTCATGTGCAAGATGCTACACCAGGGAATGCACACAATGCAGAGAGGCAAAGTTTAAACACAATTTTATTGAATGAGTGAACGCAGGATTAGCGGGAAAAACACCTCACTCGCCAGAGGAGAACCTAGCCTGTAAGGGGGGAGACGAGAGCAGGTTAGTATGAGGAGGGAGGCAGAGAATAATAAATAATAGGAATATTCTTCTGAATGGGAGCAGAGAGCCTGACGGAGGAACCCAGTAGGGAAAAAATGATTCGGAGAAGAAGCTGGGGATGAGTAGGACTGGGGAAATGTCTGACTGGGTAGAGTAGGCGATCTGGAGAGATGACGATGATGACGGAGCAGGTGAACACACAACGACCCCCGGGGACACACCGCAGAGATGGCAGCAACCTGAGAACGTGAACGAGAGAAAGAGATTAATATCTGGGTTCCTAGACAACTATAGCTTCACTTACTTTATTTTCAATGGCAGTATACCCAAAGAGCCAGCGCTGGAGCTTCTTCTTCTTCTTTTAGATTTGATTGGCGGTTGGCAACCAGCTTACAGGTGCATTACCACCTCTGACTTGATTATCATCACTCTTTATCTTTGTATAAGGAGTTCTTATAAGGAGTTCTGAACAACTCCTTATCTGTGAAAAAATTATCCATGCTTGGACTGTGTCCTCGGGGGCGTCAATAGCTGTGCCAGTCAGCCAGCTGGCCATCCAGCCGGCCAGCTCCTGGCACTCGTTCACAAACTGGTCCTTTTAAACGCTGACAGCGAAGAGACATCAGGTGCGTCCAATCATGCAGGTGTATTGATTACCTGTGGAGCCGGGGAACCTCCCACAGGAAGGGAGGGGAGGCACGCTCACCCAATCATAACAGTGCGCCCCCCCCCCAAGGGACGCCTCCTGGCTGCCCACCGGGCTTGTTGGGAAGGGCTTGGTGAAAAGCCCAAACTATCCCCTCGTCATGAAAGTGAGAACCGGGGATCCATGACCTTTCTTCAGGTCCGTAGCCCTTCCAGTGGACCAAGTACTGCAACCCCCGACCCCGACGGCGAACATCCAGAATTCTTTGAAAGGTGTAGGTGGTCTGGCTGTCGAGGATCCAAGGAGGAGGCGGAGGCTTCGGGAAGGGGGTGGGGGGTGGGGGGGGACTGGTGGAGAGAGGCTTGATCTCAGATACATGGAAGGTAGGGTGAATACGGAGAGTCGACGGAAGCTCCAGGTGGACCATCACGTCATTGATAATTCTGGAGATGGAAAACAGCTCCAGGAAGTGAGTTGACAGCTTATGAGATTCTGTCTTCATGGCACCTGGTCCGCCGACAGCCGCACCTTCTGCCCGACCATATATCTGGGCGCTGGAACCCGCCTGCAGTCCACGTACTGCCAGTTCTGTTCAGTGGAGCGGAGAAGTGCAGCGTGGGTGGCCCTCCACAGACAGCGACAACGGCGAGGGTGGGCCCCCACAGATGGCAGGGCGACCTCCCTCTCCGCCATGGGCAGCAGGGGTGTAGCCCATAGATGCCTCGAAGGTGTTAATCCAGTAGCCGAAGAGATTGCAGAGTTGTGAGCATACTCCATCCAGGTCAGATGAGTGCTCCAAGTAGATGGGCTGCAGAATGCCACACATCTGAGGGCGGCCTCCATGGATTTGTTGGCACACTGAGCCTGCCCGTTGCTCTGTGGGTGGTATCCAGATGAAAGGCTGACCGTGGTGCCCAGGGAACAACAAAAATACTTCCATATTTGAGATGTAAATTGTGGCCCCCGGTCAGACACAATGTCTAGGGGAATGTCGTGAAGGTGGATGACGTGGATCATGAAAAGGCTGGCAGCCTCTGAGGCGGAGGGCAGTTTGGGGAGGGGTACTAAATGGATGGCCTTTGAAAAGCAGTCAACAATAGTGAGGATGTCTGTGCTACCATTTGAGAGGGGAAGTCCAGTGACAAAGTCCAGAGCTACTTTTGACCAGGGGCGGCTGGGAACCGGGAGGGGATGAAGCAGCCCGGCAGGAGGGGAAGAGTCAGATTTGTTTCTGGTTCATACTTGACAAGCCTTGACATAATCCCAGACATCTGTCCGCAGTGTGGGCCATCAAAACACCTGTTGGATGAGGTTGATGGTCCAGGAAGCCCCTGGGTGGCAGGCAAAATGACTCAAATGATCCCACCTAATAACATTGCTGCGGAGGCCGGCCGGGACAAACAGCATATTCTCAGGTTCCCCCTCGGGTTTGGGCTCAGCGGCCTGGGCCTGTTGGACCGTCTGCTCGATCTCCCATTTAAAAGCACCTAAGATACATGACGAGGGCACAATGGGTTGGGGGAGGGAGAAGGGGGCTGAGTGGTCAGGGGTAAACTGGAAGGAGAGCGTGTCAGGTTTGATATTGCGGGAGCCCAGCCTGTAGGTGATGGTAAGATTAAATCTAATAAAGAATAAGGCCCAACAGGCCTGCCGGGCATTTAATCTGCAGGCCGACCGAGGATACTAAATTTTTATGGTCCATCCACATAACGATAGGATGAACCACTCAATCCAGCCAGTGCCTCCATTCCTCCAGAGCCAATTTAATGGCCAAAAGCTCTCGGTCCCCTATGTTGTAGTTCCTCTCGGCTGGCGTAAGCCGACGAGAGAAATACATGCATGGGTGGAGCTTCTGATCGGAGGTCGAGCACTGTGAGAGGACAGCGCCCGCCCCTGAATCAGAAGTGTCCACCTCTACAATGAATTGGAGCTGAGGGTCGATCTAGGCCAAGATGGGAGTGTTGGAAAATAGGCCCTTCAGTTTAGAGAAGGCCCGTTCAGCTGACTCGGACCAGGTGAAAGGCACCTTGACCAAGGTCAGCTGAGTAAGAGGTTGTGCCTCCCTACTGTAATTTCTAATGAATCAACGGTAGAAATTTGCAAATCCTAAGAAGTGTTGAAGCTCCTTATGGAACTGGGGTGTAGGCCAATCAAGCACAGCCTTCATCTTGGCCGGATCGGCCCTCAGCTCTCCCTCAGCAACAATAAACACCAGGAAAGAAGTAGAGCTGGTGGAAAACTTGCACTTTTCAACCTTCACAAAAAGCTGGTTTTCAAGGAGTCGCTGTAACATGGCCCTGACATGGACTGAGTGCTCCTCTGGCGTGCATGAAAAAAATCAAAATATCGTCAAGGTAGACGAAAACAAATTGATTAACCATATCAAAGGATGTTATTAATCATTCGTTGGAAGACGGTGGGGGTGTTGGTGAGCCCAAAAGGCATCACAAGATATTCAAATTGCCCCAGGTGCATTTTAAAAGCCGTCTTCCATTCGTCCCCCTCACAAATGTGGACTAAGTGATACGCGTTTCACAGATACAATTTGGTAAACACCTGCACGTGCTGAAGGAGCTCGAATGCGGAGTTGATCAGGGGTAGAGGGTATTTATCTGTGATGGTAATGGCATTTAGCTCGCTGAAATCTATGCACGGCCACAGAGATCTGTCCTTTCCAACAAAGAAGAACCCTGCCCCAAGAGGAGCTGAAGAGGGCCAAATGAGGCCGGCCTTCAAAGAGTCCTTAATATAACTTTCCATCGCCTCCCTCTCCGACCCAGAAAGGCTGTAGAGCCAGCTGGACTGCAACCGCGCACCCGGGAGGAGGTCGATAGCACAGTCATAAGAGTGGTGAGGAGTCAAAGAAAGGGCTCTCGACTTGCTAAAGACCTCCCCAAGGTCATGGTAGATCTCGAATACGAGGCTGAGATCCGGCGGCTCCACTGGAGGAGAGGAGGATCGGGGAGAGGAGGATCGGCTGCAAGCTCCCATCTCTCCAGGACCTGTACATCTCCAGGACCCGGAGGCGTGCTGGCCGGATCATAGCCGATCCTTCACACCCTGGTCACATACTGTTTGCCCCCCTCCCCTCAGGTAGAAGACTTCGGTCCATTCGGACTAAAACCTCCCGGCACATGAACAGCTTTTTCCCCTCTGCCATCAGACTGCTGAACATTAAGTGACTTATTGACTCTTGTGCTCTATGTACAGCAGCTCAACCAGACTCATATCATTCATCACTGTTTTTTCTGTTGCATTATCAACTGCACTGTGGTACCCCATATTATCTGCTACTTGCTATTTTTTTTTAAAACTGCCTTGACTAGTTCTACTCATTATTACTATTATTATTATTATTATTATTATTATTATTATTATTATTATTATTATTATTATTACTTATTTTTCTACACTTATTGCACGTTTTTAGTCCTTTAGTTTTTTAGTTTATCTCTTTATCTCATCATGTTCTTAATGTTGCAGCATGGCACCGAGACAAATTCCTAGTTTGTGTACTACATGAACAATGGCAATAAATCTGATTCTAATTCTGATTCTGATTCTGAGATGGAAAGGGACAGTGAACACTGCTAAACAGAAGGGGCTCCAGGAAGAGATGGAATTTTGTGCCCAATTAATGATCAGGTTATGCTTCCGGAGCCACGGATACCCAAGAACCACTGGGGAGGACGAACTCAGGAGAATAAAGAACGATTTGGTCTCCTGGTGGTTCCTGGACAGAAGAATGGGAATCAGCGCCATGCGTTTGGTAATAGATGTCACACAACTATCAGATAATGCTGCAATGTTTAGTGAAGCCGGCAGTTTAGTCATAGGAATGCCAATTTCCCACATGAGCCGTGAAGAGATGACATTTTGCTCTGCCCCTGAGTCAATTCATGCCGAAACCCTCCTCTCAACCCCCGGCAACTGAAATAGGGCTGGAATGGAAAAGTTACCGGGGAGATGAATGGAGTTCCCGACTGGTTCTCCTCCATCGCTGGTGCTCCTCCGGTATCAGACGGACTCAGACAAGCACCATAGCCTGGGAGGAGGAGTCGGCCTCACCTTTGCCAGTAGCCAGGGAAAACGTGCGCGAAACGGGCGGGCCGGAGGAGGCCTTCCGCTCCTTCACGCGCTCGCGGTATCGGTTGTCCAAACTGATGGCCTGATCTATGAGCTCATCCAGAGAGGAGGGAACAGCATGAATTGTCAGGTCGTCGCAAAGGTTGGCATTAAGACCCTGGAGGAAGGCGCTTCTTAAGAAAAGGTCATTCCAACCCGAGTCCGCTGCGACGACCCGAAACTCCACAGAATAATCAGCTGCAGACCGACTGCCTTGGCGGAATAACAAGACACAACTCATGATGTTACCCTCGCTCTCCGAGCAATCAAAAGCCTGGGAGAACCACTAATAAATCTATCAAAAGTGTAGTGAGGACTCTCTGCACTGTTTAAAATAGACTGAGCCCAGCTGAGGGTTCAGTGTCGCAGCAGGAGGGTCATGAAATGAATTTTGGACATGTCGTCCGGGTACTCCCTGCCCACCTGCGGCAGATAAAGCTGAACCTGACACAGAAACCCCTTACATTTCCCCGCCTCCCCCACATACAGGACAGGTGAGGGAACGGAGGTGGTTTGATGGATGGTGGAAGAAACTGGGATGGCGAGAGACATGTGGCCAAGATGATCGTGACCGTGCTCAGCTGTTGAGCAATTGTCTGCAGCTGTTCAGTCAGCACGGCCACCTGCCTCTCCATGATGTGGAGGCGGTAGAGGGTGGAATGCTCCGCTGATGCAGCACCTGCTGAGCCTAATTCATGGCTGGCTCGTTCTGTCATGATTACAAGAAATATCAGCTCACGTGCAAGATGCTACACCAGGGAATGCACACAACGCAGAGAGGCAAAGTTTAAACACAATTTTATTGAATGAGTGAACGCAGGATTAGCGGGAAAAACACCTCACTCACCAGAGGAGAACCCAGCCTGTAAGGAGGGAGACGAGAGTGTTATGTCCATTATCTGTAATCCAATGATGAGGCCAGAGGTGCAATAGAACTTAACTTTATTGGTGACTCACAGACACAAGGCACTCCTGTACAGGCAGAGGTGAAGGTCAAAAGAGACCGTGCCTCTTCCGCATTGGTCTTTTATACACATGGTGGTGGCGGAACCAGAAAGGTGGAGCCGCAACCCTCACCACACAATAATATATCATATTGGTATATGACACCCCCCCTCCCCTTTAGAAAAGTCCAAAACATGTGCACACTAATTAGGCCCTCCCAAATTTGATACCCGAGTCACACTCTAATAACACAAATAAAGTAGGCCTATCCATTGCACACAAACAACTAAAACAAGAGGGGGACAGGTGGACTGCCATCCCACCTCCACACGGCCAGATGGATTATTCTGCCGTCTTTGATACTAAAGGTTCATAAAATAAAACAATGTTGTGTTCCTAATATAATACCAAAACAATCCCATGAACTTATATACATAAGAAGAAGAAAGAAAAATTCAATGTAATAAACACACACAACCAGTCAACATGCACCTTCATACACCGCTATAACATCCCCAACTATAGATAAGATAAGATAAGCCTTTATTAGTCCCACAATGGGGAAATTCCAGGATTGCAACAGCACAGGGATAGCAACACTCAGAGCAACAATCAGAAGGCAAGAAAAAACAAGAGCAGCTAGTATACATATGTACATATTAATATAAATATATATATATATATATATATATATATATATATATATATATATATGGGCGGTCTGCTTGGTTCTTGCCATCGCTCTTTATTATTCTGTCTTATATTTCTTGCATGCCGCCTAAACTCCAGCCCGGCACCCGCGTCGTTTTCGCTTCAGTTCTCCCGGTATGTCGAGTTTCTCCGTTAGCACCGGGTGGCGGTTGAGTGCTAGCTAGCTCTTCCCTGCTGTATCGTCCGTCCGCCGACTCGGGAGACCTTTGGGGCGTTCTGTGTGTCTGTGATATATATAGAGTGAAAGGTGTGTCGGATCAGAAAGTTATCACCGGATCAGAAAGAAGAAGGAAGATAAAAAGACTCAGAATTGAGCCGCTGTTGCAAAAGGCAGCCAACTCGTGTGGCGCCGGAACCGGAAGCGACCACCCCAACCCAAGCAATCGCCACAGTAATACACACCCCTAAATATGGTGACACACACATTACATGGGTATTTTTACCTCCGCCAAGGAGGTAATGTTTTTACTGGCGTTTGTCTGTCTGTCTGTTACCAACATAACTCAAAAAGTTATGAACGTATTTTGACGAAATTTTCAGGAAAGGTGTGTAATGGCACAGGGAACAGATGATTAGATTTTGGTGATGATCTGAGAGTCCATACCTCCACCAAGGCTTTTGTTTGTATTTGTGCAGCAGGATTACACAAAAACTACTGGATACATTTGGATGACATTTTCACCAGAGGTGGTTCTTGGCCTAGAGAGGAACCCATTATATTTTGTTGATGATCTGAGAATGCATACCTCAGCCAAGGCTCTTATCTTCTCACAGTGTGTTAGCAACAATACTCTAAAACTGATGGACAGACTTTGATACATTTTTGACCACAAGTGGCTATAGGCCTACACACAAACTCATTACATTTTGGAGGTCATCCATGAGAAACGGAAGAAGCCTTGGCGGAGGTATGTGCTCTATGAGTGTTTTTCTAGTTTTTTCTTTTTTTTTTCACATGGGCACTTACGAGAAAAATGTCAAATATGTAGCTTTGGCAATTCACCTTTAACCCAGTACATCGCCCCTTGCTACCGTACAGTCTTGATGGAGAAGCCACCCCCCGGGGGGCTCGTCTAGCGGGTCCCGCCCAGAGCTCCTTTGTCTCTTTGTCCCTGGAGATGAGCCATGTCAGGTCCCCGACACGTTCTTCTCCTCGATAATGCGCCGCAGCTCATTGGGGTGTCTCCATGAGTCATCTGACAGCTGAAGGTATCCGTCCTCCCGAACAGCCACCACCTTCAGCCGCCCCTGGTTCTCACGTCGCTTCTTCTTTCTGTGGGCACCTCTCAGCTGAACCTCCTCTCTGGGTCGAATCACGTCACCGACTCTTAAAGGAACTCGCTTCAACTTCCCATCTCCACGATGTCTACATCGGGCCTCCTCACTGGGCAGCGCCACACCAGCGACCCTCCGTGAAGCCCGACTTGGCCTGCAGTGTTCCTGTGTGGCACGTCTGTTTCCCGTGCCAGCCGGTCCTGCCCTGCTCTCTTTCATTTTAAACGCTGGCGTAGCCGTAACAACCCCGTGCTTCTTGGTATCTCCAGGCCGAACCCTGGAAGCAGAGGGGGTTGTCTTCACAGCCTCACTCGCCATTACGCGCGTTCCACTATGCCGCCCAGTTCCCTCACCTAGGGTAACGTGGGCTGTGGCACCGGAACCCTGCCCTGATGGCCGTGGGTGGAAATTGTCCTGTCCATCTCTCAGAATACTAGGCCATGTGTCATCCCAAACCGCGTCGACCACTCGTGGAACCGGCCGGTCCCACAAACCACAGCCTGACCATTCCTCTCCGCTGCTGCTGGTGATTGAGAAGCGCAGTCCATAAAGCAGCCCATCACATTCAACCCACTCACAGTCACCACGAACTGTATATTGGACACCACCGTTGTCTTGTACCTCGCCATCAGCTCCAGCAAGCCCACGATGGACAGCCTATTACCACCATACCCACAAAATGGCGTCAACAGACCTCTCACATGATGGTAGGGGAAATAACTCTTCACAGTAGACCAGGTCAACACAGACCTCACTGCGCCTGTGGCAACCAACAATGGCATGTCCTCGCTGTCCAACGCAACTGTCAAATATGTACGGCCTTCTGTGCTTGGGGATACAGTGTGAATAACCATAGGAGTCTTGGCAGGGGAATCCACTTCATGTCGTTGCTCCCCTCGCTCAAACCTTTTACAGACCCTGGCAAAATGATTTAGGAGCCCACACTTGCTGCAGCATTTTCCTTTGTCCAGGCACTCTCTCACCTTGTACTGGTGCTTGGTAGACCCGCAGCCAAAACACTTTGGCGACCCTGGGGTGGACCTAATTTTTATAGCGGTAGGGTATTCTTCTTTGCCTTCCACGATGTCATTGCTATCCATGTCTACAGCCTGCGCCGCTGCTCTCTCACCAAGGTCCTGTGACAGTTTATCCGCTGCTTTGAACTGTTGGGCTATCTCCACTGCTTTGACCAGCGTCAGCTCACCGGAATGAGTAAGGAGTCTTGACCGCGCTGCTGCACACAACGTGTGCTCCACCAACTTATTGCTGACTATTTCTTCCTCTAAGGTCCCAAACTGGCAACCCCCAGGCAGCTGGAGCAGGTCAGCAACATACTGCTGCACGGACTCTCCAGCCTGCTGGTGGCGCTGTCAGAACTGGATCCTCTGGACTTTGACGTTTTCCGGGGCATGAAAGTAGAGCGCCATTAGCCCAACCACATCCTCAAAACTGTTGCTCACTCCCAATATGCTAAGAGTGCACTGTCCCTCCATGCCAAGATTATGGACCAATATTGCTCATGCATGCAATTTCTCCAACTCACGGAGGTTCAGTACCACCAGATAATTCTCAAATGTGGCAAACCACCTCTCCCACAGCACTGGTGGCTCGCCAGGAAGCTCCAGAAATGGCCGAATGCCCGAAATACCTTTATCCATACCTTTATCCTCATCGCCAAATGTTATGTCCATAATCTGTAGTCCAATGACAAGGCTGGAGGTTAGATTAGATTAGATTAGATTAGATTCAACTTTATTGTCATTACACATGTATGAATACAAGGTAACGAAACACAGTTTAGCATCCAATCAGAAGTGCAAAGGACAGCAGTGCAGTATATACGGTAATTAACAGTATGTGCAATTTAAGCAAATATATGCAAATATATGCAGCAGTGCAGAAAGTTAAGAGTACTGTTATGTGCAAATAATGTGCAATAAGTTAGATGTAGTTATGTAGTTATGCAGTTATGTACAGGTGAGGATGGTAAAAGATGATGGTAAGAGAGTCAGCGGGGAACTAAGTTCAATAACGTGACAGCTGTTGGAAAGAAACTGTTCCTAAACCTGCTGGTTCTAGTCCGAAGGCTAGCTTTTTTTCACTTCCGCTCTTCAAGGAGAGTAGACGCTTCTCTCTTTTCTCTCTGCTCTAGCTCCCCACTTCCCTATTAACTGGATCCCAGCTTGCTGTTGTCTGTCTGCGTCTACTGCTGATTATCGAAAGAAATTATGGAATTGATAAGCTGGGCTTTGAACGCAATTGACACTATTTTTTCAACAAGGAATAATGCTCCGGGGGAAGCTGTTTGCCCTGCAGGGACGGCTCCAGCGGGCTATTTACGGGTGACAAGTGTTTGGAGGATCTTGTGCCTGAGTAATCTCTCTATCGAAGATATTGAAGATTTGTATATCTTTGTAATAATGGTGACTGGGATCGTTCTGATTGGAACTGGGATTGTCCTGGTGTACCGCAAATTGCTGAAGATGGATACAACCTATCAAAATGCTGGCCACGCGAGGTGCATCCATCAAATTGGAAAAATGGAGGAGACTTTGATAGCGACAAATGGAGAACTGTCTCGGAAGGTGGATTACATCATGGTTACGCTTAAGTCTATCCACGACGGACTCAAAGCCCCGCAATGAAGGATTAAGCACTGAATCTGCAGAAGAAAATAAAGTTCTTTCTCTGTGATCAGTCTATTTGGCTCAATTTCCCTTGTAAAAATCCTTCTGATAATCCCCAGTCTTTGTTTTTCAAAACACTGAGCACACGGCCTCTGGACAGTAGCTGCTTGGGACAATTGCCAAGGACAATTGCTGCAGCCAGACAAAACATCTTCTGCCAAAGTGTCCTTGTGCTCATATTGATACAACATTGCTTCAACACTACATCCACACTGACCCAGAAACTGACAACAAGATAACATTCACTGCTCTCCTTGTGTCCTGTGAACTCTGGTCTTGAATGTGCATCGTGGGCTTTTTTTGTCTTTGTAATCATAATATTGATTACTTATGGTCAATATTCTAAATTCAATGATTTTTTTGCTCCTTCCCATTGTATGATTTCTTATCTGTACCATCCTGTTGGCAGGTGCGTTCCCGATGCAGCCGTGTCACTGGAAATGCAGGTTCATTTTCTGTGTCAAGTCAAATTCTCTCGTATGTTATCAGTGATCTGTTAATGTACTTGGCAATAAATCTTTTTCTGATTCTGATTCTGATTCTGAAGGCTTCTGAAACGTCTTCTGGAGGGGAGAAGCTGGAACAGTCCATGAGCAGGATGGTTGGAGTCCCTAAGAATGCTGCGTGCCCGGCGCAGACATCTTTTCCTGTAGACGTCCTCTATAGCTGGAAGTGGAGTCCCTGTGATGCGTTGGGCGGTTTTCGCCACCCGCTGCAGCGCCTTGCGGTCAGCTACAGAGCAGCTCCCATACCAAACTGTGATACAGTTGGTCAGGGTGCTCTCTATCACGCAGTGGTAGAAGTTGCCCAGGATGTCAGTTGACAGATGGTTCTTCTTCAGTGTCCTCAAGAAGAAGAGGCGCTGATGGGCCTTCTTGATCAGGCTGGTGGTGTTAACTGACCAGGACAGGTCCTCCGAGATGTGGGTCCCCAGGAATTTGAAGCTGGGGACACGTTCAACAGCTATCCCATTGATATGGATGGGGTCATGTGTCTCCTCCCTCTCCTTCCTGTAGTCCACTATGAGCTCCTTTGTTTTGCTGGTGTTAAGGAGCAAGTTATTGTCAGCGCACCAAGTAGCCAAGTGCTCATCCTCTGCCCTGTAATCTGACTCGTCGTTGTCCCTGATGAGTCCAATCACCGTGGTGTCATCTGCGAACTTTATGATGAAATTGGATCCATACATAGGCCTGCAGTCATGGGTGTAGAGGGAGTAGAGGAATGGGCTGAGCACACAGCCCTGTGGTACACCAGTGTTGAGTGTGATGACGGAAGAACGGTTGGGGCCTGACCTAACATGCTGGGGTCTGTTGGTCAGAAAATCCATGATCCAGTTGCAGGTGGAGGTACTGATTCCCAGGTCCCCAAGTTTAGTGAGCAACTTGGAGGGGATAACTGTGTTGAATGCTGAGCTGAAGTCAATAAACAGCATTCTTGCATAGGTGTTCTTGTCATCCAGGTGTGAGAGTACATAGTGCAGCACTGTAGAAACCGCATCCTCTGTACTCCTGTTGCTCCGGTAGGCGAACTGATGAGGGTCCAGTGTAGGGGGCAGGCCTTTTTTGAGCTGTGCCAAGACCAGTCGCTCAAAGCACTTCATGATATGGGCGTCAGTGCCACAGGGCGATAGTCATTTAGGCACGATGGTGTTGAATGTTTCGGCACTGGTACTATTGAAGTGGTCTTGAAGCACGCTGGTACCACGGCCTGGGCCAGGGACAGATTGAAGATGTCTGTGAAGACCCCTGCCAGCTGCTCAGCGCATGCCCTCAGCACACGCCCAGGAATGCCATCAGGGCCAGCAGCCTTACGTACGTTGACATGACTCAGTGCATTACGGACGTCGGTGTGGGTGAGTGTGAGGTGGTGGAGGTCATCAGAGGGTGAGAAATTGATGTTCTTTTCGTTGTTGTCCTTGTCAAAACGAGCATAGAAGTTATTTAGCTCATTGAGAAAGGGCACAGTCATGGCTATAGGTATGGAGTTGCTGGGCTTATAATCAGAGATAGCTTGAATGCCCTGCCACATACGTCGAGGGTCAGAGTCCCCAAAATGTTCCTCCACCTTCAGCTTGTAGCTGTGCTTGGCCTTCTTGATGCCCCTCTTCAGATCTGCCCTGGATGAACTGTAGGCCTGTGCATCACCAGATCTAAAGGCATTGTTACGTGCTTTTAGCAGAAGCCGCACTTCTCTGTTCATCCACGGCTTCTGATTTGGGTACGTGGTGATCTGTCTTTCCGTGGTGACACTGACAATAGTGGTGTTGATATGGTCCAGAACTGAGTGGGTGTAAGAGTTGATGTTTATGTGGGAGCCACAGGTAGCCTGAGAGGTGAACATACTCCAGTCTGTGTTCCTAAACTTCTCCTGGAGTACAGAGTCAACCCCCTCTGGCCACACTTTGATGGTCCTCACTTATGGCTTCACCCCGTTGATGAGCGGTACATACTTGGGGGTAAGGAACAAGGATAAATGATCAGACTGACCTAGGTGGGGGAGGGGAGTTGCTGTGTAGGCTCCCACAATATTGGTGTAAACATGGTCCAATGTTTTGTCCCCTCTTGTGTGACAGGGGACATGCTGGTAGAATTTAGGAAGCACTGTCTTGAGGTTAGAGTGGTTAAAATCACCCGCCACAATAAATGCTGCCTCTGGGTGTGCAGTTTGTTGTTTGCTAATAGCTGCATGCAGTTCTTTCATAGCAAGCTTAGCATTAGCATCCGGAGAAATGTAAGCGGCTGTTATGATGGTACAAGTGAACTCGCGTGGCAGATAGAAAGGTCTACATTTAACCATGAGAAACTCCAGGTTAGCTGAGCAGTGTCTCTCAACAGTGACAGAGTTCGTGCACCAAGCCTTGTTAATATAAATGCACACCACCACCCCTCTTGTCTTACCGGAGTCAACTGCTGCTCTGTCTGCCCGGAGCATGTGTAGGCCGACTAGCTTGATAGCATTGTCGGGTATTCCACTGTGAAGCCATGTTTCCGTAAAAATCATGATATTGCAGTTCATAAGTCTCTTATTGTTGGTGATCCCAGAGACCGTACATTAGCAAGGAAAATACTGGGTAGCGATAGCCGGTGCGGTGTTAGCTTTAGCTTAGCTCTTAGCCCACCGCGTTTACCCCTCCTTTGTTTACGATCTTTACGCCGCCTGCGAGCACTTCCAGTCGGCCGGGAAGCCTGCCGAGCGTCGGGAGTTCTCCAGAGCTCCGGGATGAGACGTAGATTCAGACGTAGGTTGCTGATAAAAAGGTCGTTATTGTTGTTTTGTAAACCAATATTCAAAAGCTCATCTCGGGTGTAAGCTGTAAAAGCAGAGCTGTTCTGAACGAACATACCCGAAATGAGCAGAAATAACACTGCTAGTCCCCAGAATCTGATAGGACGCTGAGCCTCGCGTTGTGCACGCGCCGCCATCTTGCGTCTAATTGTGCAATAGAACTTAACTTTATTGGTGACTCACAGACACAAGGCACTCCCATACAGGCAGAGGCGAAGGTCAAATGAGACCGTGCCTCTTCTGCATTGGTCTTTTACACCCAGGGTGGCAGCAGAACCGGAAAGGTGGAGCCACCACCCTAATCACACAATAATACATCATATTGGTATATGATAGAGAGCAGATTAGTATAAGGGGGGAGGAAGTGAATAATGAATAATAGGAATATTCTTATAAATGGGAGCAGAGAGCCCGACGGAGGAGCTCAGTTGGGCAATGATGATTCGGAGAAGAAGTTGCGGATGAGTAGGGTTGGGGAAATGTCTAACCGGGTGGAGTAGGCGACCTGGAGAGATGACGATGATGACGGAGCAAGTAAGCGCACAACGACCCCCGGGAACACACCACAGAGATGGCAGCAATCTGAGAAGGTGAAAGAGAGAAAGAGATTAATATCTGGGTTCCTAGACAACTAAAGCTTCACTTACTTTATTTTCAATGGCAGCATACCCAACAAGCAAGTGCTGGAGTTTTCACAGACTGGTCCTTTTAAGTGCTGGCAGTGAAGAGACAGCAGGTATGTCCACTCACACTGGTGTATTGATTACCTGCGGAGCCGGGGAACCTCCCACAGGAAGGGAGGGGGAGCACGCTCACCCGATCATAACAGCGCTGTTATGTCTGGAAATTAGGAGTGGAGGCGGTCGCTCTACAACAGTAACTTTATTATTGGACACTGCTAACAGCACGTGTTACCGCAGAATAGTAGCTATGCTAACTGGGAGTGAATAGAGGCTGGTGTTGGCATAGAGGCGGAGCGGCAAAGATGGTCTCCCACCGTTAGTCCCCTAATATAGTAACGATGCGATAATGTCACGTCGTGCATGCGTCCTCACGTCCGTGACGTGTATAGTGGTATTCCAGTATACCACAGGCACCTTGCACGGCAGCAGCCCCACTGATTCTAGATGTGATTTACATTGTAGATAGGAGAAACGTATTTTCGTTCTACTGTACATGATTGGCTGTATGGACTGAATGACAATAAAGTTGTCTTCTTCTTCTTCTTCTTCTTCTTCTTCTTCTTCATTTATGTTTTTGATCAGATTTTTTGGTGTAAACCTTGATAAATGCATTCAGGTCTTGTGCTTTTGTGCATCACATTATTAATCAAAACTGATATTAACACACTTATCATCGCAGCTACTGCAAGTATAGAGTTCTAGAGTTGCTGTCTTAAACAAAATAACTAAAATCCCTGCTAATTACTTTGATTAGAAGATACAGTGTTGATATAATTTCCTGTTATACTGCACCTTAACCAAACAAATGCAAAATGTTTTAAAGAGATTGATATATTAAAAAAATAACTTGCAATTTCTCCTTTTTTTTTTAGAAAATGATAAACTGGACAAATATTGATTACACTGATTATCGGATTAATAAAAAAAAACAGGAAAAAAGTATAAATGTTTTTGTTCTGTCACAAACTTGCCTTTGTTATGTCTGATCAAGTTAAAATAAGTTTTAAAATTCCAGGTAGTCATTTTTATCTGCTGCTTTTCATTCACTGATCCGGCTGGGAGTCGGGATAGAAATGTAGCAACAACGGTGTCCTCGTTGCTATGGCAACTTGGGCTGCTTGAACTTTTGTCAATTGCCAAGAGCTTGCTGCAATAGAAAAGACTGTGTGTGTGTGTGTGTGTGTGTGTGTGTGTGTGTGTGCAGCACAAAACGAGAAGAGTGTGCTTATCTTTGAAAAAGACTGCAAATCCCCCTTCGGTCTGTCACTCTTGCTCCTCCTCCAGTGTGACTGTTTTTCCCCCTCGCCAGCTCTATCCATATCATACATTATCTCCCATTCAGAAACACCACTGCAGAACAGTGTCTGAAGGTAACTCAAAGGTCCTTGTCTTTTCCACCCTTTTCTTCCCACTTGTCTCTTTCTTCCCCGTTTCCAGTTTGAATATTGTGTAACAAAAATATGGAAACTTATGATTATTCTCTCTTTTTTTTCCGTTCCCTCTACTTTCCCCCTTCACCCTGCTCACCCGTAATATGTGGATGCTCCCGTTTCAAAGTACAGACTGTATTGATCTTTTCTATCCTCCCTCTCACTTGCTCTCTGTCTCTCTATCTGCTCCTTTTATCCATTATCCTCAATCCATTCCAATCCCTCCCCATCCTTCTTACTCCCATTTATAATGACCTCTCTGCTGATTCAGAGAGCGTGAGGAGTTATGGCATATCTATATGACTGTAACAATAATTAGAAAAACCTATTAGTCTCCACTCAAAGTTAAACAGCATAACTATGCCAGTGCATCTGAAGCATCTTTTAAAGCCTCTTGAGGGTGCAGCTTCTGCGTGCAGCCTCATCAGGAAAATTTCTGGGTAGAGATGTGTGTATTCGTGTATGTGTGTGTGTCCTAAATTAGGTGAATGACTTGTTGTTGCTGTGTGGCTCTGCCTGCCAACACAGAGGCCCTCTCTTCAACTTCTCTTAATCAGTATGCGTCTCCTCTCTGCATCACTGTCCTTGTGTTATAAAAACATACACATGCTCTCTCTTTCATTCTTTCTCTCTCTCTCTCTCTCTCTCTCTCTCTCTCTCTCTCTCTCTCTCTCTCACACACACACACACACACACACACACACACACACACACACACACACACACACACACACAAAGGCAAAATCAATGTACACTCCATCAAAAATTTGTTTCCGACTCCATCACTGTCCTTGTGGTATACATATCACTTATAAAGAAGAGTAAACATAGAACCTGGGCCAAGTCTGGAGACCTACACGCACTTGTGCATAGAAGTGGATGTTGCAGCATGCATATTCATGCTAATTACCACGACAACCCCCCCCCATCCTCATCCCCCCACTACACACAAATCTACATAGGACGAAAGGAAACCCTCAACGGAGGCCCAAATATGTCAGCCCGCAAGCCCACACATGCAGACTCTCACACTGGAGTGATAAATAAAGCAGTGTGAGCTCAGCAGTAGCCTTTTGCCATGTCAGGCTTCACTGACGTCTAGCGCAGTGGTTCAATCAAGCCCCATAAGACCATTCTAATCTTAGATCCGCAATGTACCCAGGCACAGTTCTACATAGGTGGCTGTGATATTTTGTTTCATTTTTATGTTTTTTTTTTCTGTTTCTGCTCTTGAGAAAGCTTTCAATAAAAAATGGAAATATAAAGTAATGCAAAATCATTAAAAATAATGAGAAAAGTCGTGTTCACCTCAAAGACATGACTGCAGTTCTCAGATCTCCATTCATATTATGACCAGACAAAAATGGGTGAGGTGAAACTTTTAAAATCAAAGGAAATGAAAACAATCTAAGACAGTTTGGATGTGGAATAACTCAATATATGAACAGAATACACATAGGGATAATCATATTAATAGTGGATAAATATCAGATTTTTCCGAGATGTTAGCAAAGGTATAAATAAAAAAAAATATAATAGAAAAAAGGAAAACACCATCTTTAATCCCAGATATTTTCAGAGACTATTGGAGCAATGTTACATGAGACGGAGTACGGTATCAGTGAATATATCACTGCAGTTGGATGTAGGCCCGACAGTTAATATGAAATAATAATATAATATGAAAGGATAAGATGGACAAGCACCTCCAGGTGGCGTCTCTGCCCCGGCCTAAATAAGGTCGGTCGGCCATCTTATCACTCTCTGTCTTGCCTGAGCTTAGCCGGTGATCTGTCAGTGGCTGTCAATAGCTGTCAGTGTGAGTCTGTCAATAAAGCTGTGTGTTCCCAGTCACCTCCCCTCATCTGTCCAGCAGCAGGTAATTCCAGACATAACATTGGCAACGACAATAAACCATAGAGGCATGCATGGTCCCGATTCGCCCGTTCCTCAAGGCGCCCAGGGAGCCACTGGTGCCTTGGCCCAGGTGGTACAAGGCCTACAAGAACTATGTTGTCGTGTGGGGTCTCAGGGAGCTCGAAAAGCAGAGAGCCCAGGCACTATTGGTTCACAGTTTGGGCATAGACAGCCAGCGAATCCTGGGAACGCTCGTTGCTGCCGACACATGTGAAGAGGTAGCAGAGTTGCTAGCTAGCCACTTCGACACCCTGGACAACGTGAGGGCCTGGAGGATCCGTTTTCTGCAAAGGCGTCAACAGGTAGGTGAACCCGTCCGGCAGTTTGTCACCGATTTAAGGCAGCTGGCAAGTGAATGCCATTTCGGAGCACTGGAGGAGGAAATGGTCTGTGACCAGCTGGCAGAACACTGTTGTAGTGCCACGTAGTGGGCTAGGCTGCTTACAATGCCAAATGAGCTCACACTAGCCAGAGCCATTAAGCTAGCTCTCCAGATGGAAACAGCAGAAAAGCTAGCTCTGAAGCAAACCGGGCGCCAGCCACAGCAGCCGCTAGAACCTCCCGCCGCAGCAAATGCCACGGACCTGGACAGTGAAGATTGCTTGGACAGAGAAGAGATGGAAGCCAATGCTGCTGGCTAGGGGTTGGCCATGGGAAAGCCTCTCTGTTTGGCCTGTGGGTCTAAGATGCACCAGAAAAAGGCTAAGGATTGCCCGACAAGAGGAGGACGGTGTAACAGATGTGGTCACTTGGACCATTTTGCCTGGATGTGTCATGAAGTTAAATTGGAGAGCCCATGGAAGAAATCGCTCTGCCCGCCCCAGACAACCATCCACATGGTGTCCCCAGAGGCAAGCAGGTACACGTTTTACACAGTGAAGCTGGACGACATGAAGGTGTCACTGTTGATCGACAAGGGAGTAGGTTCGCTGCTGAATTGGGCCACGATGAAAAGGTTTTTTCTCCACCACAGGGTTAGAGGCAACCCAGCACCGCTGTACGGCTATGAAGATAGAAGGCTGGACACGGTTGGGACATTGGAGCTGACTGTTTGGTTCAAGTCTGTGACAATGCCCGACCTCACATTCCACGTAACAGCATGGGGTGATAACATCATGGGCTGTGATTTATTTTATGGTCTGGGTTTCACCATCAAGGATGATGCGGGGGAGGAGTGGTTGGGCTTTGGCCAGTGGAACCCTCCGGTCCTGGCGTCTGATGAAGATGTGGTGTGGGATGAAGAACTACCGGACGCCATGACGGTCAAGTGGGACCAAGTTTACTCAGAACCAGAGCAGGAGGTCTCAGTGCTAGCTCTCAGGAAAAGGTCGAGGGGAGTACCGAGCATGACAGCGAGACACCTGCGCCGGCAAGTGGCGCCGATGGGTTAGCTCCGGAGTTTGGCCGTGAGGAGACAGAGGGTCTGTGGCTATGAGGGCACACATTACACCAGCATTAGGAGAGGTCGGGACAAGACCGATGGACACAAGGGATCGGTGTGCCTGACAGCAACACGTCAAGCCGAGCCGAGCCCCGTTGAAGGTCCTGGACTGGGTCTGGGTTTGAGGTGAGGAGAGCCCACAGCAAAGATGGGCCAGATGACAACTCCAGGAGCATCTGGAGTGCCTGCGCATAGTGGCCAGACTGGATGCAACGCACTTCAGGCTCTCTGACGGCTCGGTGTGGCACGCAAACCAGCTTCGGCAGGTCTGGAAGGAGGCTCCGGGAAACAAAGCTGGATGTGGAATGAGGTTGATGGAGAGAAGGAGCAACTTCAGCATCCGGAGGGTCAGCCATCACCCCGAAGACCCGCTGCTTCCAGGGGCGCATCTACTGAGAGGGTGCCCTGGGCCCCCATGCCATTTAGGTCTCCTTACTTGAGAAACTGAGTGTAAACTATTTACACTCAGTGAAAATAGTGACATTCTATGGTTGTTAGTGAAGTTCTGTGGTTGTGTTGGTGTTATTTAAAGAAAAAAGTTATATATATATGCTATATATGGAATGTTAATGTTATAGAAGGGATTATTTTGTTTTTTTTTGTCTGTCTTAGTTTAGGAACAGGGCATAGAATTTTTGTTATTCATGTTTTCGACTTTAATTTACTTTAGCAGGAAGCAGAATAATCTACCTTGCTCTGTGGGCAGGACGGTAGTTAGGTTTTGTTGTTTGAATGTGATAGGCCATTTAGAGTGTCATGAGCCGAGCACTGGAGGTTTCCGTAGCCGTATTTTGTGCTTTTTGGGTTTCTGTCATTCGTGTACTGTTTGCTATTTTCCTGTTAATGTTTTAGTTTTGGTTCACTTTTATTTTGTATTAATTTACATTTATATTTTAGTCTGCTTGGGTTGATATTTTATTCTTTATATCTGTACTGTTGTTCTTTTGCTGGTTAACAGCTGTCAGTTGCGTGGTGTTCCATGTGGGCGTTGCTCTGTCAGCTGTCAGCTTCTGTTATGCTCCCCTCTCACTACTCCCAGCTGTTCCTGCTATCCCTGTGCTGTTGCAATCCTGGAATTTCCCCATTGTGGGACTAATAAAGGCTTATCTTATCTTATCTTATCTTATCATTGTTTTCTCCTGCCCGCTCATGTGACCCACACCTGTCATTGAATATATAAATTGTTTTTGACCCTATTTTAGGGCAGTTATGTTCATTTCTGGTCGCCGCAGTTTTGTTGAGTTTTTCCTCGTCTCCACCAGAGCCCTGCTTCACTCTGGTGTGCTTCCCCAGTGAGTTTGTTTGTTGTTTGTATTTTGTGTTTGAGCACTGTGTTGGACTTTATGCTATTTTCAATAAATTTCACAAACTCACAGTTTAGCACGTGGGTCTCGCCTTTCTGCCCCGAAGGGCAATTCATGACATAGAGACATTAGTTTTTGTTTGTTAGTGCGTGATTCGGGGCTCAAATTGGGGAGGGTCTTAACTGAGTGAGTGGTTTTGGACTTTTTTGGGGGGGGTGTTACATGCACCTCCAGGTGGCGCCTCCGCCCCGCCCTATATAAGGCCGGGTCGGCCATCTTATCACTCTCTGTCTTGCCTGAGCTTAGCCGGTGATCTGTCAGTGGCTGTCAATAGCTGTCTGTGTGAGTCTGTCAATAAATCTGTGTTCCCAGTCCCCTCGCCTCATCTGTCCAGCAGCAGGTAATTCCAGACATAACACCAACATGAAGTGGTGGGCCTCAGACCTCACCGCAGTGATATATTTATTGATTCCGGACGACCTTTTTTCTCTTCTGGCATTCAGAGAGAGCAGACGCTTTTCTCCCTCCTCTCCCTCCCAATCCTCTCCCTTCTGATCCCAGCTTGCAATGTTGCATTTTTGTCTGTGTTTAGTCGCTCTTCTTCTGCTGAATCTTAATCTAAACGGAAATTATGGATCTGGAAAGCGGCTTAAATGTGATTGTCACCACTTTAAAAGAAGATCGGGCCAGGGGGGACCCAAGGGGAAGACTCATGGACATTGGGAAGTCATGCGTCTGTATGATTCGACTGGAGATGCAGAAGACATCTATTGGCTATGATCACAGGACTTCTACTTTGGCTTTGGAGTTCCTGATGTTTCAGAAATTGAGGAAGGTGGAGAGCTGTTCAAAATGCGGACCCAGGCAAGCTCCTTCACCAAATTCGACCAGTTTTTTAAGCCTGTACATGGAAATTATGAAGCACAGAATCGCATGAGAGAGGAAAATTCTATTCTCTGAGTGCACTGTGCAGATTTGACCTTGTTTTTTTTTTGGTGCCCTGTTTACATTCCTCCTCGATGAAGATAAGGTGGAAGAGGCGGCTCTGCTAACCCAAACAATTGACAAACAATTGCTGTTGTTTCAGCAGACTGAACTCTTCAAGGACAGTGTTACCATGTGTCTTCAAACTCTGCCATCTGCAAGCACGAGAGAGATAGACTCTGGACTTGCTTATAGATCACATGATTATAACATCCATTCACTGCCAGGAGGCGCCCTCTGCTGTTCACTAGCAACTGACACACCCACACTACACACTGCATACAACATCACATGACTGATACATACACTGACACACATACACACACACTGTCTCTCTCAACTTTTGTTTTTGTGTGATCTATTGTCTGCTAATTGTGCGTTGGAGAGTTTTTTTCTATGTAATCACAATTTTGGTCATAAAATGAGCTTTATTTTGATTAACAATGATTTTTTTCTCTCTGCCCATTGTGTCACTTCCCTTTCCCCTCATTCCCTTCTTTACCCTCTACTGCTGACAGGCGCCTCCATGGCTGCCGCGTCATTGAGATGCACTTATTCAGCGCGCCCAATGTCAAGTCAAATTCCTCGTATGTTTATGTTTTTATGTAAACATGCTTGGCAATATAGCTTTCTGATTCTGATTCTGATTCTGATTCTGACCTCAAGTGTAATATTGCTTTTATATTGCAGTTCCACAAGCACAGTTTATTAAAGGACAGAAATACAGGACAAATTATTATGGTTTTTGTTTGTTTAAAAAGTTATTTTGATTTGTCTAGAAAAATAGTCCCTTCTGAATGCACCCAGTTAATGATTGCTATTCACCTTAATGAGCATAATATAGAAAAGAATAGGCTATTGTCATTTCACACACATATAGCCAAATTAAATCTTGTCCAGTGCAGAAGTCAGTGTTTAATGCCTGCGACAGACTGCTATGATGATGATGATGATGATGATGATGATGACCTATTGAGTAGTTGTGGCGGTGGCTAGTTTGTTGTTAGCTTGCTTATGATGTAGCTTTTGTGCATTTCCATTAGTTTCCATGTGCTTTGCTCACATTTTCGAGGCATTTTCAAATGAAACAAAGAGTCCATCAACACAAAGTTACACACGTGGACAAAATTGTTGGTACCCCTCTGTTAATGAAAGAAAAACTCACAATGGTCACAGAAATAACTTGAATCTGACAAAAGTGGTAATAAATAAAATTCTATGAAAATTAACTAATGAAAATCAGACAATGCTTTTGAATTGTGGTTCAACAGAATTATTTTAAAAAACAAACTCATGAAACAGGCCTGGACAAAAACGATGGTACCCCTAGAAAAGATTGAAAATAATGTGACCATTCACAGGTGTCTACAAACTTGTAATCAGTCAGTTGGCCTATTTAAAGGGTGACAAGTAATCACTGTGCTGTTTGGTGACATGGTGTGTACTACACTAAACATGGACCAGAGGAAGCAAAGGAGAGAGTTGTCTCAGGAGATTAGAAAGAAAATTATAGACAAGCATGTTAAAGGTAAAGGCTATAAGACCATCTCCAAGCAGCTTGATGTTCCTGTGACTACAGTTGCACATATTATTCAGAAATTTAAGATCCACGGGGCTGTACCCAACCTCCCTGGACGTGGCCGCAGGAGGAAACTTGATGAAGAATGGTAACAAAAGAGCCCAGAACAACCTTTAAACACATTCATGGTGAACTCCAAGGTCAACGTACATCAGTGTCAGATCGCACCATCCGTCGTTGTTTGAGCCAAAGTGGACTTCATGGGAGATGACAAGGAGGGACACCACTGTTGAAAACAAATCATAAAAAAGCCAGACTGGAATTTGACAAACTGTATGTTGACAAGCCACAAAGCTTCTGGGAGAATGTCCTATGGACAGACGAGACAAAACTAGAACTTTTTGGCAAGGCACATCAGCGCTATGTTCACATACGCAAAAATGAAGCTTACCAAGAAAAGAAAACTGTCCCTACTGTGAAACATGGAGGAGGTTCTGTTAAGTTCTGGGGCTGCTTTGCTGCATCTGGCACAGGGTGTCTTGAATCTGTGCAGGGTACAATGAAATCTCAAGACTATCAAGGTATTCTAGAGAGAAATGTGCTGCCCAGTGTCAGGTAGCTTGGTCTCAGTCGCAGGTCATGGGTCTTGCAAGTGGATAATGACCCAAAACACAGCTAAAAACAGCCAAGAATGGCTAAGAGCGAAACATTGGACTATTCTAAAGTGGCCTTCTATGAGCCCTGATCTAAATCCTATTGAACATCTGTGGAAGGAGCTGAAACATGCCGTCTGGAGAAGGCAACCTTCAAACCTAAGACAACTGGAGCAGTTGCTCATGAGGAGTGGGCCAAAATACCTGCTGAGAGGTGCAGAAGTCTTATTGACAGTTACAGAAATTGTTTGATTGGACTGATTGCCTCAAAAGGTTGTGCAACAAAATACTAAGTTAAGGGTACCATCATTTTTGTCCAGGCCTGTTTCATGAGTTTGTTTTTTAAAATAATTCTGTTGAACCACAATTCAAAAGCATTGTCTGATTTCCATTGGTTAATTTTCATAGAATTTTTATTTATCACCACTTTTGTCAGATTCAAGTTATTTCTGTGACCATTGTGGGTTTTTCTTTCATTAATAGAGGGGTACCAACAATTTTGTCCACGGCTGTATGGTTGAACAATAAATCCAGCTCTAGCCTGTCTATTTTGATGTAAACAGGCGTGAAATATCTATTGCTGGATGTTTATACAGATGCGACTCCTGGATCATGGAGGTGTGGATTTTTTGGACTGTCTCTTCTAAGACAGCGCCTCCCTGTGGAAATTAAGGTATCCAACACAGTACTACAATTCTCACACAAAAGAAGTCACTGATATTAACTTCAATTTAACAATTATTAAAACCACAGATGAAGCGGCGTGATGCATATCTTGTGAAACGTCCGAGCGTGATTATTGGGAAATATACACTGTAAAAAATTACTAGGGTTATTCTACTTATAAAAGTTAGTGTTTGGGCTGCCTTAAAATTTTAAGTTGACTGAACTTGAGTTTATGTGTTTGGTGACTTTACCACTTATCTTCTCAAGTTCAGTCAACTAAAATTTTAAGGCAGCCCAAACACTAACTTTTTTAAGAAAAGACAACTTTTTTTTACAGTGTAGTAAAGCCTGGAATCCTTATTGTCCAATCAGATTACTTGGTCAGAACTAACTGTTATATAATTACCATTATAATTTGTTTGTTATGTTTATGTTATTTTGTAATCATGCTTTCAAGAGAAAATCAAACAAACAAACAAACAAAACCCACCAAGATACCAAATAATTTCGATGTTGAAATTTAAGAAACAATGATATCCAGTTTCGAAGGAATTCATAAGTGGTTTTGGCTTATACTTAATAGCTCATATATTCAATTAATTGCATTTATTTATTTATTTATCTAGTCATTTATTCCTAGCCGGTGACTTTTAACTCTCCACTCTAACAAAGAAAAGCATTATGTGAATAGCTCAGTTGTTTTCACTGAAACCTGATATCTTAAGGTGTGCTAGGTCAAGTAAAATGGAGATAAAAGCTTTAATGTGATGTTAAGGGCCATTAAAGGAAGTTAGCATGCTATTTTATCTTTCATACACAAAACACAGTTCAAGTACCACAAACACAATCAATAGCTTTCTGCTCTGAGCTTGCTTTAGATAAGATCACTTCAGCATAAAGACACAGTCAAAAGCTTGTTGCTGTTTCAATACAAAACCATTCACAGCTGAGATCACAACATGTCCATCTCATACATTAGATTGTATGTGTCACAGGGTTAATTATTAAGCAAAGCAGAGGACTAGAATTAAATCAAAGATAAAATACATGCCTTTAAGGCAAAGCAATATAATGTGATTAGCTTAACTGCATTAATAGGAAGGTAGGTGGGTATCAGATGCTCGACAAGTTACGTACGTTGTAAATTAGTAATGTAGAGTATAATGCAATGGCTTCAAGCTATACAGATGGTAATACACAATAGGATTAACACAACACAGCCATAATATTAATGTTACAGGAGTGGGCATTTAACCTCAGTGAAATGCCCTGTAGCATCTTTTTGGAGAGCAACAGAAACTCTGCGGGTTTCGGTTTAATCTGGAGAAGGCATTGGAGTCTTGACTGGTACTTAACTGAAAAGTTGTTTTGTGCGTCTGTTTGCTGCTTATCACCATGACAGTGATGCCTTTGGATTTTGGAAGTGCTGGTGAGAGGCATCAATTTAAGAGCTACAGTACATACAGGCACCTAAACTTTCCCAGTCATCAATGTTGTTCTCTAAACTTTTTAAGAGTTTCTTAAGTTGTTGCTAAAAGGGTGTACAGAATAATTCCCAGTAAACTCCACAGGTCACATATGCCACCCGCAGTCCGACAACAAGTGCTTCATCTGCAAAACTAGAACATTCTTAGAGAGTGCACCCTACCTTGACTAACATATAAGTTTTCAAACCTTCACATTATACCTGGACCCACACCAGGACTTGATTAATATTTGAAATCAAAGCAATACTCTACATATTTATGCAAATGCACGGCTAGTACCTCATGAATGCAGACACATAGTAATAAGATCACTGAAAAAATAAGTGCATTTTGCCTTGACATGTCCACCACGATACTGTACATGCACTTTCCAAATGCCTAAAGCTAGTTGTGCAAACTTGATTTTTAGCTACAAATTCTACTAACTTAAATTTTTTTGTTTTCACTGTTGATACAACATTTGTGATATAACTTATATGTTTCAATAAAATGAATATGGTCATAAGAAAGCAGTAATAACCATATCACCATATGTGTAGTCTAAAAACCTACAGTGTTTCCATGTGATGATAATATTAACATATAGTACTGTCTAATCTCAGTAATATGTAAACATATTACATACAACATTAAAAGTATTTTAATTTGTTTGCTTCCTTTTTATTTGAATTTTTTAAATTTTATTCTTAATGTGTTTTGCGTCTTTTAAATGGACTTTAAGCCTTTCAGTGATGATGATGATGATGATGATGATGATGATGATGATGATGATGTTGATGATGATGATGATGATAATGAAATCTGGATGAAGAAAATACTTGCATCTCCTGCCTGTCAGATAATTCATATTTGATTTTGTTTTTTTAATCAAACATATAGTTTCTTAGAGATGCTGGCTGACGACTAACCCATGACTAAGTTTCATGTGGTTTTCTGGACCTCTGGAGTGGTGAAGGGATTTAACCATCAGGTACTAATGTAGGGCAGCTTGACATCAACTCAACTGCCCTTTTACATGGGGGTGGAGATCACTGAGAGATTGTTGAGTGGTGAAAAAATTTGTCAGGTCTCTCAATGATCTTTTGATGATTTTTCAGCTATTGCCAAGATCTGTCAATTGTCTTCAATGATCTCCACTGCCCTCAAAGTTTTAAAAAAGTCCAAAACAGTCTTTCAAGGATCACCAAAGGGGATCAATTTCTCAACAAACTCTCAAGGAGTGGTCAAGGAGTGCTCAATGAGCTTACCAAATGATCTCTCAGTGATCTCCACCGCTATCTTTCAGTGAACTCTATTAGTCTTTCATCTAATGCTCAGTGATCCCTCATTGATCTCTTAGCCATCTCTACTTTTGGGGTGGAAAATTTGGCTTTCATTGAAAGATTGCTGAGAGATCATTGAGATATCTGAGAGATCATTCTGAGATGGCCTAGTTCCTGAAAAGGTTACTGGATCTGCAAAAAGACCCTACAGTGCAAAAGCGGCTACTTCACTTCTACAGCAGCATCTCCACTTCAACCTCATTATGGGAATTTTCTGCAATAAATTGGGTATTCAGCTTCAAATATAGATGTGGACAGCTGTGACCAGGAATGTGTTGGTTCGGTGATTCCCAGTTCAGGTCTTAGACCTGGCAGGGGTATTTCATCGTTGAGTTTGAAAGTTCTCCTTTGGGACTGCATGAGTTCACTTGCTTAAGCTGGTTTATTTCCAAAGTTTGGTGATTCAAATTGGCTCGTGTCTGTGAATGTGAGGGTGTGTGGTTGTGTGCCTCTCCATGTTGGCCGTCTCATGGACTGGCAAACTGTCAAGGGTGAAAGTTGTTTCTCACCCAAGAACATCTGGAACAGGCTCTTGCCCCTCTGTGACTCTGGATGCATGTGCAGTCTGTTAAGTTTTAAAGTTTATCTTCATCAAGTGAAGACGTACGACTTTGCAAACATTTCTAAACAATGTTTGTTACTAAAATGTTAAAATGTACCTGCATAAACCATAAAATATTAACCTTTGTGATGTATAGTCATACTGTATATGTTTATACATTTTTTCTACTTTTGGTTTCCTTTAATTCTTAGAGATGTGTGTGGTACCAAAAGCATGTGCAGTATTTTTTGTGCATACCTCACATCTATATACAGAAGGCTCCAGATCTGAAATTCATAATAACAGTCAGATCTTCTCCAGCTTGCAGCCTACAGCTGCTCCCAAACACAACCAAACAACATGACACAAAATCAGGGAGATGGATGTTGAAATTCTAGATGAGGTCAAGCTATTGGCAGAGGATTTTAGAGGTGCAAAGAATGAGGGCATAGAGAAAAGAGATGGGGAATTAAAAAAAAAAAAAAAAAGGACAGAGCAGAGGAGAAGGGTGGAAACCTCTCTCCCTTTCTCCTTTTGTACTTCAGAAACACACACACACACACACACACACACACACACACACACACACACACACACATTCACACTATGCCTTGCCTTCTCTCTGTCTCTTACATCAACCTGCCTGTCAACCCAGCTGACCTGAACAATCTATCAGTTCCTGCTATGGATGCTCCAACCCATGAAGCAAGGGATAAGGATATGAGTGGAGGAAGAAAAGGAAGGGACAAGTGGATGAGAAACTGGTCAGAAACAGGGACACCTAATTCTATGGCTCTAATGTTGGGACAAGAAAACAATAGAATTGTGTAAGAGGAAGTCTGAAGCCTCTGAGGAGATGATGCCATGCAGACTTCTTCTTTTTTCATTAGCTTTAGTAACACCATTTATCATCTCCCAACTATTTATCTGCCTTCATACTGAGAGGACCGATGCAAGCAATTAAATGAAGCAGCAATCTCTTTCTGTAAATCATTTTTTTAAACAAACAATTTGGTGGAATGACCAGTCATAAATTGCCAAAGATTTTGCCCTTGGCACACTGATTATTTTTTTTTTGAACTAGCATAATAAAATCATTGAAAGTGGTTACACAAAATAAAGTTATGTTTTGCCAACATAATAAAATCATGAGTATGCTTCATGATCTGCATATGTAACATTGACATGATTTTGTTTGCACATGATTTTAAAAGTGGTGGTGTAGTGGCGGCCTAGTTGGTAGAGCATCTGCCCCACACCCGGGAGGCCCGCGTTCAAATCTCAGCCGGGTCATGACAAAGACCATATAAAAGTGAAACTTCTTACTGTCCACCTTGGTGCTCAGAAATAGTGGAATGGAGGAGAGAAATTTGTGGTGGAGCCTTGCATGGCAGCATCCCCTCTGATACTAGATGTGATTACCATTGTAGATAAGAGAAACATACGGTGGTGTTAAAAAGTGTTTGCCCCCTTCCTGATTTCTCATTTTTTTGCATGTTTGTCACACTTGGATGTTTCAGATCATCAAACAAATTTAAATAATAGACAAAGATAACACAAGTAAACACAAAATGCAGTTTTTAAGTGAAGGTGTTTATTATTAAGGGAAAAAAAAACAAACCTACATGGCCCTGTGTGAAAATGTGATTGCCCCCTAAACGTAATAACACTGGTTGGGCCACCCTTAGCAGCAACAACTGCAATCAAACGTTTGCGATAACTGGCAATGAGTCTTTGACAGTGCTGTGGAGGAATTTTGGACCACTCATCTTTGCAGAATTATTGTAATTCAACCAGACTGGAGGGTTTTCGAGCATGAACTGCCTTTTTAAGGGTCATGCCACAGCATTGCAATCAGATTCAGGTCAGGACTTTGACTAGGCCTCTCTAAGGTCTTCATTTTGTTTTTCTTAAGCCATTCAGAGGTGGACTTGCTTTTACGCCGGATGTAATGGGACGCACACCTTCCAAAAAGTTCAACTTTTGTCCCAACAGTCCACAGAGTATTTTCCCAAAAGTCCTGGGGATCATCAAGATGTTTTCTGGCAAAACTGAGATGAGCCTTTACGTTCTTTTTGCTCAGCAGTGGTTTTTGTCTTGGAACTCTGCCATGCAGGCCATTTTTGTCCAGTCTCTTTCTTATGGTGGAGTCATGAACACTGACCTTAACTGAGACAGGTAAGGCCTGCAGTTCTTTGGATGTTGTTGTGGGGTCTTTTGTGACCTCTTGGATGAGTTGTGCTCTTGTTGAGATGAGCACTGTGCTCTTGGGGTAATTTTGGTCAGCCGGCCTCTCCTGGAAAGGTTTGCTACTGTTCCATGTTTTTGCCATTTGTGGATAATGGCTCTCACTGTGGTTCACTGGAGTTCCAAAGCTTTAGGAATTGCTAGAAAATTTAATTCAGCTTTCTAAAGATGTGATAAACCACAGTTAATTTATGTTTTAACAGGGGGGCAATCACTTTTTCAAACAGGGCCATGTAGATTTGGATTTTTTTTTACCCTTAATAATAAACACTTTCAATTAAAAACTGCATTTTGTGTTTACTTGTGTTATCTTTGTCTAATATTTAAATTTGTTTGATGATCTGAAATATTTAAGTGTGACAAACATACAAAAAAAACGAGAAATCAGGAAGGGGCAAACACATTTTCACACCACTGTAATTTTGTTCTACTGTACATGATTGGCTGCATGGATTGAATGACAGTAAAGTTGGCTTTATTATATTGTCAAAATGACAAAAACATGTCAATGTTACATATGCAGATCATGAAACATGCACAAGATTTTATTATGTTGGCAAAACATAACTTTATTTTGTGGAACCACTTTCAGTGATTTTATTATGTTAGTTCAAAAGAAAATAATTTTTTTTCAGTGTACCAGTTCAAATTGTGCTGCTAGAAGGAGAAGCTTTAAATTTTACAGTTCACCCAGTGCAACCCTCCTCACCTACCCACCCGTTAATTGCTTGTCAAACCCTGTATAAAAACAAATGTCAGCAGTCATTTTTATAGCAATACTGAAATTAACTCAGATCCCTCCATCCATCCATTTTCTACCGCTTTTCCTGAGGTCCGAGTCGTGGAGGCAGCAGCTCAAGCAGAGAAGCCCATACTTCCCTCACCCCAACCACCTGCTCCAGCCAGCTCTTCAGAGAGAATACCAAAATATTCCTAGACCAGCTGGGAGACATAGTCTCTCCAGCATGTCCTTAATCTGCCCCGGGGTCTCCTCCCAGTGGGACGTACCCGAAACACCTCTAGAGGGAGGCATCTAGGAGGCATCCTAATCAGATGCCCAAACCACCTCAACTGGCTCCTTTCAATGTGAAGGAGCAGCAGGTCTACTCTGAGCCTCTCCCGGATGACTGAGTTCCTTACCGTATCGCTAAGGGTGAGTCCAACAATCCTATAAAGAAAGCTAATTTCAGCCGCTTGTATCCACAGTCTCATTATTTCGGTCATTAACCAAAGATCATGACCATAGGTGAGGGTAGGAACATAGATTGGCTGGTAAATGGACAGCTTTGCTTTAGAGCTTAGCTCCCTCTTCACAACATCAGATTGGTACAACGTCCGCATCACTGCAGATGCTGCTCTGATCCATCTGTCAATCTCTCGCTTCATTCTCACTCATGAATGAGACCCCGAGATAATTAAACTCCTCCACTTGGGGCAGGAGCTTGTCCTCAACCCACAGAGAGCAATCCACCCTTTTCCGGCTGAGGACCATGGACTCGGACTTGGAGGTGCTGATTCTCATCCCAGTCGCTTCACACCCAGTAGCAAACCATCCCAGTAAGACCTTTAGGTCACTGCTGGATGAAGCCAACAGGACAACATCATCTGCAAACAGCAGAGATGAGAACCTGTGGTCACCAAGCATGACACCTCCATTCCTTGACTGTGCCTAGAAATCATGTCCATAAAAATTATGAAGTTAACGTGAGTGTTAACTCAGATGAAATGAGTAAATGCAACAAAATGGAATTATGTTACCAATATTTGCAATGCCCCCAAATTGCAAGTAAACTCACAGCAACTGAGTTACTACTACAAACATGTATTTTTGAGTAAGGCTAAATTTGTAGAAACAAGGGACTCCAATGTTTTTGAAGGATTAAGCTTTATTTACTTGCTTCTTCTATGAAGAAGTGCTGTTAGGTTTAATAGTGTATTGCCCAGATAATTACCCAACCAGTGTAGTCACACATGCTCAAGATCCAGCAACTCTCCTCCCTTTTCATTCCTTTGTTTCATATCCATATTTTCTTTTCTGTCAGCCGTGTCTGCCTCATCTCCCATCCTCTTCTCTCCTTCCATCTCATCATTCTTCCCTCTTGTCCTCCTTGTTTCTTATCACACCCTGCCCCCTCCTCTCCAGGCAAGATGGAGAGAAGGAGTGTTAAAAAAGGGGTGGAAGGGGAGATAGTAGGAAGAAAAGTGGCAGCAGCTTTCAAGAAAGTGGGTGGAGGCTTTTTTCTGTCAGTTTCTCACAATCCAACTCCCCATCTCTCTTGCTCACTCCTCACACACACACACACACACACACACACACACACATACTGTGTGTGTTCTCTGTTTAGTTGTGCTGCCTTAAAGACTCGCTGCTTCACTAATGCAAAGCCGAGTCTGGACTTCATGGCCAACAATTGCTATATGCACACATACACACAAGAATGAATTGATACGTTGCACACAGGCCTGATTACATAGAAACTCTAATGCAAGCCTGCAGGGAGATATTTGCTGAAAGAAAATATTGCAAAATGCAATGTACATCTACATGGCAGTCTATCTGTATCACTCTCTCTCTCTCTCACACACACACACACACACACACACACACACACACACACACACACACACACACACACACACACACACACACACATGTGTATTCAGTGTAATTTGCAAAGACAACCCTCCAACCCCTCAACAAAATCATTCTGCCTTTGTCCTACCTGTGACTGTGAATCAGCATTCTGGCTAAATTATAGGACTGCATTATGGATTCTCTCTGCAGCCCACAGGCATTATAAACATTGTCTAAAGAAACACACGTGTATGGACTGCAGTCTGTAGACCAGTAGACATTGGTAAATCCTTAAGGAACTGCATGGACAATGAGCACATCTGAGAACTTTGGACTCCGGCCTGCAATACTTCTCAGAAAGGAATGCAGTAAATGGGGCTGGAGTTCATGTCTTTGCCAAAGCAAAACTCACTAAACTGTGAGTTTATTGAGGAAACTCACTAAAACCTGAGTTTCCAGTTGCTCCATGTAGTACTTAAACTAACCTTAAAGAAAGTTTCCTTTCACATTCAGCTTGTATGTGAGACTGTTTTTGCATGCCCACAAAAACGATACAGTTTTGTAACTCCGACAAGAAGAAACACATGTTCCTCCTACGTACATTCACACTTGCAGGCAGTTTCATTGCCTTTTCCAAAATAAATTCTAATTGCCCATACTTTCTGCAGTATCAGGACCACACACAGTTCTGCCTATTGTTTGTGGGCATTGGAGACCTGAGCATTGCTGAAAGAATCCATGGATGTATTAAGCCATAACCAAACACTTGCCATATTTCCAGAGACCGAAAAGGTCAATAAGATTTTGTTTCATTTATATATTCATACTTTTGTACACATGGTGCAAAACCTCTCTAATAATGAAGACTCTCACCACCGAGGTGCTTATGACCTATAGAAACAGAGTAGAGAGTGTGAGCTTGCATGTGAGGGGGAACACTGATCCTCTCTGAAAAGACACTAGGCCTTAATTAAGCTAACACCTACACTGTCGAGCTGATGCTAACAATGCAAGTGATCCCTGCACATTAGGCAAAACTCTCCACTCTCACCATAGTAGTCGTTACAGAGCATTTAGTGTACATGCCAACAACAGATCTGCATCATTACACACACACACACACACACGCACACACACACACACACACACACACACACACACACACACACACACACACACACACACACACACACACACGCGCGCGCACATACACATACGACACATACGCACACACTGAACATACGCACACACTGAACATGAGCTCATTAAGCTCACTAACCAAGCAGAAGTGCTTGACTATAATCAAATCAGCAAGAAGACACCAGTGGTCCTGGTCAGCTAAACACTGTGATGCCGAAAGTACACATACGCACATGCTAGCAAGCTCATAATATACAGTATATGTGTAATACTCGTAATATATTGTACATACTCTATGCTGGTATTATGTTGGTTATTGAAGCCTCTAGAAGGACTAATTATCTCCATTTTGACCATTCTTGAAATGATGTGTCATGAAGTCCATGACAATAGGCTTTACAAGGCCACAGTTAAAACCCAAAGTCTTCCTGGGAAGCACTTAGACTGCAGTTCTTGATGCTCATTTCAGAGTTATTGCTCAGATCTGATTTTTCAGTGGCTGTTCAGATTATATTTTTTAACAAGACCTACACACGTGGACAAAATCATTGGTACCCCTCTGTTAATGAAAGAAAAACCCACAATGGTCACAGAAATAACTTGAATCTGACAAAAGTGGTAATAAATAAAAATTCTATGAAAATTAACCAATGAAAATCAGACAATGCTTTTGAATTGTGGTTCAACAGAATTATTTTGAAAAAGAAACTCATGAAACAGCCCTGGACAAAAATGATGGTACCCTTAACTTAATATTTTGTTGCACAACCTTTTGAGGCAATCACTGCAATCAAACGATTTCTGTAACTGTTAATGAGACTTCTACACCTCTCAGTAGATATTTTGGCCCACTCCTCATGAGGAAACTGCTCCAGTTGTCTCAGGTTTGAAGGGTGCCTTCTCCAGACAGCATGTTTCAGCTCCTTCCACAGATGTTCAATAGGATTTAGATCAGGGCTCATAGAAGACCACTTTAGAATAGTCCAATGTTTCGCTCTTAGCCATTCTTGGCTGTTTTTAGCTGTGTGTTTTGGGTCATTATCCTGTTGCAAGACCCATGACCTGCGACTGAGACCAAGCTGTCTGACACTGGGCAGCACATTTCTCTCTAGAATACCTTGATAGTCTTGAGATTTCATTGTACCCTGCACAGATTCAAGACACCCTGTGCCAGATGCAGCAAAGCAGCCCCAGAACATAACAGAACCTCCTCCATGTTTCACAGTAGGGACAGTGTTCTTTTCTTGGTATGCTTTATTTTTGTGTCTGTGAACATAGAGCTGATGTGCCTTGCCAAAAAGTTCCAGTTTTGTCTCGTCTGTCCATAGGACATTCTCCCAGAAGCTTTGTGGCTTGTCAACATACAGTTTGTCAAATTCTAGTCTGTTTTTTTATGATTTGTTTTCAACAGTGGTGTCCTCCTTGGTCGTCTCCCATGAAGTCCACTTTGGCTCAAACAACGACGGATGGTGCGATCTGACACTGATGTACCTTGACCTTGGAGTTCACCTTGAATGTGTTCAGAGGTTGTTCTGGGCTCTGTTGTTATCATTCGTATTATCCGTCTCTTCCATTTTTCATCAAGTTTCCTCCTGCGGCCACGTCCAGGGAGGTTGGCTACAGTCCCATGGATCTTAAATTTCTGAATAATATGTGCAACTGTTGTCACAGGAACATCAAGCTGCTTGGAGATGGTCTTATAGCCTTTACCTTTAACACGCTTGTCTATAATTTTCTTTCTAATCTCCTGAGACAGCTCTCTCCTTTGCTTCCTCTGGTCCATGTTTAGTGTGGTACACACCATGTTACCAAACAGCACAGTGACTACTTGTCACCCTTTAAATAGGCCGACTGACTGATTACAAGTTTGTAGACACCTGTGATGTTAATTAGAGGACACATCTTGGTTGAACATGTCCCTATGGTCACATTATTTTCAATCTTTTCTAGGAGTACCATCATTTTTTGTCCAGGCCTGTTTCATGAGTTTGTTTTTTAAAATAATTCTGTTGAATCAAAATTCAAAAGCATTGTCTGATTTTCATTAGTTAATTTTCATAGAATTTTTATTTATTACCACTTTTGTCAGATTCAAGTTATTTCTGTGACCATTGTGGTTTTTTGTTTCATTAACAGATGGGTACCAACGATTTTGTCCACGTCTGTACATCACCTAATGGTGTATACTATCATGATACTTGGATTATTGTAACCTTGAGATACTCTTACTATTGTGATATCATATATTACAATTTCCTTCCTGATCTTTGTCTTGTTCAACTCCAGGCTAGGTCTCAGGGGTCACTATCTTGCTGTGCTGACCTAACCAGACAGTGAGCATTTAGCACCATCAAGTAGACTGAAAAGTCAGTTGTTGGGTTTTTTTTTTTTTATTACTCTGGTCCCTAAATAGGCAAGCTGGTTTTTTTACAACATTAATTAAAATTTCTAAATAAGGTATCACAATGTTAGTGTCTCTGAATCAATACAGTATCACCACCGCAAAGTATTGTGATAACCGTGGGCTGCACAGTGGCGCAGTGGTTAGCACTGTGGCAGCACAGTTTTACCCTCGGCCGGGGGATCGCGGGGATCGTGGGTTCGATTCCTGCCCCCGGCCAACAGTGATCTGTGTGGAGTTTGCATGTTCTCCCCGTGTTTGCGTGGGTTTACTCCGGGATTTCTCGGGTTTCCTCCCACATGCCAAAAACATGCAGGTTAGGGAGTTAAGGGGCGCTTGCGCACGCAGCGACCGGCAGCTGGTGGCTTGTCACCAGACTGCAAAACAAATCTACCTACGGGTACAAAATAAGTAATAAAAAAAAAAAAAAACACGAAGCATCGATTTTTCCCCACCCCATCAGACTCCAGTGTGAACTAGAGTGACAGAAAAGTCAGATGAAGTGTGACGTGACTGCTCACAATGAGTTCACATTGCAAAACGTGATCTGGATCTGATTTAGAACCACATATGACAGTGTCCCAGATCTGATTAGAAAAGTCAGATTTTATGTCAGCTTGGACTGTTCAGACTGTTCTAGAGAAAAAAAAAAAACAAACAAAAAAAAACAGATGTGGACAAAATCCAAAAATCACATTTCGGCTGCTTTTGCTTTTTGTTATAACCAGATTGTAATAATTTAATGCTTCAAAATGGGACTGTACAAATCAGTGGTCAGGTCATATCTGCTATACTGTTTTTTTTTTCTTTTTTTTTCATAAGTACAGTCCGTGGACTAAAATCATCACTGCAGTAACATTTATTTCTTGTGGGGATCAAATGCAAAGTACATGTCTTTTCAATTTTTAAGCCAAGCCCACCTGGGCCGCTAAATCTCAGCGTAATTCAAACATGGAACAAGAATTAAAAATGAAAAATGTCACTCCACAAGGGAAAACATAAACAGAATCAAAAATTAAAATCAGGCCTATATCATTTATTAATTCTACTGTGTCTTTGTTAAATGTGCTTCTGCACTTCCTGCCTTTTACCATACTGTATGTCTGCATCACTTTTTTTTCTGACTGCTCAGTTGCTCCTGCACCTCTTGCCCTCTCTCCGTGCATTTACCATCACCTCATACTAATGGAAGTCAGCAAGCTGAACCGAGAGCTAAAGTCAGCACCATAAACACACAAATGGAGATGATAAGGAGTATGGGTAATGCAAATACAACAGTCAGATATTTTATTTATATGTATATCAATGTATATAAGTGGTATTTATAGAGTTTAATATGATTTGACACTACACCTCTCTTGATCTCATTTGGCTTTGTATTATTGTGACCCTGCAAAAACATGAATTATTGATAACACATGCAAATGTACTTTGCTTTAGATTGTAATACATATTTAAAGCATTAATGTGGGATGTTCAGCCATAATCACACAAGCTGAACAGCAAACGAGCGCTCCACAAACTATACTGACAAAGAGTAGAATCAGACACCCCACCTTCGTCTTTAATTTTTACTTTCTGTCTCTTTCTCTATGTCTTGTGTCTTTTTCAGTTACCAAATCTGCTTCCTCTCTTACTTCTTCTCTTTTTCATTCATGAGACCAATGTCACTCAAATTAGCAAAGAGTGCTGGCACAGCAGTCTCCAGGGCTGGCTTTATTGGGATCTATTTGATATGAGCTTTGATGATTTTATCTTTAAATAATCAGCAAAATATTGCTTTCACTAAATGACTGAAAAACCAAACATTCCTACACCTGCCACAGCAGCAAATTTTCCTCTTTATAATGCAATTTAAACAACCAGGCTTATCAATGATACAACAAACCAGCAGGTGGCCTTGGCCAGCTAAACCTTTCAAGGTCCAAGTAGAGCAGTTGAATGTCAAACTAATGCATACAGCTAAAGAGCATCCTTCAGCTTCAGCATTCCTCCTTTTAAAAATTGAAGAGTTTATTCTTGTTTAAGATACTCGAAGAAAAGAAAGGTGGGAAAGAAATGCATCAAATGAGCCTAGATTTTACAATTAAAACATTCAGTCCATCCATCCATCCATCCATCCATCCATCATCTACCACTTATCTGAGGGTCCGGGTTGCATAGGCAGCAGTCTAAGCAAAGAAAACCAAACTTCCTTCTCCCTAGCCACCTCCTCCAGCTCTTCAGGAGGGATATCAAGGCATCCCCAGGCCAGCTGTGAGACATACGGCCATCTTACGATGACACAGTCAGCTGATCAGTTGTCACTGACGCAGAGCGTGTTTAGAAGAAGAAGACATCTCTGTTGTCATTCAGTCTATACAGCCAATCATATACAGGAGAATGAAATTACATTTCTCCTATCTACAATGTTTGATCTATCTAAATGTTATCTAATCAATGTTAATGTGGCTTCAGCCATCAACCATTTCGGATAACTTATGTTGAACTGTATAATCAGAGGAGTTATTGTTTAATTTGACCTTGTTGGATTTTTTCCCCTTTGTTATATTATTCTGTTTCTTTTTAATCTTTACTTTTAATCTATCCGGAATAAAGATTCATTCATTCATTCATTCATTCATTCAATCACATGTAGAATCAGAGGGGTCGCTGCCATGCAAGGCGCTGCCACAAGCAACTTCTCCTTCCCACATTCTATTATGCTAAGCACCAAGCTAGAAGGTGGGATGTACCATTTTTATATGGTCTTTGGTATGACCCGGCAGGGACTTGAACCCCCCCAACCTTCCGGTTGTGGGGCGGATGCTCTAGCAACTAGACCACCACTCTGGTCTCTGGGCGTTTCCAAGTTCATTTCCTTATCACAACTACATAAAAACGAACTTTCCGCCAGCGCATGATGCAGAGGCCAGTCTAATTATTCAGAGGTGTGTTTTGGATAATCCATTCCAAAGGGCTCATGCCCATCCCTTTAATGCAAAGAGGCACATTATCTAAAGTAAACTGTGATCATGACAGTTTAAGACAGGTTTTGCGCTGACAAAAGCCCATGTGTGAGCAAAAATTCACGCCATAGTAATGCTGCTTAGTAATAAGGAAGACATCAATCACAGTTGATGCCCAATTAGTTATGTTAGAAAGAACAAACAGTGAAAAATGGGCTGAAAAATCAGCTGAATGGTTTAATGTATTGCGCACGGATGCAACACAGACATGAATGGGTTTGAAATTTCAGGAAAAGAGGATGATGCCTGTGCAAACTTTTATTAATGATGGCATGGAAGTTGGTCCCAGCCCATGGTCCCTCTCCTGTTGCTTTCACCAACCAAGTGTCTCCCCATCTCGTGCGGGAGATCTTCAACTCTCTCCCTCCCAGGCAGGAGGAAAGGAAGAGATCTAGTGTGGCTTCCTGTCCATGGTCACCCCGACCACAAAGCGAGCCCACTTTCGGCACTTTCTGCCGGCCCCTAACGGGTGGCAGTCAGGGAGCCTGCTGGTGGAGAACTGCAACCCTAGGTGTGGTGCCTAGGTGTGGTGACCTCAGCCTAGCTGCCGGGGCGCGCGGCTGTGGCAGATGTGTGGACGCATCTCCTGTATCCGTGTGGAGTAACAGTGGGAAAGTAGCCCAAACACTGCACACTCCTTCATTTATTCCCCTATAAATAAACACATTAATGCCTAATTAGTCCATGATGAAAACAAAATAATGAAATAAAAAATGAAAATGAATAAAAAGCTTCAGACTGACACGCCCCCTCTGTGCACACACATGCTCCCTGTTCATTCATTCATTCTCCTAAAAATAATTCCTACATTAATACCTAATCTATTGACTCCAATGGTAAGTCCAGAATTAAAATGAAAGTGTGAATGAAAAAAAAAACAAAAAACTAGTGCGTGATCATCATATAATTAAAATCTCGGGTGATCATATGATGACTGTTACAACTCTCTCCATTAAAATAACAGAAAAAAAACAGCTAATGCCATTTTCTCATGAGCTCTTCAGCTGCACAATTTCAAAACACGCCACTGAAATATCATTAAACAATGCACTTCTGATGACAGACCTTTTTTCTGATGAAAAGCTGATTCTCATGGAATGCACTACAATAGTAATGCGCATTAGATTGCACGCTGCCACACCTCTTTGAAATGACTCTCCTCCTCCCAGCCTAGAGTGAGTGCACTGTCTACTGGTAATTTGATGGTGTGATACAATGCATAAAAAACAGACAGAAATGAACCAAAACACTGGCGTATGTTGGAAAGTCTGTTGGAAAGCTCCATGGATGACCGTCCTAATAGGGCCCTTAGTCTCTCCAGCGTGTATGGGGTCTTCTCCCAGTGGGTTGTGCTCAAAACACCTTATGTGGGAGGCATCCTGATCAGGTGCCCAAACCACCTCAACTGGCTCCTTTCAATGGGGAGAAGAAACGGCTCTACTCCGAGCCTCTCCCGGATAACTGAGCTCCTCACCCTATCTCTAAGGGTGAGTCCAGCCACCCGATGGAGAAAGCTCATTTCATCAGCTAATTCCTCCACTTGGGGCAGCACCTCAACCCCGACCAGGAGAGGACAATCCATCCCTTTTTCTGGCTGAGGGCTATGGACTCAAACTTGGAGGTGCTGGTTCTCACCCTGGCCACATCACACTCAGTTCACTGTAAAACCTAACAGTACTTCTTAATAAAAGAAGTAGATAACTTAATCCTTCAAAAAAGTTGGACTCACTCTTTTCTACAAATTTAACTTTATTCCAAAATACATGTTTGTAGTGGTAACTCCGTTGCTGTGAGCCTACTTGCATTTTGGGCGCATTTTAAGCATTGGTGACATCATTCCAATTTGTTGCATTTACTCATTTCATCTTAGTTTACTTCAATATTGTTATAAAAAATCATTGCTAACATTTGTTTTTATTCAGGGTTTGAAATCACCAGCCTGTGCTCCAGTAAACAAATAATCCACATAGTTTATGCTCATTTAAAATGACTTCATGAGTTGCAGTCTTGAAATCCTTGTTTAGTCAACACACATAAAATGAATCAACAACTTTGATAGGATCACCATAAGCTCTAAAGTGACCAGTTTTTTTTTTTTTTTAATTACTGTATTCTAATGTTTTGAAAACCAAACAATCAAGGAACACGGTCACTTCCTGGTGTTTTTTTGGCGGCGGGGGGGGGGGGGGACATGCTATGTAAGATTGCATTTGAGGCCTCCTGTTTTTGTAAAACAAAGGGAGGTGCTTTATGGCAGTGCATCAGTCTGGTACTTTAAGAAGAAAACAAACTAGATTTGTTGATTTAAAATACAGATTAATGAACTCAAATTGACTGACACAATTTAAACCTGCAGAAAATAATACTAATGGATCTCATTAAATTTGAATATGATGATTTCTATAATGCAAGAAACCTCTGTGTGTGTGTGTCCGTCCGTCTGTCTGTTCCGCGTGTATCTCCTGAACTGTTCATTGGACTGGCCTCAGATTTTATACGTGCTTTGCTGAGTTTAAGAGGGTGTGCATCCCCGAATTTCAGCCCCCCCTGGATATGCGGAAGTTTAGGAGGGGAAATCTTTAACGAACGTCCATGGGGCGCTGTGGGCGTTCATAGCTATGACATCATAACAGATGTTGCTATGGTTACTTTTCCCAGGCAGACACATCATCAAAGCTCAAAGGCAGGCATCACCATGGTTAGTGTTGCCATGATAACAGTGACTTTCTATGGGCATGCAGAAATACTTGTTTATACTTGGTTTCTACGGGCGTGCACGGGTATGCACTAGTTTCAAAAATTTTAACCAAAATCATGAAATGAAGACATGTATTTTTTAAATCTCTTCCTTAAAAAAATAGCATTTGTGTACTCTGCCAGTGGAGGAAATAACTATGCCAGCTGTGTTATGTAAGTTGTCATAACTACAGTGTGATAACAGTAAAAATACAGTAAGTAAAACTTGAATGGCAGTTTAGTCTGAAGAAGATACATTAATGTTAACTCTTTTTGTATAACTCAGTTTACTCAGATGAAAAAAAAAATAGATGTGCTTGAATGGTTTGAGTGAACAAACTTTAATGATTCATGAGAATCAATTTCCTCAAACACTGTGAGTTGAACTAACTCATCAGGTTTTCCAGTGTAGCAAACCCTCCCAGTAAGACCAGTAGGTAATTGCCCCATGAAGCCAACAGGACATCATCTGCACACAGCAGGGGTGGGATCCTATGACCTCCAAACATGACACCTTCTGTTCCTTGGCTCCTCATAGAAATCCTTTCTATAAAAAATATGAACAGGATTGGTGACAAAGGGCAGCCCTGACGAAGTCCGACTCTCACTGGGAACAAGTTTGACTGAGCGTTGGCAACACATACCAAACTCTTGCAGCTGTCACATAGAGACCAGATAGCTTGTAGCAACAATCCCGCTATCCCATACTCCCAAAGTACCCCCCCAAAAAAACAAAAAACAAAAACAAAAAAACCCACAAGAGACATGGTGGACTGTTTTCTCCAAGTCCACAAACCACATCTAGACTGATTGGGAAAACTCGGATCATTGGGAGGGTAAAAAGTTGGTCTGATGTGCCATGGCCAAGATGAAAACTGCTCTGCTCCTCCTGAATTTGAGGTTCGACCAATGGGCAGACAGTCCTCTCCAGTGCCTTAGTATAGAACTTCCCAGGATAGCTAAGGATCGGGATCCCTCTAAAGTTGAAACACAGCCTCCAGTCCCCCTTCTAATTAAAGAGGGGAACCACCACCCCAGTTTGACATGCCCAAGGTACTGTCCCCTAGCTTGGAAACAATTAAAACTGATTTAAGAAAACCAAAGAGCATTCAGAGACAACCGAGTCCTCCTTCTCCTAGACCCTGTTTTTTGTTTTTTCAAGTGCAGAAACACAAGCACTGACACACAGCAACATCACAGTACCTCACATAATCTTTCTGGGCAGCAAAACGTTTAAGAAAAGAAAGTATGATGATGTTTGATGCTTTACACACTAGTCTGAAGTATCCCTTTGTTTTGTTTCATTTGGCCCATAACAGCATATTGTAACCACAGCAAAGTGCATATCAAATGTACAGCAAGTCTGGCAGCAGCCTTATTTTCTCAAAGCTGTTTTCAGGCTCTTATTTCAACATTTTTTTTGTCCCATTTTCTGAGGTCACTTGGAGATTACTACAAGCAAAGCACCTAGTGAGCTCAAACAGATAGATGCACACACACACACACATCCCGCTGCATCTCTGGAGAAGACCCGTAAGAGCAGTTGTATCACGTCAGCTAAAGCCACTCGCAGAGTATGTAAGTGAACTCATTTAATGCCAGAGGAATGCCACACAGAGGAGCCATGCAGTCCAGTAGCAAGGTCGTCAGGTCACCAGTTGACTGGTTGCATAGTCATGTACTATAAAAGATGTACATACTGTCAATGGATGGATGCCGAGAGGGAGAGGACTGTAAAACAAAAGGTCCAAAGTGAAGAGGAACCATAAAAACCTTGTGAAATGAGATAGTGCAGATGAGTGACTTTGTGCAAATGTCACCTCATTAGAAGAAGGGGTGGGGGGGGGGGGTACAGAGACAGAGACTGCAGTGGTCTATAGGAAATTCATAACAGGCCTTTCTAAAGCACATAGGCCCCACACTGTGGAACAATGAGAAAGAGACACCAGCCAGGGACACTATGCTCCGTATTTTTTTCATGAAATGATACCTCCTGTTCACCCCACCACCCCACCCGTTCGCTGAATAAGTGATAACGACACCACTTTGTTAATCTTTCTTACACACTAAAGCTAAGACTGTAGCACACTGCTGAGCAGCACAAATGACTCCCAACTTTTCCCAAACTTGCAGTATTTTTCAGAGAAGAGAGAGGGCCACACTCCCAGGGGACCCAAAAAATTCACAAGGCAAACAATGCAAGCGCAGAGCTTTACAGCAGCGACAGCAGCAGAAGTTGCAGAGAGTTTAGAATCACCTTCTCCCTGCCTCACTCACACTCTAGTGCTTTCTGCACCTTTTTTCTCTCTTTTTCTCTGCCTCTCACTCTCGCTTTCAACATACTGGGTCAGTTGAGCTTCTGCACTGCAGCAAAGTTGAGTGATGTGTTGAAGGGGTTTTCAGGATATCAGGGGTAAGAAAAATGGAACCAATTGACACTGTTTTTTTTTTCTTTAAAACTTTTTTTAATTTGTCACTTCAATATTACTATGAATGTACTGAATTTAGAAAGGTGAAAAACTGAAAAACAACAACAACAACAACAACTGGCTCCAAAGGGGGGAATCCAATGATGTCACTGCAACTGGAATTTTATTGACGTGCAATGGGGTTGGAGTGGGATGGGCCTCTAACCTCAAAAGACATCCCCAACAAAGTCAAACACATGGGGTAACATTCTATATCAGAGGGGATGAATAAGATAAAAACCGCACAGTGGGGATCCATGAACAGGCTCACAGCAAGGAATTATAGTCATGCAACTTCATGACACCCCCGAGGAATCCCAAAGTTAGCTGAATCCTCAGCAGAATCATAGAAGACACGTGCACACAGGCAAAACCCCAGCCACCTGCCACCACCACACACAAATGCACACAAAGGAAGAAGCATGCCTTTATGTATGCAGCACCTGCGTTACATTGCAACTCCAGCGCCATGGTCAGAGACAGATTGGCTTTTTCAGCAAACTGAACAAAATGCCCTGCTTCCCAAATTGAAAGAAAGAGCAACACACTAAATACACTCACGTGCATGCACATAGGGACACACAGAACGCAAAAACCGAGTGGTCATAACCTTCCCTAAGCCACTTCCAAGAATGCCATCTCTGATTTGGACTGTTAATTGGACATTTACAGCTTCATCCAGGGACAAAAGAGCAAAGGGAAATTGCATTTATTTTTTTTTAAGTGGCACATCCTTCACAGTCCTCATGACTCCATGTTCTCCCACTCTTCTCTAAAACATTGGTTTGATCCTGTTTCCTTTTCCATTTAACCTTCTATCTATCTATCTATCTATCTATCTATCTATCTATCTATCTATCTATCTATCTATCTATCTATCACAAATTAAATAAATAAATAAATGCAATAAAATTAATTCTGGGCAATTCCACCAGAGGAGAACAGCCATAACCCACAGGGAACCACTTCCCTGGGGACCACCTATAAAGTCTACCTCCACTCTACACAGACGCGTTGAGGTTACTGACTCCCCTTAAGACAAAAAATTTTCCACTTATATTTTCTGACAGCGCAGAGGCTGGAGAAAATTCTGAGCTGTAATGAAAGCTGGCAAATGCTTTTCTAACAGGCTTATGGTATCTCATATCACTTAATCGAGTTAACTGCAATTTCATGGCCGAGGTTCAAACCAGTCGATTAATACAGAATTATGTCTCATTACATGTACGTTGATAAGCGTGCACCACTGCATTACGCTCTGCATTATAACTCTCTAATAGGCGCTTTAGGGTTAAATTCCAACAATTGCTGTAAGAACCAAGCCAGTTCCTGAAAATAGTCCTGTGGGACATTTATAGCAAAATAACTCATTTTTGAACATTGTTGCTTTTAACGCCACCTTATCAGTGCACATGTGTCTACAGAGTACATATCATTTGTCATAGTTCGGCACAAATCAGAGGATAATATGAAATTCACATGGATTAAAGGGTACGAGTAAATTTTCATGGATCTGCATATAATTTTTGATTTTTTAAAAACAACCTATATAGGAGGAAGCATGAAAATTATGGAAAATTGCTCTTCCCACACACTTTCTAGAATGACTGAGAGCAAAGCCAGAACTGTGTTTCATAAGGTTGAAATGACCCAGGATTTTTGCCATTCTAGGCATAGTGGAGCCAAAGCCCACTGCCAGAATGGAGAATCACAAAGCTTAATATGAACCAGAAAAAGAGACATAAGTAGACAAAGAAATAGAAAAAACTGAGAAAAATTTGAATAAAAGGACAGAAAAAAAGCTACAGGGTTTCCCGAAGGGCTGCCAGTGTGCAGACCTTAGGAGATCCTGAGGAAAGAGATTAATGCTTCAGCAAAACTTATATATCTAAGATATTAACAGATGATAATTTCGTTTTACACACAAAAGCAAACAGCAGATTGCAATCAAAAGGACTGCCTTTATCTAACATTTCACCAAAGTATGAAATCACTTGGAGATATTAGTGTGGGATAACAGAGGATTTATTGGGATAAAATCACTCAGCATGGGATAATAGGACAAAGCCCAGCACTCATTTGTGAAATATTATGGTGGGTGGGTGACAGGGTGGGAGGATAAACAGCTGCCAGAGATGGCAACCTTTGATTAAATCCTCTACAGTATTTAGAGGGGTGGGTGAAACAACAAGAGAAAAAAAAACAGATAAAAGCAAAAACATCATCAATCCCAAAAACTGTATTTATTTAATCATTTAAAAGAGGTGGTGATCGAGAAGATTGGGCTCAACAGAGGAATGCATTATGCCATTTTAATCAAACTGAGTGCACAATAAAATGCTGACCATATAGTTTGACCTCGGGGTCAGGGAGAGGGAGCTTTTGTGTGTGTGTGTGTGTGTGTGTGTGTGTGTGTGTGTGTGTGTGTGTGTGTGTGTGTGTGTTTTAATAGCAGACAAATGAGGTCAGGCAGCAGAAAATGGGGGTACAGCATTATGAAACCCTCTGAAAGCAAAAGCAAAGAGAACTGACTTAAGGTGAGCGTACTTCAACAGGATCTATATGATGGTGACCCATAATCATGTGCACCGCAATAATTGTTTTTTGTTTTGTTTTGTTTTTTTTTTAAATGAAATAACTTATGGATACAACACAAAAGTAGAATGCTCCACAGTATGCAAGCCTATAAACTGGATCACCGATAAGCATTACTAGAAATGATTGTTTTGCACTAGGTTAGAGCATTCCCATTTTACAGGAAAGTGTACGTGTGCTACATTTCTTCCACTTTGTTTTAGGTGACATGAACCATAACACGCAGCTGCAAGAAAGTACCGCCACTCCTTGTAAATCTATTGAAATAAAAGTGCATATAATGCACATTTTAAAACACAACAGAAATGCACCTTCCTTTCATAAATACTCACAATTTCAGACATCAATATAGTGTTACATTTTTTTCCCCAAAATTATAAAGTCACAAGAGAGAAGTGGAACAGAAACGGTGCTTAGATGACAGCATATTTACTCATTGTGTGCATCATTTTATCGTCTCCATCAAATCTGATAAATGCTTAAATTAACACCTTTTATCGCCCCCCAGTGGAAAGAATCCACACTGCTACTGTGGAGGGACTAAGAAATTCGATGTGAAAATTCAATCTTCCAATGAGGTCAGCAACACCTTTTAGATAATAGCAATCCAAGCATGTCAGTCTGATTTGGTAAAAACTCTTATATCATCCATTTCCAATCCTGTAGCATTCCCCTGACTTGTTCTGGCACGGTTTATTTTTGGATTCAGAATACAGCCAACTGGGATCACAGACCTAGAGGCAATGGGACTACACCGGTAAGCATTTATGAATGGTTTACAAGCAAGTTGTTAATTGGGTTGTAAACGCTTTATAAGTCATCAAAAAGTATTTATAACACATGAGATAAACAGGGAAATAATGACCTGACTCTTGCCAACAGTGAGCCTACATAAGGACGTGCAAAGGGACGAGCTATTGTTGCCGAGGCAACGTCCCATTTGCTATCTTTGTCTGAGCTGGCCCTCCAGAAGGAACTCAATAATAAGCCATAAAAAAATAAGTAACTGCTGTGACTTTTTAAAATAAACATGCCACTTTATTCTAATAAATTTGGGGCTTTTTTCGCTGATGAATTTACACTTTTTTCTTGAATTTGTGACTTTCTGTCATAAATTCACATCTTTTTCTCCTTCCAACTTTGCAACTGGTCCTCAACATTTTCCCCCTCATGTCTTTCAATTACTATTTAAAAATATATTTTTTAAAATTTAAAATGTGTTACTTTTCCTTTGTAATTTTGTGATGTCATTTAAACAAGAGCACTCTGACACCAGTGCAAAATCCCCCGCCTGTGTTTCCTTTTAAGATACCAGGATCTTATTGAAGAGGAGCAGATTTCGACTTCCCCTTATAATTATTAGGGCAGAACCAAATTATAAGCCTGTCATCCATAAATGCACAACTATTTTTATAACATTTGGAATTCAACAGGAGACTTTCATTAGTCGATACAAGTAGTTTGTGCCAAACAAAGGGAAATAAACATATCAAGTCATGGGGCAAAATAATTATCTATGGTAAAAATATAACATCGTAAGTCAGGGATTATAACTCCTGCAAAAATCATCCAATCAGAGCCAAATTGTAATATGTGCAATCTCAGTGTATATCAAACCCTAGTACCAAGTTTCAAAAGATTTTGGGAAAACTGTTGGAGGGGCTGATTTCACAAACAGGTACAGTGCTGTGAAAAACTATTTGTCCCTTCCTGATTTCTTATATTTTTGCATATTTGTCACACTTAAATGTTTCATATCATCAAACAGTTTTACAGCAATAAGACAAAGATAGCCCAAGTAAATACAAAATGCAGTTTATAAATGATGATTTCACTTATTAAGGGGAAAAAGCATCCAAACCTACCTGACCCTATGTGAAGAGTAATTGCCCCCTAAACCTAATAACAAGTTGTGCCACCCTTGGCCGCAGCAACTGCAATCAAGAATTTGCAATTACTTGCAGTGAGTGTTTTATGTCTCTGTTGAGGAATTTTGGCCCACTCTTCTTTGCAGAATTATTTTGATTCCGCCACATTGGAGGGCTTGAGCTTGAACTGGTGGCCGGACATTCTCCTTCAGGATTTTCTGGTAGAGAGCAGAATTCATGGTTCCATCAATTAAAGCAAGTCATCCGGTTCCTTAGGCAGCAAAGCAGCCCCAAACCATCACACTGCCACCACCATGTTTGACTGTTGGTATGAGTTTTTTTTTTTTTTTTTCATGAAATGTTATGCTACTTTTATGCCGGATGTAATGGGAAGCATGCCTTCCAAAAGCTTTTGTCTCATCCCTCAACAGAATATTTTTCCAGAAGGGAAAATCAAGTTGGGTTTTCTTTGGCATAAGTGAGATGAGCATTTTTGTTTTGGTGTTTTGGTCAGTAGTGGTTTTCACCTTGGAACTCTCCCATTGATGCCATTTTTGCCCAGTGTCTTTCTTATTGTTGAATCACGGACCAGTCTTCTTTAGATGTTCTGTTTTTTGTTTTTTTTTTTGTATTTTTTTTATTTTTTATCTGTTGTTGAATTTCTTTAGATCATGGCACAATGTGTTGCTTTTTGAGATCTTTTAGCCTGCTTCACTTTGTCAGATAGGTTCTATTTAAGTGATTTCTTGATTCAACAGGTCTGGCAGCAATCAGGCCTGGGTATGGCTCATGAAACTGAACTCAGCTTACCCCAAAAAATGTGGTTAATCACAGTAAATTCATGATGGGGTGATTATTTTTTTCACATAGGGTCAGGTAGGTTTGGATAGCTTTCTTCCCCTTTATTACTGAAACCAGCATTTAAAAAAGACATTTTGTATTTACTCAGGTTTTCTTTGTCCAAATTAAAATTTGTTTGATGATCTGAAATATTTAAATTTGACAAATATGGAAAAGTATAAGAAATCAGAAAGGGGGCAGAAACTTTTTCACAGGACTGTATTTGTCAGTAAGTTACTAGCATTGAAGCACTGTAAACATCTGTCCAAAATGCCTCTTGAACCTGCATCAGTGTATGGACACTGTCTTATTACTTATTTGTAACCACTTATTAATGAGTTATAAAGTGTTTACAACCTAAATAATGATGTCATTATAAGCCTTTTAAAAATCCTTTACTAGTGAAGTCCTATTGCGAAGTGGTGTCCAAACAAGAATTGTGTAGTAAGATATCCTGCAGGAAAAAAAGAGAACAGAGCAACCTTGCCAATAGATAGCCAAAAAAAAAAAAAAATATGTACCAGAAAAAAAAAGCTGTGTCACTTGCGCTAAACTTCTTCCTATAACTTAAATCAATTTGATACTGAATTGGAAGTGAATTTTGGAGTGAGAAATGCCATTGCCCTGCAGTGCCTTTCTCACTAGCGCTCTTCCATCTCAATCAGCAATAACATGCCTCTCTAACAAGCCACAAAATACTCCCCCTCTCCACATGCAGGCCTCTATGGCATCAACCCTTTCATCGTTTGATTGAAGTTTGACTTTTATTAAGAAGGCTATACCAGACGCATAATCACTATACACTGATTTAACATTACCTTTTACAATTAAATTCTTCACTGAAATTACAGAATAAATATATGCACATTTTCTTCAAATCTTTGTGTGTGAGAGAGAAAACATTAAAAGTGCTTCCTACAAAGCTGTTAGTGGGTGGCCATGGGGAATCCAGAAGCAATGGAGGGAGGGGTCCTAACAAAGTGTGTGGAAAGATCCAGAAAACCTTCGGAATTGTCTGATAATAATATTCACAAATGTTTTACCATCCGTGCGTCAGCGCATCCGCTTTTTTTTTTTACGAGAAGCACCCTGATATAGACAGAAGTCCTCATTAATAGTAATAACCATATTAATAAGATATAAAAAATTAAATAGAACACTGAACTGTAAATGCGTTGCAGTTATCTCTGTTCATAATGTCATGTGGTAGTTCTGAGAAAATTCTCTCACTTACTGCACTGAAGCAAGTGCATGCAGCAGACTGCAGTTCATTTTGATATATTTATTTGTGTTGTTTTCTCTCTTTTGATCATTTCCTACAAACTCAGTGTGCAGGGCCTCCCAGGTGTTTGTACATCCTAGTCAGGGGTAAAAGAGGTGCCCCGAGAAGAAAACCCCAAATGAGAGAGACGTCCAGCTCCCGTGCGTCTTGGTGGTAACTGGTAGAGCATTGTGATATTTTCATAAAAATGGATTTTGGTGACAGATGTAGGATGGATAATATGCTTTATTCCCCAGTGCCCCTCTGGTTTCTCTTTTCCTCTCTCATGGGCATATAGAGATATTTATATTATAAAAATAACGGCTGTTGACATTGCTGGCTACTCTGAAAAAAAGGCACTTAATTGAATAATCTGAGAATGGCCTCTCCTCCAAAGTGAATTGGGGGAAACGCAGTGACTGTAATATAATATTTCATTTTATATCATGCTGCTTTTTCAAGGTATTTCTGAATATCCGATTTTGGTGGTTCGGTTTTGAGGGTGGCAAAAATGAATAAGTTGACTTTGTGTTCTGCTTTGTTTTCTCTCCAAGGAATAGAGATGCTAGAACCGGTAAGACTTTTCCAACACTTCGAGGTAATCCGGCTTGGTTTGAAGTTTGGCCCTTAACTCGAGGTAATCGCTTTGGGACGGGTCCGGGTAGCAGCCCTTCCCCGCCGTGAAAAGCAATGTCTCTTTCAGCCGTGCATCCTGCTGCAAATCTGGGTATTGCATGCCTGGTGGGTGTGCATGTGCCACATGCATGTCCTTTAGTTTGGGTACTGTCCCATACAAACAGTCTACAAAACCAACTGTTGGAGTGGGCCTCTGACTGTCAATCACTGTAGGACAGAGTCCTCCATTCTCGTGGAATCCTGCCATGTCAGCCGTGGTGTGGTTTACCGTAACAATGGTGTTGAGCTGAGAGTTGGAGACAGCCAATGTCCACTCTCTTTCCTTCTCTAGCAAGGTTCTGTAGTTATTGTTGCCACTGCTGCCATTGTCTTTCTTCTCCGAAAACTGTGCTCTCTCCTCCTCGGCTATCTCCCCCTCTCTAGGCTTATAAATGGGGTTGTTACACATCTGAGTCACAGGGTGGGGGATGTAATCATAAACATGACCATGCGCATGTGTGTGACCACCATGAGTGTGCGTGTGCATACTGGGCGTTTGTTTCTCTGGTGTGCCAGCGTTTCCAGCGTTGCTTTGTCTCGGTGGGTCCTCGAAAATCCTGCACTGCATCTGAATCCCGCTCAGATCTACCTCAGATCGTTTCCGGAAGGGCAGTTTCTTCCTGCGTCGGAGAACAAAGGCAAAAAGCCCCGCAGCCACAAACACAGCAGAGATGAATAGAATGAGGAGGCTGAGAATCAGGACGGACAGCGGGACAGCCCCTCTTCCTCCAGCCTCTCCAAGTTCAGAGCTCCTTGTGGTGAGGTCATCCCGACCTGGCAGAGCTGGGGAGGGCCCTGAAGAATATTTAAGCTCGGGACAGAGGACTTCGACTTCAATTGAACGCAAGTCCTTCCCAAAAGCAAACTCTGGGGTCTTGCAGGTGACATCACCAACTATGATGACAGAGGAGAGCTTTTCCAGCCATTGTTTGAGGGGGATAATGTCACAGGAGCAGTCCCAGGGGTTCTGTTGAAGATCGATCTGTACAATGGAGGTCAGATGCTCCAGGACACCATGAATGGGCAGAGAGAGGAAGTAATTGTTGCGGAGGTTGAGACGTGCAAGACTGGTGCCAGCAAAGACATCAGTGGGAAGGGAGCGTAACAGGTTGTCATTAAGGAAAACTAGCTGGAGATTGGGCATTAGGGAGAAGGAGTTAGCTTGCATCTCTCTAATTACATTATACTCAAAATAAAGATAACTTAACATCTGGAGCCCTCTAAACATGCCAGGGGTTAGTCTCTCAATGTCATTCCCATTCAGATATAAACTTTTCAAGTTGGGTAGGTTAATAAAGGCGCCCTCCTGTACATAGGATATCCGATTGTTCCCCAAATGCAATAAATCCAAACTTGAGAAGTTCCAGAAATCAGAACGGTAGATTTTCTGTATTAGGTTCCCACTGAGATACAACTTCTTGGCATTGAGGGGTCGTGGCAGGAGCTCAGAGATGTTGTGAAAGCCTTTTTCTTTACAATTCACTGTTAGGCCCAAGTCATTGATGTGAAGGTTGCAAATACATCCAGCCGGGCAAATGATTGGGATGGGAGGCCGTGTTTGGTAACCTTCCATAGGGGGCTGGTTGATGCCTGGGTAGACGCTACGAGGAGTTGGGGGATTCCTCGTAGGCCGAGGTCTTTTAGTGGGCTTGGGCCCCCTTTCCTTGTTTTCCACAGAAGAAGCTGTGTTGTGAAAGGAGGAGAGCATGGAGGAAGGTCTAGTAGGCCACGTGTTCTCATTACTGAATGGAACTCTGGGAATTCCCAACTTGGCCTCAATCTCTGAGTCAGAGAGGAGGGGACAGAGCTCACTGCGCTTGATTTCCCGTAAGTCTTTCCCATGTAAGTGGAATGGGTACTCACATGTGATCTCACCCACCAAAGCGGTATAAGGAATTCTCTCCAGCCATGTTTTCAGCTGGACAATTTCACACACACAGTTCCACGGGTTCTCCTCCAGCTGGATTTCCATTAAGCTCCTCCCTACATATTCCAGCGTGCCCTTGTAAGGCAATGTCTTTAGTCTGTTTCCTCTCAAGTCCAAATGTGTGAGTGACACAGAACGAAAGAGGTAATTTGGGAGCACAGGTATCAGGTTGTCATTTAGTATCAGCACTCTCAACTTGTGAAGGTGTCTGAATGCACCACTTTCGATCTTTTTGATAACATTGTAGTCTGCCTGGAGATACTCTAAGCTCTCCAAGCCCAGGAAGGTGTCATTCCGGAAAACTTCCAGTTTGTTTTCATGCAAGAACAGGCGTTTGAGTATTCCTAAGCCATTGAAAGCTCCAGCATGAATATCTTGCAAGGCATTGTTACCCAGATTAATGGAGATGGCATTGTTCAGATGGAGAAAGCTGTTAAAGTAAAGCTTCCTCATGGAGTTTCTCTGCAGGTTGAGTTTGAAGGGCCGGCTCCATATCTGAGAGATCTGGCTGACATTTGTAAATCCTTTGCTGTCACAGTGGACATGGAAGATGCCTTCTTTGACCTCGCAGTAGCAGGGTTCTAAGCAAGGTTCGTCAATCTCCTCTGAGTCTTCGAGTAGTGGGATTGGGGTGGTCCATCCTAAGGCTATGGTGCTCAGCAAGGTAACCCACAGCATCCTTGCTGACACCAAGGGGATGAAGTCTTGGCTCCAGGGACAGAGCCACTTCACACCACTGTAGCAGAGAACAGAGAGAGAAAGTGGATGGGGGCGGAAGAGAAGGGGGGGATGGGTGCAGTGATTAGGCAAAGCAGAACACATACACAGCGTCATAATGTGAAGCCTGAGGTAGATACATGTGAGATGTTTCTAATGGGTTTGGAAAAGAAGGCACCCTTTGACACTACTAGTTACAAATACCTTGGGTATTATAATACTGTAATATTGTACAGTTAAAAAATAAGCCAGACATTCCTTGATGTGTGTATGTGTGTGTGTATACATATATGTGTATCTATCTATCTATCTATCTATCTATCTATCTATCTATCTATCTATATCTATATATATACAGTATATACACTCACCGGCCACTTTATTAGGTACACCTGTCCAACTGCTCGTTAACACTTAATCTCTAATCAGCCAATCACATGGCGGCAACTCAGTGCATTTAGGCATGTAGACATGGTCAAGACAATCTCCTGCAGTTCAAACCGAGCATCAGTATGGGGAAGAAAGGTGATTTGAGTGACTTTGAACGTGGCATGGTTGTTGGTGCCAGAAGGGCTGGTCTGAGTATTTCAGAAACTGCTGATCTACTGGGATTTTCACGCACAACCATCTCTAGGGTTTACAGAGAATGGTCCGAAAAAGAAAAAATATCCAGTGAGCGGCAGTTCTGTGGGCGGAAATGCCTTGTTGATGCCAGAGGTCAGAGGAGAATGGCCAGACTGGTTCGAGCTGATAGAAAGGCAACAGTGACTCAAATAACCACCCGTTACAACCAAGGTAGGCAGAAGAGCATCTCTGAACGCACAGTACGTCGAACTTTGAGGCAGATGGGCTACAGCAGCAGAAGACCACGCCGGGTGCCACTCCTTTCAGCTAAGAACAGGAAACTGAGGCTACAATTTGCACAAGCTCATCGAAATTGGACAATAGAAGATTGGAAAAACGTTGCCTGGTCTGATGAGTCTCGATTTCTGCTGCGACATTCGGATGGTAGGGTCAGAATTTGGCGTCAACAACATGAAAGCATGGATCCATCCTGCCTTGTATCAATGGTTCAGGCTGGTGGTGGTGGTGTAATGGTGTGGGGAATATTTTCTTGGCACTCTTTGGGCCCCTTGGTACCAATTGAGCATCGTTGCAACGCTACAGCCTACCTGAGTATTGTTGCTGACCATGTCCATCCCTTTATGACCACAATGTACCCAACTTCTGATGGCTACTTTCAGCAGGATAATGCGCCATGTCATAAAACTGGAATCATCTCAGACTGGTTTCTTGAACATGACAATGAGTTCACTGTACTCAAATGGCCTCCACAGTCACCAGATCTCAATCCAATAGAGCATCTTTGGGATGTGGTGGAACGGGAGATTGGCATCATGGATGTGCAGCCGACAAATCTGCGCCAACTGTGTGATGCCATCATGTCAATATGGACCAAACTCTCTGAGGAATGCTTCCAGCACCTTGTTGAATCTATGCCACGAAGAATTGAGGCAGTTCTGAAGGCAAAAGGGGGTCCAACCCGTTACTAGCATGGTGTACCTAATAAAGTGGCCGGTGAGTGTATATATAGATAGATAGATATGGGGGGTGAAGCCTAATTTATTATATGGTAGATATGCTGAAAGTTTGCAATAAATCACTCCAATGATGCTGATGGCCATGGATAAACGAAGCCAGCAGAACGCAGGTGAACTTAGCAGGGAGAAAACATTGCCCCCGTGCTCTATCCATTACATAACAGGGACGTCGATTATTGTTTCTGTATATAGGAGTTCAGAAAAAGCAGCAGAAATTACAGTAGGTGTTTTGAAGGTCTAATGTAGGACTGGGAGGTCGGATGGACGTCTGCTCCACGGTCTGTGTTCATTTATCTGACAGTCCGTTTATAAAGTAACCTAAAACTTTACCACTTACACCACTGACGTATAAATTACATAAAGGACAAATCCCGATAGTAGGCCTTAATCTGATGTAAACAGTTACTACCGCGTCCTGACACCGGTACAGTGAAAAAAGAAATATCTGCGTGGGCGAAAACAGAACAGGAGTAAATAGAAGACAGTATTTAAAAAAAAAATAAAGAAAAAAGTAAGAAAAAAAAAAGAAAAGAAAAGAAAGAACAATATTTGTTGTTAACGTTTGTCTTGCGTGGCTGTTCCCACACAGTGAAAACAGAAGTCAGCCCACTGACAAAAACCCAGCTTCCTCTCACGGTAGTGTCATCTGAGCAGTGGAAGACCGGCGGCTGAAGGGACAAAGCGCATTGGGCGAAGCTACCGCTCCGATTAGGAGTTACGAGACAGCAGTTCAGTACATCATGTCGGCCTTTAGCTCAGAAGAGATTAAAAAAAATACATAAAGAAGTAATAACAAATACAACAGTAATAACAACGATAACAAAGTAGGTAGTGATGTAAACGCGTAAAGACAGTTTAAAAAATGGTGGTTTAAGATGACGTTCAGAAGCTCCGTGGCATTGTTTAATGTGTCTCTCTCCTGCTCTCGCTCTCTCTCTCACACACACGCACGCCACCTCTGCAAACCACTTCTCTAGGCAGTCACTTTTCCTACACGCACGGACACAGATGAACGCACGCGAACGTGTCAGAAATCCTGGAGACGTTCTAAACCAGCGTCGCTGTCCATGGTGCTGAAATTGCAACGGCCCACAGAAGCAAAAACGGGATTAAAAAAAAAAGAAAAAAATGTGTATAATCCCCCAAAAATGTGACAGCTCAAAAGAAAAAAAAAATCTCCTCGCTGCGAAATGTACAGTTTTCATTTTCTGCTCCGTGCGTAATCCTCCAGGATTTATTGGTCGGACTTCCATTGTGAGGATCAAAAAGTGCTGATGTGATGTCAAAAAGTAAAGGACATTTAACGCAATTTAAAAAAAAAAAAAAAAAAAACAACAACAACCAAACTGTGTGTCATGTTATATTTCCTCGAGGCATGGTTTTGTATACGTACTTAGTTTAGTGTAATTCCGACTTGACATGTCCTCCTGCAGTCTGTCCTGACGTCGCCCGGCGCGTCCTGCTCACCTTCCGATGCCGGGCTGTGGGGAAGAAGGTAAAATGTGGGTGAAGGAGCCGTTAGAAAGGAGTGAGACAAATCACAGAAAAGTGTATGGATGAAGAGAGCAAGAGAGCGCGGGGCACTGGGGTGGGGGGTGGGGGGGTAGAGGAAGAGATCCGCATGAGAATGAGCAGCGATGAATTAAAAGTGCTGCTGATGGTCAGGGGCCAACTGCAAACAGTCAAACATTGAATTTATGTCACAGTGAGTTGAGCACAGGCGGTGGTTTTAGCAGCTCGCAGTCAAACAAAAATCAGACAAGAATGCCGCTCTGATATATCGACCCCCCCCCCAAGAAAAAAAAAATCTCTTGCTGTCAAGACGGGGAAGAGAGCAGGGCGCTCTGTAAAATACATGCCAAGCATAATGCAGCAGCCTTCCGTCGTGACATTGGCAGGGAAATGGTGAGTAAAGAGCAGACGGCTGTGGATCGGTCACTGGATACCTACGATCCGCTGTCCTTACACGGAGAGCCCCCCCCCCCTTTTTTTTAAGTCCAAGGCTACGCAGACGCCGACACACACACACGCACACACGCACACGCGCGCGCGCGCACACACACACACACACACACACGCATCTCGCTAAGATTCCCTCATGCTCTCACAAGCAGCCTACGACCACTCACCTCAGTTTGGTGGTGCAGTTGGGAAGCATCTGGAAAAGCGCACTAGTTTGACTCTTGTCAGGTCTCCGTCTCCGCCTCTCAGCCCTCTCGCAGCGGCTGAGGCAGAAGAGAGGAGCAATGGAGACGTGATGGGAATGTGATCTCCCCCACTCTCGCTCTCTGCTCACTCTGTCTCTCTCTCTCTCCCCCCCCCCCCTTTTTTTTCTGAGCAAGTTGCTTAGAATGGGAGCCCTCGGCTTGTGCCCGTGCGCTTCCTCTCGCGCCCCGTTCCCCCTCCCGTCTCCTCCCGGGTGAGCGCTCCGCCAACGCCGGAGCCCGGTCCCTCTCGCGCGCGCGGCTTCAGAACCGTGTTTCTTTGCTGCCAAGCAGCGGCGGGACTGCGTGGCTGGGTCAGATAGTGCCCCCCTCTCCCACGCCCCCTCCACGGGTCTGTTTCCCTGTCGTGCGTCAGAGGAGTGAGGGACCGTGCTGGGGAGGTGGAAGTGGGTGGCGATGGGTGGGGAGGGAGGGATGAGGGGCGCAGAAAGATCTGGCTGCGAGGAAAAAAAAAATAGGAGGAGGGGAGGAACAGGAGTGATGGGGACGGCTGCGCTATAGTTCTGGATGCTGTCGAGTGGAGGGGAGGAAGCGGAGAGACGAGGGAGATCTAGGGGAGCTCCAGCTCTGGCAGCGGGGGCGCGCGTCAAGGAGAAATATATAAATAAATGAAGTCATGGAGCGTGCTGGTTGGTGAGACGACCAAACCTGTGGATGTCGGGGAGGGCGCAACTCTCTCTCTCTCTCTCTCTCTCTCTCTCTCTCTCTCTCTCTCTCTCGTCGTTTTAATGGTGGTGTTTATCTAATTATAATCAGTGATGCTCTCTCCTTTCACTGAGAGTAATTTACTGGGCCGTGGCTGGGGATCAGGATGTGGAGGTGCCAGTCCTTATCCCTGCCAGTGGCTTCGGTCTCTGCCGTGGAGACGAAGAGGGTGGCCGCGGACGTCTACAGCAGTGGCACGACGAGTGGTGGAGAGGGTAGGGGTGGGATGTGGTGGTGGTGGTTGGTTGTGGGGGGGGGGGGGGGGCAGCCAAAGGATTCATTCCTCTCCTCCGTTCGCATGCCTTCCCTCGCCTGGCCTCCAGCGGGCAACACTAGCACGTGTTGTGAGCAGCCAGGCGCTCCACAGCTCAGGCTCCACATTCTCACAGCTCTGCTGAAAAAGAAGGCTGGTTGCTGCAGCAAGTGCAAGTGCTCTCATAGCACAGGACTTAACGAAACGAGGCGACGGCAATAGCTCTCTTGCACCAGCGCCTTTGTTTGCATTCACGGCACAAAGTTAACACAAGAAGGGATTGAGCTCATGCTTAAAGTCTGTTTTCAAAATCCATAGAAAACAGTTTGTTAGTTAATCATGCACAACTAATACTGATTGACTTCACTGATTGATTATTCTTGAAATCGTAAACCTTGATATATATATATATATATATATATATATATATATATATATATATATATAATCCATGGTACATGGAATAATGCACGGGAAAGTGGACACATGCCTAAATGTTTAACATCAGTTTTGTTTAAAATATCTTTAACAAAACCATTAATAATGTTGAAGTAAAACTGTTTTAAAAATAGTACTTTTTAAAACATCATAGATATATATATCATCATCATCATCATAACAGTCTGTTGTGGGTGACAATGACTGTTTCATTTAGGTCTGATCAGATTCCTCCACATTTATATACACAGTGCATCTGGAAAGTACTCACGCACTTCACTTTTTCCACATTTTATGTTACAGCCTTAGTTCAAAAGGGATAAAATTCATTTTTTTCCTCAAAATTCGACACACAATACCCTATAATGACAATGTGAAAAAAAGTTGTTTTTTTAGATTTTTACAATTTATTAAAAATAAAAAAAATAAGAAATAACATGTACATAAATATTCACAGCCCTTTGCTCAAAACTTTGTTGATGCACCTTTGGCAGCATCAAGTCTTTTTGAATATGATGCCACAAGCTTGACACACCTATCTTCGGGCTGTTTGGCCCATTCCTCTTTGCAGCACCTCTCAAGCTCCATCAGTTTGGATGGAAAGTGTCAGTGTACAGCCATTTTCAGATGTCTCCAGAGATGTTCAATTGGATTCAAGTCTGGGCTCTGGCTGGGCCACTCAATGACATTCACAGAGTTGTCCTGAAGCCACTCCTTTGGTATCTTGGCTGTGTGCTTAGGGTCATTGTCCTGCTGAAATGATGAACCGTTGCCCCAGTCTGAGGTCAAGGGAGCTGTGGAGCAGATTTTCATCCAGGATGTCTCTGTACATTGCTGCATTCATCTTTCCATCTATCCTGACTAGTCTACCAGTTCCTGCCACTGAAAAACATCCCCACAGCATGATGCTGCCACCACCATTGGCGTGGTTATGAACAGTGCATGGTTTCCCCCAAACATGACGCCTGGTATTCATGCCAAAGAGTTCAATCTTTGTCTCATCAGACCAGAGAATTTTGTTTCTCATGGTCTGAGAGTCCTTCAGGTGCCTTTTGACAAACTCCAGGCGGGCTGCCATATGCTTTTTACTAAGGAGTGGCTTCCGTCTGGCCACTCTACCAAACAGGCTTGATTGGTAAATTGCTGCAGAGATGGTTGTCCTTATGGAAGGTTCTCTTCTCTCCACAGAGGAACACCGGAGCTCTGACAGAGTGACCATCGGGTTCTTGGTCACCTCCCTAACTAAGGCCCTTCTCCCACTATCCCTCAGTTTAGATGGCCGGCCAGCTCTAGGAAGAGTCCTGGTGGTTCCAAACTTCTTCCATTTACGGATGATGGAGGCCACTGTGCTCGCTGGGACCTTCAAAGCAGCAGAAATTTTTCTGTACACTTCCCCAGATTTGTGCCTCGAGACAATACTGTCTCAGAGGTCTACAGACAATTCCATTGACTTCATGCTTGGTTTGTGCTCTGACATGCACTGTCAACTGTAGGTCCTTATGTAGACAGGTGTGTGCCTTTCCAAATCATGTCCAATCAACTGAATTTACCACAGGTGGACTCCAATTAAGCTGTAGAAACTTCTCAAGGATGAACAGTGGAAACAGGATGCACCTGAGCTCAATTTTGAGCTTAATGGCAAAGGGTGTGAATATTTATGTATATGTGATTTTGTTGCTTTTTATTTTTAATAAATTCGCAAAAATCTCATTTTTTTTCACATTGTCTTTATGGGATATTGTGTGTAGAATTTTGAGCGGAAAAAAATAATTTAATCCCTTTTGGAATGAGGCTGTAACATAACAAAATGTGGAAAAAGGGAAGCGCTGTGAATACTGTCCGGATGCACTCTATCTATCTATCTATCTATCTATCTATCTATCTATCTATCTATCTATATATATATATATATATATATATATATATATATATATATATATATATATATATATGTGTGTGTGTGTGTGTGTGTGTGTGTGTGTGTCCAGGCCTATTTCATGAGTTGTTGTTTTTTTTAATAATTCTGTTCAACCACAATTCAAAAGCATTGTCTGAGTTTCATAGGTTCATTTTCATAGAATTTTATTTATTACCACTTTTGTTAGATTCAAGTTATTTCTGTGACCATTGTAGGTTTTTCTTTCATTAACAGAAGGTTACCAACAATTTTGTCCATGTCTGTATATATACAGTGGATATAAAAAGTCTACACACCCCTGTTCAAATGCCAGGTTCTTGTGATGTAAAAAACATGAGACCAAGATAAATAATTTCAAAACTTTTCCCACCATTAATGTTGCCTATAACCTGTACAAGCCAATTGAAAAGCAAACTGAAATCTTTTAAGGGGAAAATAAAAAAAAAAAAAAAATACAATAACCTTTTTGCATAAATATGCACACCCTCTTATAACTGGAGATGTGGCTGTGTTTATAATTAACCAGGCTCATGTTAAATAGGAGTCAGCACACACCTGCTACCATTTAAAGTGCCTCTGATTAACCCCAAATAAAGTTCAGCTGTTCTAGTTGACTTTTCCTGACATTTTTGTAGTCACATCTTACAGCACAAGCCATGGTCCGCAGAGAGCTTCCAAAGAATCAGACTGATCTTTGTTAAAAGGTATCAGTTGGGAGAAGGGTACAAAAAAAAAAAAAAATTGAAGGCATTAAATATACCATGGAACACAGTGAAGACAGTCATCATCAAGTGGAGAAAGTATGGCACAACAGTGATATTACCAAGAACTGCACACCCCTCCAAAATTGATGAAAAGACAAGAAGAAAACCGGTCAGGGAGGCTGCCAAGAGGCTGACAGCAACATTGAAGGAGATGCAGGAATTTCTGGCAAGTACTGGCTGTTTAGTACATGTGACAACAATCTCCCATCTAGGGTGGCAAGATGGAAACTTTATCTTATGAAGATAAACATCCAAGCCTGGTTTAAATTTTCCAAAAACACATTTGAAATCTCCCAAACACATGTGGGAAAATATGTTATGATCCAATGGAATCAAGGCTGAATTTTTGGCCATAATTCCAAAAGGTATACTTGGCGCAAACACAACACTGCTCATCACCAAAAGAACACCATACCTACAGTGATGCATGGTGGTAGCAGCATCATGCTTTGGGGCTGTTTTTTTTTTTTTTTTTTTTTCAGCTGGAACTGGTGCCTTAATCAAGGTGGAGGGAATTATGAACAATTCCAAATACCAATACGTGTTGGCACAAAACCTTCAGGCTTCTGCTAAAAAGCTGAAGATGAAGAGGCCCTTCATCTTTCAGCATGACAGTGACCCAAAGCACACATCCAAATCAACAAAAGAATGGCTTCACTAGAAGAAGATTAAGGTTTTGGAATGACCCAGCCAGAGTCCAGACCTGAATCCGATCGAACGTCTGTGGGGTGATCTGAAGAGGGCTTTGCACAGGAGATGCCCTCGCAATCTGACAGATTTGGAGCATTTTTGCAAAGAAGAATGGGCAAATATTGCCACATCAAGATGTGCCATGCTGATGGACTCCTACCCAAAAAGACTGAGTGTTGTAATAAAAGCCAAAGGTGCTGCAACAAAGTATTAGTTTAAGGGTGTGCATCCCTTATGCAAACAGGTTATTATAAGTTTTTTTTTTTGTTTTTGTTTCCTCTTAAAAGATTTCATGTTTGTTTTTCAGTTGAGTTGTACAGGTTATATGTCACATTAATGGTGGAAAAAGTTTTGAAATGATTTATCTTGGTCTCATTTTTTTTACATCACAAAAACCTGGCATTTGAAAAGGGGTGTGTAGACTTTTTATATCCATGTATAATTTAATCTGTATTTAATCACGTATAATCTATCTATCTATCTATCTATCTATCTATCTATCTATCTATCTATCTATCTATCTATCTATACACACACAAACATACAGTGGGGCAAAAAAGTGTTTTTCCCCTTCTCAATTTTTCATTTTTTTGTATATTTGTCACACTTAAATATTTTAGATCATCAAACAAATTAAATATTAGACAAAGATAAAACAAGTAAACACAAAATGCAGATTTTAACTGAAGGTGCTTATTATTAAGATTAAAAAAAAATCCAAACCTACATGGCCCTGTGTGAAAAAGTGACACCCCCCCCCCCCATTAAAACATAAATTAACTATTGTTTATCACATCTTTGGAAAGCTGAGTTCAATTTCTCTATCCACACCCAGGCCTGATTACTGCCACACCAGTTCTCAATCAAGAAATCACTTAAATAGGACCTGCCTGACAAAGTGAATTAGACCAAAAGATCCTCAAAAGGTAGACATCATGCTGCAATCCAAAGAAATTGAGGAATAAATGAGAAACAAAATAATTGAGATCTATCAATCTGGAAAAAGTTATAAAGCCATTTCTAAAGCTTTGGGACTCCCGTGAACCACAGTGAGAGCTATTATCCACAAATTCCAAAAATGTGGAACAGTGGTGAACCTTCCCAGGAGTCGCTGGCTGACCAAAATTACCCCAAGAGTGCACCGACGACTCATCCGAGAAGTCACAAAAGACCCCACAACAACATCCAAAGAACTGCAGGACTCACTTGCCTAAGTTAAGGTCAGTGTTCATGACTCCATCATAAGAAAGAGACTGGGCAAAAATGGCCTGCATGGCAGAGCTCCAAGACAAAAGCCGCTGTTGAGCAAAAAGAACATATAGGCTCATCTCAGTTTTGCCAGAAAACATCTTGATGATCCCCAAGACTTTTGAGAAAATACTCTGTGGACTGACAAGACAAAAGTTAAACTTTTTGGAAAGTGTGTGTCCCATTACATCTGGCGTAAAAGTAACCCAGCATTTCAGAAAAGGAACATCATGCCAACAGTAATATATGGTGGTGGTAGTATGATGTTCTGGGACTGTTTTGATGCTTCAGGACCTGGAAGACTTGCTGTGGTAAATGGAACCATGAATTCTGCTGTCTACAAAAAAATCCTGAAGGAGAATGTCCGGCCATCTGTTCATAACCTCAAGCTGAAGCACACTTGGATTCTTCAGCAGGACAATGATCCAAAACACACCAGCAAGTCCACCTCTGAATGGCTTAAGTAAAGCAAAATGGAGACTTTGGAGTAGCCTAGTCAAAGTCCTGACCTGAATCCGATTGAGATGCTATGGCATGACCTTTAAAAGGAAGTCCATGCTTGAAAACCCTCCAATGTGGCTGAATTACAACAACTCTGCAAAGATGAGTGGGGAAAAATTCCTCCACAGCACTGTAAAAGATTCATTGCCAGTTAGTACAAATGCTTGATTGCAGTTGTTGCAGCTCAGGGTGGCGCACCCAGTTATTAGGTTTAGGGGGCAATCACTTTTTCATGCAGGGCCATGTAGGTTATGACGTTTTGGATTTTTTTTAACCCTTAATCATAAACACCTTCATTTAAAAACTACATTTTGTGTTTACTTGTGTTATCTTTGTCTAATATTTAAATTTGTTTGATGATCTGAAACATTTAAGTGTGACAAAAATGAGAAATCAGGAAGGGAACAGACACTTTTTCACCACCCCCCCACACCCCCACACACCCCCACACCCGTCGTCGTCGGCCTCCGTCGGTCTATGATGACCATGGAAGAGAATCCTAAACGTCTACTCTGCTGGAACAGCACACCCACATATGTATATATATATATATACGTATATATATATATATATATATATATATATATATATATATATATATATATATATATATATGAAAGATTTCATCCCAGAATATTTTTGTCTTTGAGAATTTTACTAAAACTCTGCAGAAAAGGGAGCAAATGAAGAGCAGATAACCGGGCTATCTGTGTGGGTCTGAACAAAAGGGAAGAGGAGTGGAAAAGGTTTTTTTTGTGGGAGTGGAGCAACAAAGACTCCTCTGTAGCAGAGATAAGGATAAGGGGAGCTGTACCAGGTGCAAAACTGCACTACAAGTTCAACACAGGTCAATCACTGCCCTTGGTACGCACACACACACACACACACACACACACACACACACACACACACACATAAGATATACGACATATCATGTAGTCAGCATCATAAAACAAATGACCAGCATCATCATGTGTTTAACGTGCGCTTATACCACACAGAAGGGAGGTCATGGGAAAGTCAGTTTCAGCAGGTTTTTCTGCCACCAAGAGCACAATTTATGGAAAATGAAGAAGTTCACATGATTTATAAAAAGTGCTCCTCAGGACAGTGGTTGGCCTCAGATAAATAAGAATGAATAGAGGCATAGTGGAATAAGTTATATTTTTCCACTCCAAACCAGTGCAGTGCTTCGTCACTCAGAGGAATGTCTATGCAGTAGTCTCATTAAGGCTAGTCTGTAATAGCTAGGTTAGTGTTGTGCTATGACAAACTGGTAAGTTCATGGCACGAGAGCTGAATGAAGGCTTTGCAGTGCTTGTATGTCAATATGTCTGACAGTAGCTGACAGGCTGAAAGGGTGAATGATGTTTTCTAATAAAGAAGAATGGCAGTTTTACAGACCACCAGCTGCTCCCAAACACTCCTCTCTAACCTCTCATCTGTGCTGTGTATACGTGTGCTCAAAACTTTTTATTACTGGTATTTACTGACTGTGTATCAGTTTTCTTTATGAATAAGTTTAAATTGGTCAAATGAAAAGGTACAAAATATGATGTGTGCATCAATAACATCAACTTTGTGTAATTGTATCTGAAAGTACTAATAGAGGCATTATTTCATTTTTTGTAAATTTTCTAGTAATTGGTCTTTGATGACGTACCTGTTGGCACCACTAAATATTTTAACTACTGCAATCTAAAATGATAGCAACCAATTTCACCATGCACCTAGATAACTGTCCACTTTACCAGGTAGATGTTATCAGGTTGGTTCTCTTTTGCCTTCACAGCTGCCTAAATTCTTTGCATTCATTCTCTCGTGTTTAAACCAAATTTTCACCCTACCATTAGAATTGCAATTGAGACTCAGTCCTGGAAATGTTTATCCTGTTTTCTATTGTCCCATCTATCTGAGCCTGTCCAAATTGTTGCCGCACTGTCTTGGTCTTAGCTGACAGGAGGGGCACCAGTTGAGATCTCCTGCTGCTGTAGACCATCTCCTTCCATGGTCAATGTATTGTACCTTCAGAGATGCTCACCTATATATGATTTTAATGAGGGGTCATTTGAGTTACACCACCTTTACACAGGGGTGGACATCGTTGAGTGATGAAAAAAATGGCCAGATCTTTCAACAATCTCTCAGCAATCTCATCCGCAGTCTTTCAACGGACGTTGGAAATGAACACTGGAAAAATTTGGCATTCATTGGGAGATTGGTTAGATTGTTGAGCTCATCGATCAACGATGAGATCTCTTTAAATGGTATCTCAGCGATCTTTCATTGAATGCCAAATTTTTTCAAGCCAAAGGTAGAGATGGCTGACAGATCAGTGACGGATAGCAGAGCATTTGATAAAAGACCAATAGAATTTATTGAAAGGCCATGGCAGAGATACCTGAGAGATCTTATAAGATTGTTGAGCGCTCCTTGAGAGTTTGATAATCGTTTATTGCGAGATTGCTTCCCTTTGGTGATTGTTGAGAGATTGTTTTGGACTGAGTCAAAACTTTGAGGAGACCATAGCTACAGTGGGGATCACTGGAAGATCACTGAGAAATCTTGGTGATTGTTGAGAGATCATTGAAAAATGTGGCCACTTTTTCACTAATCAGTGATCTCTCAACTTTCTTCTCCCCTGTGTAAAGAGGGTAGAAGAGAACTAGAAACCTCTGAAATGCTCAGCAACGTCATTGGTCGCCTAAGAAACTTTCAGTGATCCCTCAGTGAGCTCTTCTGGTCTCTCAGTGATCTCATTTGATCTCTCAGTGATCTCTCCTCATCTCTCAATGATTTCTCAAGGATCTTTCAAAACTGAATTTTTGATTGCACAACAATTTTCAAAACATTTATACAGAAACTGCTTTTTTGAGACTTTAGGAGATTATTGAGCGATCGGGCCATTTTGTATCTCTCAGTGGTCACCCAACAATCTCAGTCTCTGTAGAGAGGCCCTTATTGTTACCTTTCTGTCAGCTCAAGCCAGTTCGGCCATTTTCCTCTGACTTCTGGCATCAATGAGGAATTTGGGCTCAGACAACTGCTGCTCACTGGATAATTTCTCCTTTTCAGACCATTCTCTGTAAACTCTAGAGGTGGTTGTGAGTGAAAACCCCCTCAGCACAGCAGTTTCTCAGAGGAGCCCATCTGACACCAACAACCCCGTGACGTTCAAAGTCACTTGAATCACCTTTCTTCCTCATTCTGATGCTCAGTTTGAACTTCAGCAGCTCGTCTTGATCATGTCTACAGGCCTAAATGTGTTGCATTGCTGCCATACGACACCCCAGCAAGAGATTCAGAGACATTATTGACAGCCTATGCCCAAGGAGGGGCAACAGGTGTAAGTCAGCCATCTGATTGGTCTAGTAGATATTTGCATGAACATGCAGATGAACAGCTGTGCCTATTAAAATGGCTGGGAAGTGTGAATTTATAGTGTTAACAGAAGCTTCTTCTAAGTTACAAATATCTCCTGAGTAAAAAAGTGGAAAACTTCTTGTTTCCACCCACATCCTTATTACCTCCGCCAAGGAGGTAATGTTTTTACCGGCGTTTGTCTGTCTGTCTGTCTGTCACCAACATAACTCAAAAAGTTATGAATGGATTTTGACGAAATTTTCAGGAAAGGTGTGTAATGGCACGGGGAACCGATGATTAGATTTTGGTGATGATCTGAGAGTGCATACCTCCACTAAGGTCTTTTTTCTATATTTGCAGCAGGATTACACAAAAACTACTAGATGGATTTGGATGAAATTTTCACCACAGGTGGTTCTTGGCCTACAGAGGAACCCATTACATTTTGGTGATGATCTGGGAATGCATACCTCAGCCAAGGCTCTTCTCACAGTGTGTCACCCACAATACTCCAAAACTAATGGACAGACTTTGATGCAATTTTCACCACAAGTGGCTCTAGGCCTACACAAAACCCATTACATTTTGGAGGTGCTCCATGAGAGACTGAAAGAGCCTTGGCGGAGGTATGCGCTCTCTGAGTGCTTTTCTAGTTTGTTGTTGTGGTCGGATGATTTTTATGTCCTTTACTCTGGAGTTTTAGCACTGATACAGCAAGAGCAGGATAATCTATTAGTTTATCAACAATTAAGACATTATAACTAGAGGGTTCCATTAATATGTTATGTGACTCATTGTGTATGTCAACAAAAGAAAGAAAGAAAAGGTACATAAACAAGCAGCGCTTGCTATGCCACCACAATGCTCATTTTATAATGGCACCCTTACCCCTATATATACAGTGGTGTGAAAAAGTGTTTGCCTCCTTCCTGATTTCTCATTTTTTTGTATGTTTGTCACACTTAAATGTTTCAGATCATCAGACAAATTTAAATATTTGACAAAGATAACAGAAGTAAACATAAAATGCAGTTTTTAAATGAAGGTCCCCCCACCCCCCCGTTAAAACATAAATTAACTGTGGTTTATCACATCTTTGGAAAGCTGAGTTGAATTTCTCTAGCCACACCAAGGCCTGATTACTGCCACACCTGTTCTCAATCAAGAAATCACTTAAATACGACCTGCTTGGCAAAGTGAAGTAGACCAAAAGATCCTCAAAAGGTAGACATCATGCTACGATCCAGAGAAATTCAGGAACAAATGAGAAACCAAAGGAACTGAGATCTATCAGTCTAGAAAAGGTTATAAAGCCATTTCTGCTTCGCTGGCTGACCAAAATTACCCCAAGAGTGCACCGACAACTCATCCGAGAAGTCACAAAAGACCCCACAACAACATCCAAAGAACTGCAGGACTCCCTTGCCTCAGTTAAGGTCAGTGTTCATGACACCATCATAAGAAAGAGACTGGGCAAAAATAGCCTGCAAGGCAGCGTTCTAGGACAAAAATCACTGCTGAGCAAAAAAGAACATAAAGGCTCGTCCCAGTTTTGCCAGAAAACATCTTGATGATCCCCAAGACATTTGGGAAAATGCTCTGTGGACTGATGAGACAAAAGTTGAAATTTTTGGAAGGTATGTGTCACATTACATCCGGCTTAAAAGTAACACAGCATTTAAGAAAAGGAACTTATTACTAACAGTAAAATATGGTGGTGGTAGTGTGATGGTCTTGGACTGTTTTGCTGCTTCAAGACCTGAAAGACTTGCTGTGGTAAATAGAACCATGAATTCTGCTGTCTACCAAAAAATCCTGAAGGATACTGTTCGGACATCTGTTCGTGACCTCAAGTTGAAGTGCACTTGGGTTCTGCAGCAGGACAATGATCCAAAACACACCAGCAAGTGCACCTCTGAATGGCTTAAGAAAAACAAAATGAAAACTTTGGAGTAGCCTAGTCAAAGGCCTGACCTTAATCGAATTGAGATGCTGTGACATGACCTTAAAAAGAGTTCATGCTTGAAAACCCTCCAATATGGCTGAATTAGGGATAAGGACCTGTACTTATGTAGCGCTTTTCTAGTCTCAAAGACCACTCAAAGTGCTTCACTAGCACTAACCCTCTATTCTAAGGGCCTATAGGAGACATATCTAGGGACGATTTAGAACAGCCAATTAACCTAACATGCATGTCTTTGGATTGTGGGAGGAAACTGGAGCCCCCGGAGTAAACCCACGCAGCACAGGGAGAACATGCAAACTCCACACAGAAAGGTTCCTACCCCTGCCAGCCTGGGGATTCGAACCTGGAACCTTCTAGCTGTAAGGCAACAGTGCTAACGACTGCACCACAGTGCTGCCCATCATTACAACATTTCTGCAAAGATGAGTGGGCCAGAATTCCTCCACAGCGCTGTAAAAGACTCATTGCCAGTTATCACTGACATAACGCACAGCTCAGGAGACACACACGCAGGCTCAGGGTAGATTTAATAGCTTTATTGAACAACAAGAGTGTGTGGCTGCGTGTCTGTGTGATAAGGATGTACTGGTGGTGGGCGTCTGCGTCAGGCACGGGGGCAGGAAACCGTTCAGCAGGACAACCCTAAGGGAGGAAGCAGAGGGAGAAGGGTAACGGGCACCACACCAATACAGAAGACTAAGACAGTTTGCTGGCTTACTTGGTTTGGGCTGGTGGCTGGCGTAACAAGGGCGTTGCCCGGGAGACAGCAACCTGGAGCGCCTGTAGCAGCAGCGAAGAGGCAGCGGCGAGGAGACGGGGTCCGCCGCCGGGGAATCCACCTGTGCACAGGGGAGAAGGCTGGGAGATAAAGAGGTGAGTGAAGCTTACTCAGACTTCCTTGCGTGGAGAAGGGGGTTCCTTGCAACAAGAGATGTCGAAGAGAACAGACGGCTTCAGGCCGAAGCCCAGGGCAGAGTGAGTTAAATACCTCGCCGCAGACGAGGCGCAGGTGTGTGCGCAGCTGGCACCGCTGATGAGCGGCGAGTCATGACAATCACAAATGCTTGATTGCAGTTGTTGCTGCTAAGGGTGGCCCAACCACTTATTAGGTTTAGGGGGCAATCACTTTTTCACACTTTTATTTTCCCTTAATAATAAACACCTTCATTTAAAAACTACATTTTGTGTTTATTTGTGCTTTATTTGTCCAATATTTAAATTTGTTTGATGATCTGAACATGTTCTGAGCATGTTCTCCCTGTGTCTGCGTGGGTTTACTCCGGGATTTCTCCGGTTTCCTCCCACATGCCAAAAAACATGCAAGTTAGGTTAATTGGCATCAAACTGGGGATTCTAAATTGTCCTTAGGTATGACTGTGAGAGTGAATGGTTGTCTGTCTCTCTGTGTTGGCCCTGTGATGGACTGGCGATCTGTCCAGGGTGTACCCTGCCTCTCGCCCAAAGATGCTGGGATAGGCTCCAGCCCTCCCCGCGACCCGAAAAGGATTAAGCGGAAAAAGATGGATGGATGGATGGATCTGAACATTTAAGTGTGACAAGCATACAAAAAATGAGAAATCAGGAAGGGGCAAATACTTTTTCACACCACTGTATGTATGTGTATCTATATATATTCTGTTTCAAACACTGAACATGAGGTGCAGGAAAAAATGCTGTGACAATAATGCAGATGTACAGTATATATAGCAAATACATATAATCCGTTTACTTTAAACAATAAATAAATGTAGACAATTTATATCATTTTATTGGCAAACTATAACAGAGTCCTGTCATTGTTTAAAAGTGAAAAAAGTAAAACCAAGAACTGAGAGTTTGGTTGCCATTAAAAACTTCCCAGCCTCTTCAGTGGTCAACTTTTGACACTTTCCTTTGCCGCTTTCCTGCTTGTCATCAGTCGTTGTAGTGACAGAACCAATGCCACCTGCCCAAGTCCTCTCTGGACCACGAAGGAAGGTGGAAGGCACAGTCAAACAATTCTCTCTGTCTGTCTGTCTGTCTGTCTACCAGTCCCTCCTCTTGACAGTCTGTCTGCTTGGGAGTCAATGTGACCAACATGTCAGTGGCCTGCCTTTCTTGCTGTCCACTTACATCTCTACTTGGCAACCTGCCAACCAGACCACCCGCCTGCCATTCTCTCTAACCAATGGCCTGTCTATTTGGCGGGCGGCATTCTTCATGTCTGTCTGATTTGGTGGTGCTGTACCAACCTGCCCAGGAGTCTGACAGTGTGACTGCCTGGCTGACAGAATTCCTTTTGGCACCCAACAGGTACTATTTTTGTTCTTGTGGTCTCATTTAAATACAAAAGAAAAAATATTTGTAACAAAAAATGCATCTAAAAAATAAACTGAAAAAAAATCATGAAACATATGAGCTTTCACAATTAAATGACGATTATACTTTACAAGGGTGGCTCATTAAAGACTTCAGCTGACCCACTTTTGCTTATTGTTGGAGGCTGAATGTATAATAATAACTATCTCTACAGGTCATGTTGTAATTTGCAGCTCTTAACACCTAAAACTTTCCTTTTACAGGTGTAAAGGTGGATTAAACTGTGATAATAGTGCCAGCTGAATGCAGACTGGTCATCATGTTCCTGTACTTGACAGGCCGCACACCACGGCCCATCCTGACATAGTCAAGCACTGGCATTGACAGTTCAAAAGTGGTCGGACAGCAGTGGAAACGGAACCCATTCCCACGTGACCACAGCGCACTGTTGATGAAGACACCATCCAGCAAGTGGAGGCCACCATTTTGGGGGATTGCCTCATAATCGTTCACCAACTAGCCCAAGATGTGAAGATCACTATGGGGTCTGTGAATAATAATTTAAAAAAAAAATCATCGATGACCATTTGCACATGTGGAAGTTGTCTGCATGATCTGCACCACCGATGAAGGCAGGTGTCCAACCCTCGGAGGCACGGTCATGTTCATGGTCTTATGGGATTATTGATGATGGATTCCTTGACAAAGGGTACCACAATTACCGGGACTTACTACGGTTCACTACTGCAGATGGCCATCAAAAGAAGAGGTGTGGCATGCTGACCAAAGATGTCCACCTTTCACCAGACAACACCCTGGTTCACAACTCACATGTTGTCCAGACCCAACCATGAACATAATTTAAAGATCCAAAAATGCAAGCAACAACAGTGATATGATATCTAGCAAATTCTTCCACTTTTTGTTTAAATTACTTAGATTTTATAAAATAGGAGGCTGTTTACTGTAAGTATGCTGATTGGCACCCTATTGATAAATTAATGAAAGAAAACTGTAAAAATAAAGAATTTACAGCTACATTCCCTTTAAATGCTTTCTTTGTAGTTTCTGACTGGCCTTGTTTAACATTTAAGTGTTTCCAGAGTGGGAATTTACCATGGCCAAGGCTTTATAAAACACTGATAAACAGCAGAAAATATTCAAAGCAGCACAATTTTCATGTGTACTGATATGTTTAATGTGAAAAATGCTCACTTCCATTATCGCAGTAGATTTATTTCCCATGGTAGCATACTAAAAATGTTAAAATTAGTTTGACCTCCATGTGCTTCTTTTCATATCAAATATTTTAAGTTTCTTTTGGAAGAGCGGAATCTCACAGGAATAGTCACCGCAAATGTACTGGGCCAAATGTCATGCTGGGGATTGCTTCAGTGAATTCTCTTTGAGTTTATGAGCTCTCTGTCTGTGCGCACTTGGTCAATGAGCAGAGCTTTAATGTGGTCACGTATGAGTGACTGAACCAACAGTGTGATTGAAGCGCAAGACAAAAGAGCATCCAAATGCAAAGCACAGACAAGCCTGCTGTCACTTTCTGTGAAGGAAGAGAGCGCAAGGCTCGGGGCAGACAGCCAGAATCTCGTCTTAAGCCCAAGTCACAAAGACCTCTATGGGTGGATAGCGAAGAATTCACCTGGTAATAAAAGTGGATGCCTTTGGATAGAGGTGGTGATCATGTGAATGCACTTATATGGACATGTACAGCAGTGGTACATGTGTATGAAAAGTATGTTAACATGGTTACAGACATAAAGACAGGTGAAATCAACTGAAGGCACATAAAGCAAATTAGTACCCTGGTTTAGACATAAACCCCGGTGAGGAAACACTGAGCTCTGACACCTGAAATAGAAGTTTTACAGCATACAGTACTGTCTTCAAATGCATAAAAATCATCCCTATAGGGACTATAAAGTAAAAGAAGTGGTAATCCTGGCACTTTATCATAACTACTCTAGCTTTTACTAACTTTTTCATCACCTCATCCTAAAAAAACAAACAAAAAACCCCAAAACAAAAAAAAACAGAACTCTCTCCTTTAGGTGAATAATGATAACATGATTTTCTCCTGCTGCCTCAGTTCCAGTCATGACAGCATTCAGATCCTCAAGCTGGATCAGCTAATTATTGTTATTGTAATTATACCCCAGGAAACATTGGGGTAAAATAAAAAGGACATAATGTTTTTGACCCTTCTAGCTGTCCGTTTATCAATCCATCCATTTGTTTGTCCATTTGACATTTTATGTTGTCACCACCAGTGTTGGGAGTAACACGTGACTGTAATGCTATTACTTTTGCAGTAACGTGCTGTGTAACAAAATTGCTGTTTAAAAATTTAGTAATGCATTACAGTTACTTAAATTTGATCAGACAAGTTACTTGTTACTCATTTTATTAATATGGATAGATATTTTTAGTGCAAATAAATGAATATCCAAACTGACCCTACCGTAGCTGAGACGTCGCCGTCAGTGGACGTGATCTGTTGCAAAGAGCCTGAGTCTTCACTACTGAGCGGAGGAAAAGATGAAGCTACTTCGTTTTTGTGGAAATAGACAGATTATTTTTCCTTTGTCGCAGTTAAGGACAAAAGCATATTGGTGGGTTGGAAGCTAAAGTGCCTGTTGAGACCTACTGCAATCTTCAGAAGCGTCTGAAAATGACAACAAAGCTCCGACAAAGCTAGTGCTAAGTAATGGCTAGCTATGCTAACAACTAACACCATGTTAATGGATCTAGTGTATTCTCAACAGCCACGGCTGGATTTAGTTTTAGTTTTAGTTTTAATGTGTATTTGAAAGGGGCATTACATACTAATGAACATTAACACAAATGTAAGTATGCCAGATTTAGCAGTACTGCAAATTTGCATCTGTAGTCCCCTGGCAGTTCACAAAAACAATCATACACGAGCAGAACAACTGCAATGAAACGGTACAAAGTGCAGAGTTAAGGTGTTACAAAACAAAATATTCAAATGTCAATGGGTGTAGTGCTGTATATGCATACATAAACATGCACCCAAGCACCTCACAGCAACAACAGATAGCAACAAACAAGAGGCAGGGCATATGTGTGTGACGTATGGGCACATACTGCATATGCCGCAGAGCAACCACTAGTTATGGGTGCAGTTTCAGTTGTTTAAAACCCAGTTTTTACAATGCATCTTAAAAGTGTTTAGTGTGGTACATTCTCTGATTGCAGGTGGTATATTATTCCAGATCTCGGTGCCCCTCACTGATAGCACAGATTGAGCAAATGTGGTGCATCTCTGGGGGACCTTACAGTCTTCTCTAGTGATTGCTCTGGTGGTTGTACTGGTGACAGTTCTCAGTCAGATTTCAGATTTAAAGCACAGGTATGCATCTGGACAGTTTGTGACCCAACAAGAATTAAACCGACTGATTCCCAGATACGTTGTTACAGACTGAAGACATGATGTAAACAGTGACTTTCCATCAGACAGCTGAGACTGTGATCCACGAAAGTTAAAACACATTTACTTGCTACCTGGATAAAGATTGTTCAAAAATGAATTTTGATCTCCAAAAGGAATTTGAGGGACTGGATCATGGTTCTGTCACAGCAGACATTTGGACTGTGGATAATGGACATTTTCTTTGGATCACTGCACATTGGAATAAATCCATATGATAAAGGTAAGATAAACATGGACAGCTTCATGCAGTGTTGCCAACTCACTCTTTTGGAGTGAGTCTCACTCTTTTTCCCTCTCATTCACTCCACAAACCCTATTTCTCACTCCAAGATGTGTTGATATTCTAGTTTTCCCACAATAAGAGCTCTCAAGGCAGGGTAAAGCAGACTGAACATGTTCTAAAAGCTCTGTCTGAAACAGTTTGTTTTTAGCCTGACATCAATAAGCCCATAATGTAATCCATTAATTAAATTATCTTGCAATGTGTGCAAGATGATTTAAGTACGCATTTAAACGTAACGTGAAAGTTACTTTTCTAAGTAACTAGTTAATTTAATCATGCAGTAATTGGTAAAGTAACTCAATTACTTTTGAAAAGAAGTAACTAGTAACTGTAATTATTGCCCAACACTGGTTGCCACTATAACTTCTACATTTCTCATTGGATTGACTTCAAATTTAGAGGGTTTAATTCATCAATACCACAGACAAGCTCAGTGTACAGAAACATTTAATGAGTGCTTTGGTCTTAGAGTGACAAACACACACACACACACACACACACACACACACACACACACACACACACACACACACACACACACACACACACACACACACCTTCAGCCTAATTGCTTCCACCAATTGATTGTAGCTGCAGCTCATTACTCACCTGCTCCTGACTACCGCACTACTATAAAGGCAGAGTGAGTGCCAGTCATGTCATTGGAACATGAAAACTTGACAGCTCACTGTTGCTCCTTCCTCTCCTGTTACCTTCTGTGTGCTCCCCAGTGCGCTTCTTGCCTGCTTGCTCCTCGTGCTCCCCTGGCTGGTCTCCCATGTTAAGTTTGCATTATTGGAATCCTTCCTCTCTGGTGGCTCCTTCCCTACCTGGACCATCACTCCTCTCACCAGACCCTCACGTGATCCTCAAGTAAGCCACTGCATGATTGGAAATATTATAACTAACCCTCACTACAGGGTAACTCCCAGGCCAAGGCACTTCATGTTGGAAACCCTACCTCCAGCCACCTCCACACTTACCTGGAATAAGAACCCCTAATTTACTCCCTTGCTGATTTATCTCCGTCCTCTCACCACACCTAAAAGTAAAACCATCAATTTATGAATGAATGAATGAATGAATGAATCTTTATTTTGGATAGATTAAAAGTAAAGATTAAAAAGAAACAGAATAATATAACAAAGGGGAAAAAAGAAAAAAAAATCCAACAAGGTCAAATTAAACAATAACTCCTCTGATTATACAGTTCAACATAAGTTATTCGAAATGGGTGATGGCTGAAGCCGCAGCTTATATTGCCCACCCATATTCCATCCAAGAATTCAAAAGAAAAACAAAACAAGAGCAATTACAATTCGGAACAAAGCTAAGACAAAATGTGACCAAAAAAAACCAAAACTAATCAACAACACAACACAGACTGGATATGACAATCCTTATGTGATTTTACATGTCATCTTGTATATATGTTTGGAGTATTTCTTCCTTTAGTTTTTATTTAAATTGTCCAAGTGTTGTACGTGATTTTGATTTAGGTCCAAAAGTGTTCCACAATCTGACTCCTTGCACAGAAATACAGTGTTGCTTGGTGATAGTTCTTTTAATTTAAGAAAAAGTGGGTTTGTTGGTTCCCTGTAAGCAGCTTTGTTTATTATTCTAATAGCTCTCTTCTGAAGCATAAAGACTGGACATATGTTTGTTTTATATGTATTTCCCCATACTTCAGTACAATATGTCATGTATGGGAGTATTAATGAATGATACAGAGTATATAGTATGGGTTGATTCAGCAAATATTTCACTCTGTGCAGTATTGCAATTGATTTAGATATTTTACCTTTAATATAATTAATATGTGACTTCCAACACAGTTTATTTTCAATTATTACTCCAAGAAATTTAGTTTTGGATACCCTTTCAATCTCTACACCATTTACACTAAGTTTAGATACTAAGTTGTTGTGATGGTTGTTAAAAACAATAAATTTTCTCTTACTTAAATTGAGGGTTAATTTGTTTGAATCAAACCACAGTTTAAGCTTTCCTATTTCCTTTCCGAGTGTATCCAAAAGTTGTTCCAAATTGCTTCCACTGCATAATAGATTGGTGTCATCGGCAAACAATATTAAATCCATTTTTTCTGAATCTTTACATATATCATTTATATACATATTGAATAACAGTGGCCCCAAAACTAAACCCTGTGGGACTCCACAAGTAACCTTCAGTAACTGTGAGTTTTTGTTACCAACACATACATGCTGATATCTATTCTTTAAGTAACTACATAACCAGGACAGTGCTACCCCCCTAATACCACAATTTTGTAGTTTCTTTAATAATAAATTATGATCCACTGTATCAAATGCGTTTTTTAAGATCCAGGAATACCCCAACTGAGTACTCTTTATTTTCAACGGCAGTTGATATTTTTTCTATACATTCCATTAGAGCAAATGCAGTTGTCCTCTTGTGTCTGAACCCATATTGCTGCTCACACAATAAATTATTCTTCATTATGAAGTTGTCAGTTCTCTCACAGAATATTTTTTCAAGTATCTTGGAAAATTGCGGCAATAGTGAAATTGGTCTATAGTTTGAAAGTTCCCCTCTGTCACCCGTCTAGTATATCGGGATTACTTTAGTTATTTTCATTGCATTGGGAAATATACCTGTTTGGAGAGACAGGTTACAAATATGCGTCAGTGGTTTCACTAAGCATTCAATAATAGTTTTGACTAAGAGCATATCAATACCATCACAGTCCGTAGATGTTTTACTTTTAAACGATTTAACAATTTCAATGACCTCTCTCTCGTTTGTGTTCTTTATGAAAATGGAATCTTTTATAGCAGTGTTTTTGCTTATTGTATCACCCGTAGGTGCCGTAATGGATATTTCTCGAGCCAAATTAGGACCAATGTTAACAAAAAAGTTATTAAATTCATCTGCAAGTGAAACTGCATTCACACTCTGAGTTGTTTTATTATTTTTTGAAAAATTAGTTGGGTAGCTTTTATTTCTGTTTTTATTTCCAAGAATATTGTTAAGTATTGTCCATGTATTTTTAATATTGTCTCTGTTTTTCTCCAGTTCTTTACTGTAATAGTCTCTTTTACTACATCTCATTATATATGTTAACTTGTTTTTGTATGTTTTATACCGCTGTTCTGCTTCTTTTGTCCTTTTCTTTAGAAAAGCTTTATATAATGAATTTTTCTTTGTACACACCTTAAGTAATCCTTTGGTTAACCATGGCTTATCGACAAATTTATGTTTAAGCTTTTTCTTTACCAATGGACTTTTTTTTTCATAAAGAGTGGTTACAATGTTTATAAATGTGTCATAGGCTTCATTTACATCTGATACATAGACTTTTGTCCAGTCTTGCTTCAGCAAGTCTTCTTTAAAAGAACTGATTGCATTTTGTGATTTGTATCTGAAAGATTTTAATTTTTTTTTTTTCTGTATTGGCCCCCGTGTGGCCATGGATAAGTGCAAAGATTGGCAAATGGTCACTTATATCATTTATCAATAATCCACTTTCTATTTTCTTATCAATAATATTAACAAACAGGTTATCAATAAGTGTGGCAGTGCGAACTGTGATTCTACTGGGATGTGTTATTGTGGGATATAGACTCATACCGTACATAGAATTCATGAACTCTGTAATTACATTTTGTTGAAATGGATTTAGTAAATCAATATTGAAATCTCCACAAATTACAACCATTTTTTTTTACTAGTAATATTATTGTACAGCTCGACTAACTTATCTCTGAATGCCTCAATGCAAGTTCCCAGCATTCTATATATACAACTTATAATTACATTTTTTGTTTTATCTTGGTCGATCTCAACAGTAACATATTCCAAAATCCCTGGTAGTGCAAAGGACATTTCATTTACAAGCTTACACCTATACAGGTCATCAATATACAGTGCAACACCACCACCCTTTTTTTGAGATCTGTTAATATGAAACATCTGATATCCCTCTATTGCCACCAGGGGAGCCTGCTCTTCATTAAGACAAGTTTTAGAGACTGCGATAGCTGTAAATTTTCTGTCTAGCTGTTTAAAATATTCCTGAATCTGTAGAAAGTTTTTGTTAAGACTTCTGCTGTTGAAGTGTATTATTGATAGTTTACCATCGAGTTGCACTTGACTTTTGAATTGATTTTCAGTGTAATATTCACAATGGTTTTGAATATTATTGAAAAAGTGGTTATCGGGATCAATATCATTCTCCATCTCTTGTAGTTTATGTTCAGCATAATGGCATATTTTCAGAGTTTGAATTTCCTCACTCTGTGTCAAATGACTTCCTCCAACTGGGGATAATTGATGTCTACTCAAGTCAGTCATAAGTTGGTTTTTTTTTTGTTTTGTTTTTTTAAAGTACATTGACATGGTATGTCACAGAAGAACTATTCTTGCTGTGTGTGTGGATATGGATTAGATTAGATTTTTAGATTAGATTCAACTTTATTGTCATTACACATGTATGAATACAAGGTAACGAAACACAGTTTAGCATCCAATCAGAAGTGCAAAGGACAGCAGTTCAGTATATACAGTAATTGACAGTATTCACAATTTAAGCAAATATATGCAAATATATGCAGCAGTGCAGAAAGTTAAGAGCACTGTTATGTGCAAATAATGTACAATAAGTTAGATGGGCAGTTATGTACAGGTGAGGATTGTAAGAGATGATGGTAAGAGAGTCAGCGGGGAACTAAGTTCAATAACGTGACAGCTGTTGGAAAGAAACTGTTCCTAAACCTGCTGGTTCTAGTCCAAAGGCTTCTGAAATGCCTTCCGGAGGGGAGAAGCTGGAACAGTCCATGAGCAGGATGGTTGGAGTCCCTAAGAATGCTGCGTGCCCGGCGCAGACATCTTTTCCTGTAGATGTCCTCTATAACTGGAAGTGGAGTCCCTGTGATGCGTTGGGCGGTTTTCACCACCCGCTGCAGCACCTTACGGTCAGCGACAGAGCAGCTCCTATACCAGACTGTGACACAGTTGGTCAGGGTGCTCTCTATCACGCAGTGGTAGAAGTTGCCCAGGATGTCAGTTGACAGATGGTTCTTCTTCAGTGTCCTCAAGAAGAAGAGGTGCTGCTGGGCCTTCTTGATCAGGCTGGTGGTGTTAACTGACCAGGACAGGTCCTCCGAGATGTGGGTCCCCAGGAATTTGAAGCTGGGGACACGTTCAACAGCTATGCCATTGATATGGATGGGGTCATATGTCTCTCCTCTCTCCTTCCTGTAGTCCACTATGAGCTCCTTGGTTTTGCTGGTGTTAAGGAGCAGGTTATTGTCAGCACACCAAGTAGCCAAGTGCTCAACCTCTGCCCTGTAATCTGACTCATCGTTGTCCCTGATGAGTCCGATCACCGTGGTGTCATCTGCGAACTTTATGATGGAATTGGATCCATACATAGGCCTGCAGTCATGGGTGTAGAGGGAGTAGAGGAATGGGCTGAGCACACAGCCCTGTGGTACACCAGTGTCGAGTGTGATGAAGGAAGAACGGTTGGGGCCTGACCTAACATGCTGGGGTCTGTTGGCCAGAAAATCCATGATCCAGTTGCAGGTGGAGGTACTGATTCCCAGGTCCCCAAGTTTAGTGATCAACTTGGAGGGGTAACTGTGTTGAATGCTGAGCTGAAGTCAACAAACAGCATTCTTGCGTAGGTGTTCTTGTCATCCAGGTGTGAGAGTACATAGTGCAGCGCTGTAGAAACCGCATCCTCTGTACTCCTGTTGCTCCGGTAGGCAAACTGGTGAGGGTCCAGTGTAGGGGGCAGGCATTTTTTGAGCTGTGCCAAGACCAGTTGCTCAAAGCACTTCATGACTATGGGCGTCAGTGCCACAGGGCGATAGTCATTTAGGCACGATGGTGTTGAATGTTTCGGCACTGGTACTATAGAAGTGGTCTTGAAGCATGTTGGTACCACGGCCTGGGCCAGGGACAGGTTGAAGATGTCTGTGAAGACCCCTGACAGCTGCTCAGCGCATGCCCTCAGCACACGCCCAGGAATGCCGTCAGGGCCAGCAGCCTTACGTACGTTGACATGACTCAGTGCGTAACGGACGTCGGTGTGGGTGAGTGTGAGGTGGTGGAGGTCGTTGGAGGGTGGGAAATTGATGTTCTTTTCGTTATTGTCCTTGTCAAAACGAGCATAGAAGTCATTTAGCTCATTGAGAAAGGACACAGTCATGGCTATAGGTATGGAGTTGCTGGGCTTATAATCAGAGATAGCTTGGATGCCCTGTCACATGCGTCGGGGGTCAGAGTCCCCAAGATGTTCCTCCACCTTCAGCTTGTAGCTGTGCTTGGCCTTCTTGATGCCCCTCTTCAGATCTGCCCTGGATGAACTGTAGGCCTGTGCATCACCAGATCTAAAGGCATTGTTACGTGCCTTTAGCAGAAGCCACATTTCTCTGTTCATCCACGGCTTCTGATTTGGGTACGTGGTGATCTGTCTTTCCGTGGTGACACTGTCAATAGTGGTGTTGATATGGTCCAGGACTGAGTGGGTGTAAGAGTCGATGTTTATGTGGGAGCCACAGGTAGCCTGAGAGGTGAACATACTCCAGTCTGTGTTCCTAAACTTTTCCTGGAGTACAGAGTCAACCCCCTCTGGCCACACTTTGATGGTCCTCACTGATGGCTTCACCCGGTTGATGAGCGGTACATACTTGGGGGTAAGGAACAAAGATAAGTGATCAGACTGACCTAGGTGGGGGACGGGAGTTGCTGTGTAGGCTCCCACAATATTGGTGTAAACATGGTCCAATGTTTTGTCCCCTCTTGTGTGACAGGAGACATGCTGGTAGAATTTAGGAAGCACTGTCTTGAGGTTAGAGTGGTTAAAATCACCCGTCACAATAAATGCTGCCTCTGGGTGTGCAGTTTGTTGTTTGCTAATAGCTGCATGCAATTCTTTCATAGCAAGCTTAGCATTAGCATCTGGAGAAATATAAGCAGCTGTTATGATGGTACAAATGAACTCGCATGGCAGATAGAAAGGTCTACATTTAACCATGAGAAACTCCAGGTTAGCTGAGCAGTGTCTCCCAACAGTGACAGAGTTCGTGCACCAAGCCTTGTTAATATAAATGCACACTCCCCCACCTCTGTTCTTACCGGAGTCATCAGCTGCTCTGTCTGCCCGGAGAGTGTGTAGGTCGGCTAGCTCGATACCATTGTCGGGTATTCCACTGTGTAGCCATGTTTCCGTGAAAATCATGATATTGCAGTTTATAAGTCTCTTATTGTTGGTGATCCGAAGCCGTAGCTCATCCATTTTGTTCGCCAGTGACCGTACATTAGCGGGGAAAAATACTGGGTAGAGAATGCCGGTGCGGTGTTAGCTTTAGCTTAGCTCTTAGCCCACCGCGCTTCCCCCGCCTTTGTTTACGGTCTCTACGCCACCTGCGAGCACTTTCGGTCAGCCGGGAAGCTTGCCGAGCGTCGGGTGTTCTCTGGAGCTCAGGGATGAGACGTAGGTTGCTGATAAAAAGATCGTTACAGTGGTACCTCTACTTACGAAATTAATTTGTTCCGGAAGAATTCTCGTAACGTGAAAATTCCGTAAGTAGAGGCGCGTTTTACATGTAAATGCCGTAATCCATTCCAAGCCCCCCAAAATTCGTGCATAAATTTTTTATAAATCGTAAAAACGCATCAAAACATGTAACAAATACATGTTACAATTAGATTACTGCACAATAAACATAAAATGAGAGTTTAAAATGAGAAAAAGAATAATAAAAGCGAAAGAATAAAAATTATGTTCATTTACCTTTTAACTGCGATCGTCGGCGTCACCTTTTGCCTCCTTTGGTTCATGTTCTGTCTCATCAGTGGTTTTTGCCTGACGTTTTGTGAAGAAACGATCCAAGGACGTTTGTTTTTGTCGGCTTGTAACGATCCTTCGAAAATGTGCAAGGCAAACATCATCATAGTGAGCGATAGCCCGACTAGTGAACACTTTTTCCGGGTGATTCGTGGCCAATGGGATACCAGGAAGATGCTAGGCGATAGCCAATGGCAGAGCAGCTACAGGTATGTTTACGTTCGGTAAACTACGGGAGCTGCGAGGAGCGCGTACTTTTTTTGCCTTTCGTATCCTGAAATTTCGTTCGTAACAAGAGGCAATATTTTCCCGTTGAGGCGTGTCGTAACCTGAAAATTCCGTATGTAGAGACGTTCGTAAGTAGAGGTACCACTGTATCGTTATTTTGTAATCCAATGTCCAAAAGCTCATTTCGGGTGTAAGATGTGAAAGCGAAGCTGTTCTGAATGAACAGACCCAAAATGAGCAGAAATAACACTGCTAATCCACAAAATATGAAGAGACGCTGAGCCTCGCGTTGTGCACTCGCTGCCATCTTGTCGAAGATGGCGGCGCGTGTGATAATTAAGATAATTAAGAGACTATTATCATAGTCTCTTAATTTTCTTAATCAGTGTTCATCTATATTTATTTAAGTCAGTAAGATCTCTGATTATTATGGTCTTTGCTTCCTCAGGTGTTCCATTTAGTTTGATCCAAACTCTACAATTTCTTGTCCATGTTGCCTGTATCTTATTTGTCTTTTCAGCATCCGTGCTTTCCATGCTATTTCAGCATTAGTCTTTGTTAAATGTTCATTTAGGTAAACTTCTGTTCCCCGTAGCTTTCTGGCCTGCCTCAGTATGTCATTCTTTACCCTTCTGTTCACAAAGCTCATCACAATTGATTTCTTTATTATCCTTTCTTAGTAAAGTATGACAGGCTGGAATTGCATTTGCTACAACCTTTATATTTCTACTTTCTAGGAACTGAAGCACCTGGTTTTCCAGGGAGACTGATTCACTCAGGGGAGCCTCCTCACCTCTCATTCCTGCTGTAGCATGAGCATATGATTGATATTTAATGTCTAGTCCACTTATAATTAGATCATCCATACGAGAACATTGTTCAAGATCCTCAACGCGTCGCTCCAAGTCTGCAATTTTTTTGTCTTTTTCCTTAATTGTTAATTTTAATTCTCGGACTTCTTCCATTAGCCCTAATATTTTAACCTGTTGACTAGCCACTTCGGTCAGTTCTTCTGACAAGAAGTTCAGAGATTTTTTTATCTCTTCCATTTCCTCCTTCTTTGGTGGCATTTTTACTGACCTGTTGATAGTAAAACAATCTCTGCTGGTGTCGCCGGTATCCGATCTGACCGACCTCGAATCCAGCTGGGCCTCAGCTAGCCCCCTCTGCTGCTAGTCCCGCTGCTTACCGCCGCTGCCATTGAGCTCCTGTCCAGCCGGGGTACCGGCAGCTCCTCCACCGAGTCCCGCCGCCCACCGCCTCTGTAGTTGAACTCCGATCCTGCTCCTGTCCTGCTGGGGTCCCGGTAGATCCTCCGCTGAACCCTGCCACCTACCGCCGTCTTCCTCAGTAGTTCCTCCACCGAGCCCCGCCACTGTAGCTGGGCTCCGATTCTGGCTTTTATCAAACAATATTCATCATTACAGAAACTATATTTACCTTCCTCCTTCTCCTTCTTACAGGAAAACATACCTGCACCAACAACTTGGAAACACACATTAAATACTTACCCTTGCATCCAAACTGTGGTCTCATGTCCATGTCTGCAACTGGGTCCATTATCTGTAAACATGTCAGTGAGGGGTTAACCTGCAAAGTTAAACAACAACTGAAAGACCTTGAATATGATTTTTTTTTCCTACTGAAAAAGACACTAATTTGTTTGGCTACATGCCAGGCTTATATTCACATCAGATGGGGTCATGCATTACTATGTTCAGAGAGAATGCTAATGTGGGGATACACAGGCCATGTGAGCTTGATCACTAAGGTTCTTTCATTATTCAAATAATAACATCAAACATTAAGAAAAAAATTATAAAGAAAAATACATTTTTAAAGCTTTGGGGAGACACAGCTATGTATGCCTATCATGGCTATCATTAAATCTGAGCATATGCTTGAGCTAGTTTTATGAAAAATGGGCAAAAATCAGCTGGATTTTTAAAGTGAGTTAGGATCTCCCATCTAGAAGCTGGTTCACCTGACAGCAGATTATTTATTTACTGTATTTATTTATGATTTTTTTTTTTTTTGACTTGCTACTTGACTATTATGGATAAATAACAGTCAATACTGCAAAGTGCATTTTTTCAGCTTGGTTTTTTTGAGTCCTCTGCAGGTCTGTGTAAGTGAGGCTTTAAACTCCTTTAACTTAAAATAACCAGAACATTAACCGGAGTGGGTAAAAGATGATCAGACAAAATGAAAAAGGAGGAGAAAAGGGGTGGTAAAACAACTAACAGTCCATTAAATGCACTTACCTTCCACAGACACTTGCCACAAAACATTCAGTTTGCACACCACATGCCAGTTGACAAACAACAATGAATGACTACGTACGACCCTGTGTGGACTGGTGACGGCACTACATCATAGAATATAACAGCGGTAGAAGTGAAAACTTTTATTGATTATAATTACAGATTTTTTCTGAACACCTCCATACTCGGGGATGCATACCCTCGTAGCCTCAGAAAAACATGTATAAAATTTTTGGTCAGTCTGACGAACAGTTCAAGAGATATGTGTGGAACAAGCACACAGGCAGAGATTCTGCGTATTTATAGATTAGATGTGGTAGACCACTGCTTATTACTAGTTTGTTCATGTCAGTAATGAGTTTTCTTCTAACTCAAAGCACAGTCACAGTGTTCCACAGGGATCTGTGCTAGGTCCTATTCTTTTTAGTTTATACTTGCTTCCGCTAGGCAATGTTATTAGAAAGCACTGTATACATTTACATTGTTATGCAGATACCACACAATTATACTTGTCAATGAAGCCAGAAGACAGTAATCAATTAGCCAAATTTGAGGCTTGTCTTAAGGAAATCAAAGCTTTGGTGATTTGTAATTTCCTGCTATTAAATTCAGATAAGACCGAAGTCATTCTAGCTGGTCCAAAAACCTAAGAAATACCTTTCCAAATCAAACTCTTAGTTTGAATGTGGTTACTCTTTCTCTTAATAGTTCTGTGAGGAACCTTGGAGTTATTTTTGATCAAAATCTATTCTTTAATTCACATATTAAACGTGTTTCTAAGACTGCCTTCTATCAGTTGCGTAATATTGCCAAGATTAGGAGCATCTTGTCTTAGAGTGATGCTGAGAAACTCATTCACGTTTTTGTTAGCTCTGGATTAGATTAATGTAACACCTTTATTATCAGGCTGTCCTAAAACATCTTTAAAAAGTCTTCAGCTGATCCGAATGTTGCAGAAAGAGTTTTAACAGGTATTAGAAAGAACGATCACAACCCTCCGGTTCTGGCCTCCCTTCATTGGCTTCCCATAGAATTTAGAATTAAGTTTAAAATTCTTCTTTTCACTTACAAAGCTCTAAATAATCAGGCCCCTTTTTATTTAAAAGATCTGATAGTACCTTATCATCCTAACAAAGCACTATGCTTCCAAAATGCAGGATTACTTGTAATACCTAGAATCTCCAAAAGTACAATGGGAGGCAGAGCCTTCAGTTATCAATTTCCTCTCCTTTGGAACAAGCTGCAAATCTGGATTCAGAAGTCAGACTCGATCTCTGTTTTCACAAATAGGGTTTAAACCTTCCTTTTTGAAATAACCTATAGTTAGGGTAGGATCAGGTGACCCTGAACCCTCCCTTAGTTATGCTGCTAATAGGTTTAGACAGCCTGGGGACCTCCAACAATGCACCGGGCTTCACTCCTTTCTTCACTCTCAATGAAATATTTTTGCTGGTCATTAACATCTTTTTGTTCTCTCCCATAGATTGAGTCCCCACCGTGCTGTTTGTTCTCCACATGTCGGTTCTTTTCTTCTTCTTCTCTATCCCCTCACCCCTCAGCCAGTCACAGCCGATGACTACCCCTCCATGAGCCTGGTTCTGCTGTAGGCTTCTTCCTGTTAAAAGGGAACTTTTTCCTCTCCACCGTCTCCAAGTGCTTGCTCACAGGGAGTCACCTGATTGCTGGAGCCTTTCTGCAATTGTTAGGTTTTCCCCTACAGTTGAAAGTGCTATGAGATCACTGTTGTTGTGAAATGGCACTATATAAGTAAAGTTGAATTGAATTGATTTGAATGAAAATTTTATTCATACGTTTTCTGTTTTAGGTCTAATGTACAGACGTGGACAAAATTGTTGGTACCCCTCTGTTAATGAAAGAAAAACCCACAGTGGTCACAGAAATAACTTGAATCTGACAAAAGTGGTAATAAATAAAAATTCTATGAAAATTAACCTATGAAAATCAGACAATGCTTTTGAATTGTGGTTCAACAGAATTATTTTAAAAAACAAACTCATGAAACAGGCCTGGACAAAAATGATGGTACCCCTAGAAAAGATTGAAAATAATGTGACCATAGGGACATGTTCAACCAAGATGTGTCCTCTAATTAACATCACAGGTGTCTACAAACTTGTAATCAGTCAGTCGGCCTATTTAAAGGGTGACAAGTAGTCACTGTGCTGTTTGGTGACATGGTGTGTACCACACTAAACATGGACCAGAGGAAGCAAAGGAGAGAGTTGTCTCAGGAGATTAGAAAGGAAATTATAGACAAGCATGTTAAAGGTAAAGGCTATAAGACCATCTCCATGCAGCTTGATGTTCCTGTGATTGCAGTTGCACATATTATTCAGAAAATTAAGATCCACGGGACTGTAGCCAACCTCCCTGGACGTGGTCGCAGGAGGAGATGGATAATACGAATGGTAACAAAAGAGCCCAGAACAACCTCTAAACACATCCATGGTGAACTCCAAGGTCAAGGTACATCACTGGCTATGTTTACATGAACACAAGTAACCCGATTAAAAGCTTGATCGGAATAAAAATGCTTCATGTAAACACGGCAATCTGAATATTCTAACCCGATCAAGCTCATTCGGATCAAAATTTCATTCCGATTGAGAGGGGTGGGTTATGCCGATTGTTAATCGGAATGGTGCGCATGAAAACACTTACTCCGAACTTAGGGCAGAAAATATGTTTACTGCGCGCGTCTGTACACCAGCCGCACGTCGACGTAATGTATTTCCGCCTTAGCAGCAGCTAGCGGAAAACATAGCGGGAGTAAAACAAAACTGGTCTATATCGTCCTGCTGTCTCCCTCTGTTCATCATATGCAGAAGTATGTACTTGTAGCTTCATTACGGAGACCAGCAGAAGCAAAAGTACAGTCTGAATAACACAATACAGGTCAAGTGGTTAGCACTGCGGCAGCACAGCAACTCACCCTTGGCCATGGGATCCCTGGTTCAATCCCAGCCCCTGACCAACAGAGATCTGTGTGGAGTTTGCATGTTCTCCCCGTGTCTGCGTGGGTTTACTCCGGGATTTCTCCGGTTTCCTCCCACAGGCCAAAAACATGCAGGTTAGGTTAATTGGAGACTCTAAAGTGGCCCTAGGTGTGAATGTGTGTGTGAATGGTTAAGGGATAGCGCCTTACCATGGCTGCTTCATCCATCCAGGTGGATGCCCTCAATTTCCCCTCTGCGGATCAATAAAGTATACAAAATAAAAAACAAAAACAAAACAATTTCGACATGAAGCGGGGCTTGCTAACACCGGAAGCTTCTTCTTCTTCTACTATTTTCGGAATGTCGAAATGTCAATGTGCGCATGGCAAAATGATTTATTCGTTCAAATGTGTGACACATGGAAATGCACATCCTAGCCAGATCAGCTTTTTCAGGATCCATGTAAACAGTAAAATTCTGATCTGAATTGTAATCAGATTGAAGAAATTTTGCCCATGTAACCGTGGCTAATGTCAGATCACACCATCCGTCATTGTTTGAGCCAAAGTGGACTTCATGGGAGACGACCAAGAAGGACACCACTGTTGAAAACAAATCATAAAAAAGCCAGACTGGAATTTGACAAACTGCATGTTGACAAGCCACAAAGCTTCTGGGAGAATGTCCTATGGACAGACGAGACAAAACTGGAACTTTTTGGCAAGGCACATCAGCTCTATGTTCACAGACGCAAAAATGAAGCATACCAAGAAAAGAACACTGTCCCTACTGTGAAACGTGGAGGAGGTTCTATTATGTTCTGGGGCTGCTTTACTGCATCTGGCACAGGGTGTCTTGAATCTGTGCAGGGTACAATGAAATCTCAAGACTATCAAGGTATTCTAGAGAGAAATGTGCTGCCCAGTGTCAGACAGCTTGGTCTCAGTCGCAGGTCATGGGTCTTGCAACAGGATAATGACCCAAAACACACAGCTAAAAACAGCCAAGAATGGCTAAGAGCGAAACATTGGACTATTCTAAAGTGGCCTTCTATGAGCCCTGATCTAAATCCTATTGAACATCTGTGGAAGGAGCTGAAACATGCCGTCTGGAGAAGGCACCCTTCAAACCTGAGACAACTGGAGCAGTTTCCTCATGAGGAGTGGGCCAAAATACCTGCTGAGAGGGGCGGAAGTCTCATTGACAGTTACAGAAATCGTTTGATTGCAGTGATTGCCTCAAAAGGTTGTGCAACAAAATATTAAGTTAAGGGTCCCATCATTTTTGTCCAGGGCTGTTTCATGAGTTTGTTTTTTAAAGTAATTCTGTTGAACCACAATTCAAAAGCATTGTCTGATTTTCATTGGTTAATTTTCATAGAATTTTTATTTATTACCACTTTTGTCAGATTCAATTTATTTCTGACCATTGTGGGTTTTTCTTTCATTAACAGAGGGGTACCAACAATTTTGTCCACGTCTGTATTTGCACTGAAACATTTAAGAAGACATAATACATGATATAATGTAAATCCCTTTCTCTTCCACCCACACTGAGAATTAAAAAAAAAAAAATCTCTATTTTTTCTTTAGCAGTTTTATTAAGACTTAGCACTGTTTGTTCCTTATGTGAAGTGAGTTCTGGATGACTGTTATTTATCTCATTTCTTGCTGACTTTGCTGGGGATATGTTTATGACTTCAAAGCTGCTTATTAGTTTGTGTCTCTGTCAGCAAAATAATGCAATTAATAGAGTGAAAATTTCCAAGACATTGAACTCTTAATCTATTTTTCAAACTTGGGTGGACCCTGGACATACTGTATCACATGTAGACATGGTGGCTCATCATAGTTCATGTGTTGCTCATGTATATTTTGTCACAGCAATGACTGTCAAGTTTCCATCTTCTTGTCATGATTCTATTCTCCTGTTCTTTCCCTCTTTTATGTCCTCCCGTATAGTTTTCTTTGTGAAGTTATTTAACCTGCAAACTTTGCAAAACCTTTGACTTAATTAGCTTTTCAATTAGCATTGAAGAAATATCATTTTGTACAGCATCACAAAGTGATGATTTTTGCCTGCAATGCACTTCAGTGCAAGCCCATGGCATCAATATGCTGAGATTACCTAGTTACAGTTATTGAAGTGCATGTACCCTAGTGACTTTTTCCACAGAATGGTATTTTTTGCAGGCAGCTTTATTGGAGGATACTTTACATCTTACTCAAATACATTTTTTATAAAAAAGAAAAACTTGTACTATTACTCAAGTACATTTGATCACACACTCAGTGAGTTGGTTTTGATTTCACTAATTTAAACTGAATGAGAGACATGATCTCTTCCCATCTGTTTTTTTCTTTTTTTTCTCTTCAGCCTATTTGATTCATTATTGGTGAGAGGAAAGCTGCAAATTACAAGAAAATTGTTGAAAATGAACAAAAAGAAAATTGTAAATTTATCAGGAAAAAGTCAGAAATAGAAAAATGCATATTTACAATTTAAAAAATATGATTAAAAACTGTAAATATGTTTAGAAAAAGTTTGTAAATTCACCATAAAAAAGCTACAAATATAACAGAAAAAATGTAATAACTTGATCAGAAAAAGTCAAAATTTTATGAGGAAAAAGAAGCAGCTTGGTGGAATAGTGGTTAGAACTGTGACAGCACAGTCAAAAGGTCACAGGATTGATTCCACCCCTGACCATCGTGGGTTTGATCTCACCATTGGTGACCCTTCTGTGTGGAGTTTGTATGGTCTCCTCTTGGTTGTGTGGGTTTATTCTGGTTTCCTTCCACAGTCCAAAAACATGCAAGTTAAGTTAGTTGGAGACTCTAAGGCTATGGTCACACTGCAGGTTTTAATGCTCAATTCCGATTTTTTTGCACACGTGACCCATATCTGATTTTTTAATGACAGTCTCAACAGCACACATCCGTTTTTATCCACACCAGACCCAGGGCACTTTTATATGTAGTCCTAATATGGATACGTATCTGATATTTTCCAAAGCGACCTCAGTCTTAACGGTCATATTGCATTTCATCGGACTTTTTCCTCACTGAGGTGAGACAGACGTGACAATTCTGTGGTGGAGGGACACAGCTGATTTGTTCTGTCTTTTTAATCAATCTTCTTCTTCCCTTTATCACTGGATAAAGGGAAGAAGAAGATTGTCGGCTCTGACATCTGAAGATGTCGGCTCTGACTGCACAACAACTTCAAATTTTTTTTTTGGGGGGGGGATACAGTACAGTGCTGAAACCGTCAGACAAGCAGATGCACAGTAACGAAAAAATGTAAAGTTAATACCAACATGACTGTGGAGCGGAATGGCCAGATTCAGGGATCCGAGGACACAACCTCCAGGAGAGGGGAGTCTGTGGCAGCTTCTCCTTCCTGTGTGGGACCGGTGTTATGCCGCTGGTATGAGCCACGCTGTTGATTTATCCATCCATCCATCCATCTTCTTTCGCTTGATCCTTTTTGGGTATTAACCTTATTTATACAGGTAATCCCATTGAGACACGCCTCACCATGGCTACCTCATACATCCAGGTGGATGTCCTGTAATTTTCCCATTGTGAGACTAATAAAGGATTATTAAATATTCATTCATTCATTCATCTTCTTCCGCTTAATCCTTTTCTGGTCGCGGGGGGGCTGGAGCCTACCCCAGCATCTTTGGGCGAGAGGCAGGGTACACCCTGGACAGATCGCCAGTCCATCGCAGGGATTATTAAATAAATAAATAAAATAAAATTGGTGTAAATTCAGAAGAAAAAAGCATCACAAGTTTATAAAAACGTCTTCTTTTTCTTCTTCTTCTTCTTCTTCTTCTTCTTCTTCTTCTTCTTCTTCTTCTTCTTCTTCTTCTTCTTCTTCTTCTTCTTCTTCTTCTTTCGACCGCTCCCTTTAGGGGTTACCACAGTGGATATTCTGTTTCCATCACATCCTAACAGTCGAAACATGTAAAGAAGGTAAAAACATCTCCTTTCTATTTTTGTCTTTAATAAGAACAAAAGGTAAATAATTAAAAGAAGACAAAATGAACCTACTTGAGAGATCACAATGTTGTCTGCAAACATCATGGTCCACAGAGATGCCTGCCTTACCTCGTCTGTCTGCCTGTCCATCACCATGGAAAACAAGAAGGGACTCAGAGCCAATCCCTCATGTAATCCAACCCCCACCTTGAATACATCTGTCACTCCTACAGAACACCTTAACACAATCTCAATGTCCTCATACATGTCATGCACCACCCTGACATACTTCTCTGCCACTCCTGACTTCCTTATACAGTACCACACTTCCTCTCTTGGCACCCTATCATATACTTTCTCTAGATCCACAAAGACACAGTGCAACTCCTTCTGACCTTCTCTATTCTCCATCAACACTCTTAGAGCAAATGTTGCATCCGTAGTACTCTTCTTGGCATGAAACCGTACTGCTGCTCACTGATTGTCACCTCTTTTCTTATCCTGGCTTCAATGACTCTTTCCCATATATTCATAGTGTGGCTTATCAACTTTATGCCTCTGTAGATACTACAGCTCTGAGCATCACCTTTGTTCTTTAAAACTGATACCACAATACTTCTTCTCCACTCCTCAGGCATCCTCTCACTCTCCAAGATTGTGTTAAACAATCTGTTTAAAAAGTCCACTGCCATTTCTCCTCAACATCTCCATGCCTCCACAGGTATGCCATCTGGACCAACCACCTTTCCATTCTTCATCCTCTTCTAAGCTGCCCTCACTTCCGCCTTGCTAATCCTCAGGACTTCCTTGTTTACTATCTTTCCTTCATCCATCCTCCTCTCTCTCTCATTTTCTTCATTCATCAGCTCTTCAAAGTAGTCCTTCCACCTTCTCAACACACATCACTTGTTAGTACATTTCCATTTCTGTCCTTAATCAACCTAACTTTCAGCACATCCTTTCCAGCTTTCTAGCCAATTGATACAAGACGTAACCACACTTTTATGAAAACAAACCAGAAAATTCACAAGAAAAAAAATTGTAAATGTACGAGGTAAAGAATTACCTTGCAAAGTTGTGGAAAAAGAGTCACAAATGGATGATAAAAAGTAGGCAACTTATCAGAAAATAAGCATACACTTACAGGAAAAACATCACAAGTTTCTGTCCAAAACCTCCCAAATTAGAGGAAAAAAAATGCTAATTTACCAGGAAAAGTTTATTTTTATTTTTTTTTTTAAAGCAGGAATTTTTTAAAAATTGAAATTAGGGAAAACAATCACTTATTTATAAGAAACATCACTTTCTGGTGAGTGTAAAGTTGATACGTATGAGTCAAACAACATTTTTAGTTGGTACTTTCTTACTCTTAAGTAGTTGAGTAAATATCACAAGGTGACATTAGTTTTACTTTAGTATGTTTTACGACTATGCCACCCACCTCTGCTCACTTTTTAAAGCATCACAAGATAGCCATAAGGTGGTTGGAGGGCTACTTATACTTTATCTACTTGTTTTTATACTCTAAAACTACATCAAGAATGTTTAATGTCTACCAAAATTTACTGTGAAGTTTTTTTTTTCCTCTGAAACTAAAGTTACTGTAAGTAATAGTTCATGGTGTAAAACTAACATTAAGAACTTTATGAGCATCCAAGCTAAAAGCAGGTCTTCCTTTACAGTGTCTTTCATGAATATTTCCAATCAAATCTTTGACCAAAAGAGATTATTTTTATACATTAATGTTTTCTTATTTCACACTTTCATGTATCAATGTAACCTTTAAAGTTCTGTTGCATTAGTGCCACACCAGATGATGTCCAGTCCAGAACGCCTAGCTATGACCTTTTTTTTCTTCCTCCATCTTAGATACATATAAAGAGACAAGCACAGAATCTCCAGGTCTACCTTCCCGTCCACTATCTCTCTGTGCTTGCTGTAGCCTCAAACTGTCGAAGCAAAAATACCCACAACTCGTCTGCTGAGAGACCTAATTCTCACACGCTGGTCTCCCTGGAGAACTGGTGATAGAGACACACACAGAGCAAAAAAGAACATTAGTTGCTGCCTCAACGAGTTCTTAGGGGTAAATTACAATGGCAAAATGAGAAAGCGAATGATGGAGAGAATTGTGGTAAGGATTGAGTGAAAACAGAAACAAAGGTAAGGCACACGCACAAGTACACACAAACCCAGAGTAAAAAGAGAATAATGATTTTAAATTTTCACCTGGTAAGCATAAATGCCAACTATCTCATCAATGTAAGACTTCAGCTAAGCTTTTTTCTGAAAAAAAAAAAAAAAAAAGAAAGCACCTGAGATAATCAAGGTGAAAATGCAGGAAAAGCTAAAGCAAAAAGATTTGCTGGAGCCTCATGGGAGCTTACATTAGAATTCATAAGAGTTGCTGTTTGGACTTTATCTTCCTTCTGCCCATCGTCTTTTATTTATTTTTATTCATCTCGAATGCCTTTCCCAGGAGTTCTGCATCTTAAATTCAAATCTTGGTTAAAAACACCTTCATGTTAAGTCAAGATATACAATACTGGCAAAAAAGTCACCAGTTGGATTTAGCTAAGTGAATAGGTTAGAACCTTCTATTGGATTATTACTACAGTAATTAATATGTTTTAAGGTGGCGAAAAGTGGGCTTCTCAACAACCAGTTGGAAGACATAGAGTGCATTCAATTCACCTAATAGTGACCTCCAAAGTGGACTACATAGGATATTTAGCTATATTAAGTGATATTCCAAACTGTAGGGAACAAAAGATGTTCAGTTCAGTGAGAGCTGAGTAGGGTAAAAGTGAACACTGTACATCACTTCACCGGAAGTTGATAAGAAGGTTACCCATAAGTCATTGCACCTCAAATATGAGTGAAACAAATTATTGCTGCTGACATTACTAGTAACCTAAACTAACATTGGTTGACATTCTTAATTTAGCAGCAACGTGTATCTATTCAATTCAATTCAATTCAACTTTATTTATATAGCGCCATTTCACAACAACAGTCATCTCATAGCACTATCAATTGAAGGGGGGACCCCCACAGTTGCAGAAAGACCCCAGCAATCAGGCGATCCCCTGTGAGCAAGCACTTGGCGACGGTGGAGAGGAAAAACTCCCTTTTAACAGGAAGAAACCTCCAGCAGAACCAGGCTCAGGGAGGGGCAGTCATCTGCTGCGACTGGCTGGGGGGTGAGGGGATAGAGAAGAAGAAAAGAACAGACATGTAGAGAGCAAACAGCACGATGGGGACTCAATCTATGGGAGAGAACAAACAAATGTTAATGACCAGCAAAAAAAAAAAAAAAAAAATATTTCATAGAGAGTGAGGAAAGGAGTGAGGCCCAGTGCATTACTGGAGGTCCCCCGGCTGACTAAACCTATTAGCAGCATAACTAAGGGAGGGTTCAGAAACACATGATCCCTCCCTAATTGTAGGCTATATCAAAAAGGTAGGTTTTAGCCCTATTCTTAAAAACAGAGATCGAGTCTGACTCCCAAATCCAGATTGGCAGCTGATTCCACAGGAGAGGAGCTTGATAACTGAAGGCTCTGCCTCCCATTGTACTTTTGGAGATTCTAGGTATTACAAGTAATCCTGCATTTTGGGAGCGTAGTGCTCTGTTAGGATGATACGGTAGTATCAGATCTTTTAAATAAAAAGGAGCCTGATTGTTTAAAGCTTTGTAAGTAAGAAGAAGGATTTTAAACTTAATTCTAAACTCTATGGGAAGCCAATGAAGGGAGGCCAGAACCGGAGAAATATGATCTCTCTTTCTAGTACCTGTTAAAACTCTTGCTGCAACATTTTGGATCAGCTGAAGACTTTTTAAAGATGTTTTAGGACAGCCTGATAATAAAGAATTACAATAATCTAATCTCGAGCTAACAAAAGCGTGGATCAGCTTCTCAGCATCACGCTGAGACAAGATGCTCCTAATCTTGGCAATATTACGCAAATGATAGAAGGCAGTCTTAGAAACAAATGTAATATGTGAATTGAAGGACAAATCCTGATCAAAAATAACTCCAAGGTTCCTCACAGAGCTATTAAGAGAAAGAGTAACTGCATCCAAACTGAAAGTTTGATTTGGAAAGGAATTTCTAAGGTTTTTTGGACCAACAAGAATGACTTCAGTCTTATCTGAATTTAATAGCAGGAAATTACAAGTCATCCAAGCTTTGATTTCCTTAAGACAGGCTCCTAACTTGGCTAATTGATTAGTATCATCTGGCTTCATTGACAGGTATAATTGTGTGTCATCTGCATAACAATGGAAATGTATACAGTGCTTCCTAATAATGTTGCCTAACGGAAGCATATATAAACTAAAAAGAGTAGGGCCTAGCACAGATCCCTGTGGAACTCCATGACTAAGCTTTGAGCTGAAAGAAAACTCATCATTTACATGAACAAACTGGAACCTATCAGATAAATAAGATCTAAACCACTGCAACGAAGTTCCATTAAGTCCAACATAGTGTTCTAATCTATCAAGTAGAATATTATGATCAATAGTATCAAAAGCTGCACTAAGATCTAAAAGGACAAGTACAGAAACTAGTCCATTATCAGATGCAATGAGGAGGTTGTTAGTTACCTTCGCTAAGGCTGTTTCAGTACTATGATGGATTCTAAACCCAGATTGAAACTCTTCAAGTAAACCATTTCCCTGCAGGTGGTCAAATAATTGCGTAGCAACAACTCTTTCTAAGATTTTTGAAATGAAAGGAAGATTAGAGATTGGTCTATAGTTAGCTAAAGCTCCTGGATCTAGCGTTGGCTTTTTGAGTAAGGGTTTAATTACAGCTGTTTTAAAAGCCTGCGGTACATGGCCTAAAGTTAATGAAGAATTGATTATATGAAGAATAAAGCTACCAATAAGTGGGAAGACTTCTTTAAATAACCTGGTAGGAATAGGGTCTAAAAGACAAGTTGAAGGTTTGGATGAGGAAACTATTTTGTCTAACTCACAAAGGTCGATTGGAGTAAACTCATCAAGACAGACATCAATAGAAGGAGTTGTAATAGTTACAGTATTGAAGTTAACTGTGGGAAGAATCTGATTGATTTTCTCTCTGATGGATGAAATTTTATTATTGAAAAAGTTCATAAAGTCCTGACTAGTAAGCTCTAAGGGGATGCTAGGATTGACAGAGTCCTGACTCTTTGTCAACCTGGCTACAGTACTGAAAAGAAACCTGGGATTATTCTTGTTCTCTTCTATTAATGCAGAGTAATAACTCGTTCTAGCTTTTCTAAGAGATTTTTTATAAATTAAAAGATGATTTCTCCAAGCTAAATAGATTTCATCTAAATTAGTAGAGCGCCATTTTCTTTCTAACTGACGAGTCTTCTGTTTTAAGCTACGAGTTTCTGTGTTGAACCAAGGAGTTAAAAATCTCTGATTAGACTTTTTCTTTTTTAAGGGGGCCACCAAGTCTAGAGCCTGATGCAGAGAAGCTGAAACACTATCCACCATGTTATCAATTACAGAAGGAGCAAGCTGTCTATAGCTTATTTCCGTTGTGTTGACACATGGCATAGAGGAAACAATCTGCATAAATTTGGAAACAGCATCATCTGAGAGGCATCTACTGTGATAATATTTTTCTTTAGGAGCCAAATAGTCAGAAATAGTAAAATCAAAGGTTAACAGACAATGGTCTGACAGTACAGGGTTATGAGGAGACACTGAGTAGAATGAGTAGAATTTCCTACTTTCTGAGAAAACCCAATCGAGTCTAATATTGAATTAAAAGCCACATTAAGGCAGTCACTATCTACATCCACATGTATATTAAAGTCCCCTACTATAATTATTCTATCAGATTTCAGCACTAAATCAGCTAAGAAATCAGCAAATTCGGATAAAAATTCTGAATAGGTTGATGGGGGACGATAAACTATGGCAAATAAAATTGGGTTTAACCTGAAATTGCTAAAGTGCCCAACACTGAGGACCAGGCCCTCAAAGGAATTATAACATGTTTTTTGCTTTACATTAACTAGTAATTTGGAATGGTAAATTGTTGCTACTCCTCCTCCACGACCAGAACTTCTGGGATTTTGACAGTTTAAATAACGAGAGGGAGTTGATTCATTTAAACCAACATAATCCTCTTGCCTTAACCAAGTCTCTGTAAGGGAAATTAAATCAATCTGATGATCAATTAACAGATCATGGACTAACAGAGACTTGGGAGTTAGAGACCTAATATTTAATAAACCACATTTAATTTTTAAATTATGAGGAGGAACAGAGGCCAAATCATTCAATTTAGAGGCTTTATGTTTAATTTGAGTTTTACCAATATTTTGCTTTATCACTTTGGGATGCTTATACATTATATTTTTATTTACTTTGGAGGGAGCAGACAACGATTCTCTGATGGGGAAGACAGGGGCTAAGCTGAGGGGTGGCGGATGAAGAGGAGCTGCAGAGAGGCGTGTAAGACTGCGACTCTGCTTCCTGGTCCCAACTCTGAGTAGTCAGGGTTTTGGAAATTTGAATAAAAAAGATGCCAGATTGTTAGATAAATGAGAAGCGCCATCCAAAGTGGGATGAATGCTGTCTCGTCTCATAAGACCAGGTTTTCCCCAAAAAGAGCTCCAATTGTCAATGTAGCCCACGCCATTTTTAGGACACCACACAGACAGCCAGCGGTTCAAGGATGACGAGCGACTAAACATGTCATCACTGGTCAGATTGGGGAGAGGTCCAGAGAATACTACAGTGGCACACATCGTTTTTGCAAACTCACACACCGATTCTATATTAAGTTTTGTGACTTCCGACTGCCGGAGACGGATGTCATTAATGCCGGCGTGAATAACAATTGTGGAGTATTTACAGTTACTTTTAGCCAGCATTTTCAAATTTGACTCGATGTCGCCTGCTCTGGCCCCAGGAATACATTGGACTATGACCGCTGGAGTCTCTAGGTTCACGTTTCTGACTACAGAGTCGCCAATGATCAGAGTTTTTTCCTCAGCGGGTGTGTCGCTGAGCGGGGAAAAACGATTAGAAACGTGAACAGGTTGGTGGTGAACCGGGGCTTTGCGACTAGGCTTCCTTCTCACCGTCACCCACCCAGTCTCCTCGCTGCTGAGGAGAGCCGGGGAACCGCTGACAGTGGGACCTAAGCTAGCTAGCTCCGCTGCAGCTAATGGGCGTCCGTCGAGATTAACTGGCGCAGACGGTGTTTCAATGCAGTGGAGCCGGGATTCCAAATCAGACAACCTCGCCTCGAGCGCTTCAAAAAGACAACATTTATTACATTTACCGTTATCACTAAAAGAGGCAGAGGTGTAGCTAAACATCTGACAGAGAGAGCACACCAGAGGAGGAGAGGAAAGAGAGATAGTAGCCATAGCTAGTGGCTGCAGAGCTGGAGAGCAAACCACACAGGCAGACAGCAAAACAGGAAGTGACGATACGTTACCACAAGGAAGTGACGAGCAGAGGTATCTGTATCTGTGGTTGCTATGGTAATGCACAGAGAAGGAAGGTAATGTTGTAGGGTGTTTAAAATGGAGAAATTTTGTTGAGGAATGTTCCCTTAACTGAAAATATTGAAATTGGGTTAGGAATTGACCAAGGCATTATTAAAAAGTTAAGAATTTAACTTTCTTTCATCTGTCTGTATGAACCTGGGGGGGGGGGGGGGGAATTATCTTTATTTACATGCATCATGGTGTGCACATGGAAGATTCAGAATGTATTCACAAATGTCAAATACTGTATGTACATATGTAAAATCTATCTCTCACAAGGCTGGAATGGGCTACAAGACCATTAGCAAGAAGCTTGGTGAGATAATTCAATAATTCGAAAATGTGATAATTCGAAAATGGAAGAAATTTAAGATAACAGTCAATCATCCTCGCTCTGGTGCTCCATGCAAGATTGCACCACATGGGGTAAGGATAAGATAAGATAAGATAAGATAAGATAAGATAAGATAAGCCTTTATTAGTCCCACAACGGGGAAATTCCAGGATTGCAACAGCACAGGGATAGCAACACTCAGAGCAACAATCAGAAGGCAAGAAAAAAAAGCAAGCAAGCAAGAGCAGCTAATATACATATGTACATATTACTATAAAATATATATATACACACACACAGACACACAGTGCAGAGCATTGTAGCTGGATGGAATAAATATATGAATATATAAACACAGTGCGGAGCATTGTAGCTAGATGGAATAAATATGTAGATATATAAACACCCACAGTATGGAGCATTGCAGCTAGGTGGAATAAATATGTAAATATATAAACACACACAGTGCAGAGTAATATAGCTAGATGGAATAATATGTAGATATATAAACACACAGTGCGGAGCATTGTAGCTAGATGGAATAAATATATAGCTATATAAATATAAACACACCCAGTGCTGAGCATTGTAGCTAGATGGAATAAATATGTAAATATATAAACACACACAGTGCAGAGCATTGTTGCTAGATGGGATGAAACAGCACAACCGTCTACTTAGTTATCCTACATGGTATGATTATGTGCCCATACATATTCTCACCCTCCATAGCGACCGGTATTTTCCAAGTTGTATGCCGGAGGGGACCATTGTGTAAGTCTATTGCATCTTTTGCATTCAAAAAACTATTAGTTTGTTACGTCTTTTTGCTATCTCTGCGAGCAGCCCTGCTTAGGTTGTACAGTCTGACAGCCGTTGGTAGGAAGGACCTGCGAAACCTCTCGGTTGTGCACCTGGGATGATGTAGTCTGCTGCTAAATGAGCTCCTCAGTGCATTCAGTATGTCCTGCATAGGGTGGAACTCGGACTCCAGCAGAGATGACAGTTTAGCCACCGTCCTTCTCTCTCCTATCTCCTCCACCGGATCAAGGCGCTGCCCCAGGACAGAGCTAGCTTTCTTGATCAGTTTGTTCAGTCTCTTCCTATCGGCTGCAGTAATGCCACTGCCCCAGCAGACCACTCCAAAAGTGATGGCTGATGCCACCACCATGTCATAGAATGTCTTCAGCAGCGCCCCTTGTACACCAAAAGACCTGAATCTCCTCAGCAGGAACAGCCTGCGCTGTCCCTTCTTGTAGAGTGCATCAGTATTGTGTGACCAATCTAGTTTATTGTTCAGATGAACACCCAGGTACTTATAGGATGTCACCATCTCGATGTCTGTTCCCTGTATATTTACTGGTGCTGTGAGGGGTTGCCCATGCCTGCGGCAGTCCACCACCAGCTCCTTAGTTTTCCTCGCGTTGATCTGGAGGCAGTTCCGATGGCACCAGTCCACGAAGTCCTGGATAAGCCCTCTGTACTCAGCTTCATCTCCATAGGAGATGAGGCCAATGATCGCAGAGTCATCAGAGAACTTCTGTAGATGGCAGTGTGTTGTGTTGTGTGAGAAGTCCGCAGTATAAAGAGTGAACAGGAAGGGAGCCAGCACCGTTCCCTGGGGGGCCCCCGTGCTACCGATGATCGTGTCGGACACACAGTCCCGGGTTTTCACAAACTGAGGCCGGTTCGTGAGGTAGTCCAGGATCCATGATGACAGGTGCTGGTCCACTCCTGCGCGCAGCAGCTTGTCCTTCAGGATCATCGGTTGGATGGTGTTGAAAGTACTGGAGAAGTCAAAGAACATGATCCTCACCATATTCCCGGGCTTCTCCAGGTGGGACAGAGAATGGTGAAGGAGGAAAATCACCGCATCCTCCACCCCAATGCCATGCTGGTAGGCGAACTGGAGTGGATCCATCGCTGGTTCCACCAGGGGGCGGAGGTGAGCAAGGAGCAGTCTCTCCAGGGTCTTCATCAAGTGGGACGTCAAGGCCACCGGTCTGTAGCTGTTCAGCTCTTTGGGGTGGGAAGTTTTTGGTACAGGTACCACACAAGATGTTTTCCACAGCTGTGGTACCCTCCCCAGCTTCAGGCTCAGGTTGAAGATGTACGTCACAATCCCACACAGTTGGTCTGCACAGGACTTGAGGAGCTTTGCGCTGATGCCGTCCAGTCCCGACGCCTTCCTCGCCTTGATCTTCCTCAGCTCCGTCCTCACCTGGGTCCTGGTCAGGGTCAGGATGGGGGGCTGTGTGTTGGGAGTGGGGGGGGTGTTGGTGGAGTGGGGAGTGGGCAGCAGGACTTGATTTCTTTAGAGGCAGCAGTGGTTGTTGTGCAGTCAGGGGGGAGGGCGGTTGGTCAAACCTATTGAAAAACAGATTCAGGTTGTTCGCCCACTCCCTGCCCCCCGTGGCCTGGGGGGAGGTATTCTGGAGCCCAGAGATGGTTTTGAGGTTTCTCCAGACCCCGCTGATGTCGCTCTGTTGCAGCTTGTCCTCCATCTTCTTCCTGAAGCTGTCCTTGCCTTCTCTGATCTTTCTCCTCAGCTCCCTCTGTACGGACTTCAGCATCTCCCTATTCCCCGACCTGAAGATCCTCTTCTTCTCTCTCAGAAGTGTTTTTATCTCAGGGTTGATCCAGGGTTTGTTGTTTGAGCAACACCGTATGGTCTTGGTGGGAACGGATTTGTCCACACAGAAGCTGAGGTAGTCCGTGAAGGTGTGAGTGAGGCCATCGATGTCCTCTCCATGTGGATCGCAGAGTTGCTTCCAGGCAGTGGCTTCAAAACAGCCCTTTAGAGTGTCCATTGTCTCCTCAGACCATAACTCCACTGTGCGCATGGCCGGAGGTTGTCTGAGCACTAGGGGTTTGTACACCGGCCGGAGATGAACCAAGTTGTGATCCGATCTCCCGAGTGGGGGGTGTTGTGATGAGGTGTGCGCCTCCTTAGTGTTTGCGTAGAATAAGTCCAGTGTTTTATTGTCTCTAGTGTGGCATGTGACATACTGGGTGAACGTGGGTAGAATGGGAGATAGTGAAACATGGTTGAAATCACCTGAGATGAGGAGAAGAGCATCTGGGTGTTCTGTCTGCAGCCTGCTGGTTACTGAGTGGATGATGTCACGCGCTGTCCCAGCGTTCGCCGTCGGATTTGCATAAACAACAATGCAGATCACGCGTGAGTGTTCTCTCGGGAGATATGTAGGCCGCATGCTAACAGCTAGCAACTCAATGTCTTTGCTGCAGTGTCGTTGTTTAACAGTGATATGTCCCGGTCTGCACCAGTTGTTGTTAACATACATTATCACTCCACCGCCCCTTGCTTTGCCACTGTCTGGTGTTCGATCTGCCCATATCATGTGGAAACCCTCCAGCTCAATGTTAGCATCTGCTGCTAGTTCAGTTAGCCGCGTCTCAGAAAACAAAAGGAGAGAGCACTCCCTATATGTGCTATCGTAACAGCAGATAGCCGCTAGCTCATCTACCTTTCCCAGTAATGACCGTACATTTCCCATGACAATAGATGGAAGGGAGGGTCTGTACCTTATATTTTTTGTCCTCCGCCTTACTCCAGCCCGGCAGCCGCGGCGTTTTCGCCTCAGTTCTCTCGGTATGTCGAGTTTTTCCAATGGGACCGGGTGGCGGTTGAATGCTAGCAGCTCTTCCCTGCTGTATCGTATCCTGCTATAAACAGTGGCTCCGTCCACCGGCTCAGGAGACATTTGGGACGATCTGTGTGTCTGTGATATAAGTGGAGTGAAAAAAAAGACGGATCAAAAAGAGAGAGGAAGGGAAAAAGACTCGGAATCGAGCCGCTGTTGCAAAGGGCTGCTGACTCGTGTGGCGCCGGGAAAGGATGATTCTGAGGAAGGTGAAGGATCAACCTAGAATTACATGGGAGGAGCTTGTTAATGATCTCAAGAGAGTTGGGACCACAGTCACCAAGAAAACCATTGGTAACACACTTTGACATAATGGATTGAGATCTTGCAGTGCTCGCAAGGTCCCCCTGCTCAAGAATGCACATCTAAAGGCTTGTCCTAAGTTCGTCAATTAGCACCTGAATGATTCAGAGAAGGCTTGGGAGAATGTGGTGTGGTCAGATGAGGCCAAACTTGAGCTCTTTGGCATCAACTCAACTCGTTGTGTTTGGAGGCAGAGAAATGCTGAATATGACCCCAAGAACACCATCCCCACTGTCAAACATGGAGATAGAAACATTATGCTTTGGAGCTGTTTCTCTGCTAAGGGTAAAGGAAGACTTCACCACATTGACGGGCCAATGAACGGGGTCATGTACAGTAGAATCTTGGATGAGACCCTCCTGGCCTCAGCCAGAACACTGATAATGGGTCGTGGATGGGTCTTCCAGCATGACAATGACCCAAAACATACAACCAAGGCAACAAAGGAGTAGCTCAAGAAGAAGCGCATTAAGGTCCTGGTGGGGCCTAGCCAGTCCCCGGACCATAATCCCATAGAAAATCTGGAGACAGAGCTGAAACTTAAAGTTGCCAAGTGACAGCCTCGAAACCTTCAAGATTTGGAGAGTATCTGTAAAGAGGAGTGGACCAAAATCCCTCTTGAGATGTGCACAAAACTGATGACAAACTACAAGAAACCCTGACCTCTGTGCTTGCCAATAAGCATTTTTCCACCAAGTACTAAGTCATGTTTGCCAGCATAATCTATTGCTGCATCAACTGTATGTTGGAGATTTATGAGAGAAAAAAGTCCCATATGTACAATAACAATGATTGAAAATGTATAGAAAAACATTGTCATTTTATCAAAAAGAAGTACTAAATGTAAATTTCTGAAAAAATGAACTCATTTACAAGAAAGAAAAAAAAATATTGTTTTGAGGTGAAAAATTGACAGATAAAACAAAAGGGAGGAAAAATGTTAATGGAAACATGCAAAGTTTGAAGAAAAAACTGAAATTATGACACAAAAGTCGCAAATTTAAGAAACAATGTAAATTCATGAGCAAAAAGCTTACAATTTTTGTGGAATATCAAAAATCTTGAAGTTACTTGTTTTCATGAAAAAATGAGAAAGAAGGAAAAATAGTCACAAAAATGGCAAGAAAAAGTAGTGCACTAAAGCTATGCACATCCACAAATTAGGATTTTATGAATGAAGGCTTTAAAATATCTGTCTTTGGCCTTTGCTGTCACTAGTCTGTTCTGCCATCTGGCCAAAAGGTGCTAAAGTAGAAAGGGTTGTTATGGGTATCATTCAATTACTGCACTGATGTGTCTACAATGGTACCTTTATTGGTGGGGATGCCTCTTTCACAGGATCTAAAGGAAGCAAAGGAAAGATTCTTCTAACAAATGGTCATCATATTGTAGGAATAATAAAGTGGGTAATGCATCATATTGTTCTCCTAAACTCTCTCACCAATGGAACTGAATAGAAGAATATTCTACTCATCTGTACTATAATAAAATTGTTGGGATTTTCCACGGTTCCAGTTAGGAAACATTATTTGGCAGGTTGGGGGAATGTTTGGTAACGTTTTATAACACAGCCTGCGAAGTACTATGAAATTACATTGTACTTTCATGTGTATGCTGAGTGAAAATATTGGTGTAAAACGGTACTAGTATAATGAAATATCAGGGTAACAAGTCATGTTTAAAAAAAAGGTTTTTATTGTTATCCTATAAGTATCCTGTATTTATCTAGGTAGTCTGTAGTCACCATACTATAAAAGAACTTTACTGTTTCCATGCTTGAGACATGAGTAGTTGGAAAATTACATGAGTGTAAGTACTCCATAATTACCCAGTACTTCTTATATTCTAATGTCATATGTACTCCAAAATTACCCGGTACTTGCAGGGTTCTTGGCTGTGTTCTTCAGGTACTTTGCTTATTAGTAATGATCCTGGAATTAACTGGTACTTATAGGGTTTCAAGCTCGTTTTCCAGGAATTTTGCTTACCCTGGAAGTACTGGGTAATTTCAGGGTAGTTGTGAATTTATAACCAAAAACGTACTGGGTGGTTTTGGCGTACTTACATTTAAGATTAATTTGTAGCCTACTACTAAACTTTCTCAAGCATGAAAACTGCAAAGTTTTTACATGGTAACTACAGAGTACCTACAGGAATGTGGCCTAGTGGTTGAGTATCTACCCCATAGCTGGGAGAACATGTGGTCAAGGCCCGGTTGGGTCATGCTAAAGACTTTATAAAATGGTACTTCCTGCCTCCTAACTTGATGCTCAAGACAATAGAATGGGGGAAGGGAAGCCAATCATGCAGTACCTTGCATGGTGGTGGCCCCTCCGATTCTAGATGTTATTGACATTGTAGAGGAAAATATAATTTTGTTCTAGTGTACATATAGATTGAATGACAATAAAGTTTGGCTTTCTTATTATACAGGGTAAATGCAGGGTTCTTTTATCGCATGTGTAAATGTTTTAAAAAGAATCTTGTTACACTGACATTACCCCATACTAACACTGTTTGACACCAGTACTTTCACTGAAAGTAAAAATAAATTACTATGCAGTTTCATAGCACTTCATGGCCTGTGTGTAGTGTCTTTGGCTCCTGGCCATGCTCAGCTCTTTCTGTGTTTTTGTATATTCTTAGTTGTTATTATTATCATCATCATATCATCATCATCATTAAATAATGATGGGGCCGGCTGTGGCGCAGGTGTAGTGTAGCTGACTACCATTCAGAGGGTCAGGAGTTCGATTCCAGTTCTGTCTGCAGTCTGCATGTCGAAGTGTCCTTGAGCAAGACACTGAACCCCCAGTTGCTCCTGGTGGGTCAGGCCAGCACCTGTGCATGCTCTGCAGCCATCAGTGTGTGAATGGGTGGATAGCAGGATCTGTAAATGTCATAGACCTGCCCTCCCCAAGGGCAAACAGGACGCCAAACACTGACTGTGAGTTTTCAGCTTTATTAACAAAAGGAACACAAAATGCTGAACATAAACCAACAAAAACATAGCAGTGAGGCTGGAGCGATAAATGCAAAAATTCAATTCAATTCAGCTTTATTTATATAGCGCCACATCACAACAGAAGTCATCTCATAGCACTACAAAATGCAGAGAAAACCCCACAATTTCAGAAAGACCCAGCAATCAGGCGATCCCCTGTGAGCAAGCACTTAGCAACGGTGGAGAGGAAAAACTCCCATTTAACAGGAAGAAACCTCTAGCAGATCCAGGCTCAGGGAGGGGCAGTCATCTGTTGCGACTGGTTGGGGGTGAGGGGATAGAGAGGATGAAAAGGACAGACATAAAACAGAAGCGGGGTTAATAAGAGACACAAAATCCCTCCCTAATCATAGGCTATATTAAAAAGGAAGGATTTTACCCTGTTCTTAAAAACAGAGACCGAGTCTGACTCCTGGACCCAGAGTGGTAACTGGTTCCACAGAGAAGGAGCTTGATAGCAGAAGGCTCTGCCTCCCAGTGTACTTTTGGAGATTCTGGGCATTACAAGTAATCCAGCATTTTGGGAGCGTAGTGCTCTATTAGGATGGTAAGGTAATATCAGATCTTTTATATATAAGGGGGCCTGATTAACCTTCATCCTGTGTTAGCTTTCTGTTACCATCCCCGGTGTTAATGGGTCGGTTTCGACCTGTGTCTTAAATCACATTTGAAATACACTAAAAACAATAACCTATCATCCAATATTTTTGTCATCTCTTGGTTATCCATACTTCCTTCTATCTATACTTTCTTATCCATGAAAATGTTGGGTTTAATATTTCTGGTGTCTCTGGGCCTTTTTTTTTTATCAGTATACCTCTCGATTTCAATAAAAAAAGAAAAATTAACCTCAAGAGAATCATATAAATAAATAAAAGGTTGTTGTGTTACCTGAATATTACTGAGGGGTATAGAACACATTTCTGAAATGAATTTGCTTGATTTATTTTTTCCATTTTAAAATTAATAACTATAGTAACATCTATGGTGTTATGGGTCAGTTTCGACCCATATATATTTTCTTCAAGAAAATGCAAAAAAAGAGTATTTTTGTCAGCAATAGAACTTTAATATAAACACGTTGAAACACAGAACAGGTCATAACACAAAATATTGATTTGCAAGTTCAAACAAACAACAACCAATCAAACAAATCAAACAGACATGCCTGTCTTTGTTTGTTTTGTTTTTTTGCAGCTATACTGGACAAATGAGCATCCCCTGAAGCTCACATGATTTGGAGAGGAGGTGGCTGTCAGTGTGTTGGCTGACAGTGCACTTATGATGTCAATTTTGGCTCTAATTATTGCTTTATAATCTTATTTTTATAACCGGGTCAAAACCAACTCCAACACCACAAAGGACATAATTTCAACCAGAGCATTTTATAATGTAGTGAAAAAAAAAAGTTTAATTTTGTTGAAATCAAGGTTCCTGACAAAGTCAAAAAGCCTTGATGCAATAAACAAATTTTAAGTGATTATTTTATGCATTTAAAAACTAAAACGGGTCGGTGCCGACCCTAACACAAGAGGAAGGTTTTAACCTTCCTTTTCCTCCTTTTCTTCTCCTTCACCAGTGACTTTATCTCAAGGTTGATCCAGAGTTTGTTGTTTGAGAAACACCGTATGGTCTTCGTGGGTACAATGTTATGAGATTGAGATTGAGATTGAGATTCAACTTTATTGTCATTACACATGTATGAATACAAGGTAACGAAACGTGACTTGGCATTTGGGCACGCTCTGCAGAGCGCATCCAAGGCCGGGGCAGCCGCTAGGCGCCAGTCATAAAGAAGAAAGGAAAAAAAGAAAAAGAAAATGGATATGACACAGTAGGCGAGAGAAAAAAACATGTTTTATTAGAATGACGCTCGGCAAGTGAGCGAAATTTTGATTGCAGGCAAAAAAAAACCCTCAATGCACAATTAGCAGACATTTAGCAGGAGATCACACACAAAAGTTGAGAGGCAGTGTATTGTATGCATGTAATGTTGTATGCATTGTGTAGTGTAAATGTAACAGTTGTTAGTGAGCAGCAGAGGGCGCCTCCTGGCAGTGGATAGATGTTATAATCATGTGACTTATAAACAAGTCCAGAGTCCAGAGTCCAGAGTCTATCTCTCTTGCTCTCTCTCTTGCTTGCAGAAGGCACATGGGCATTGTCCTTGAGGGTCCAATCCGCTGACGACAACAACTGATTGTTGATTGTTTGGGTAGACATAAGAGCCGGTCCTTCCGCTTATCTCAATCAGGAGGAATGTAAACACGGGGCAAACAAGGTCAAATCAAATCAAATCAGCACAGTGCACTCAGAGAATAGAATTTGTCCTCACCCGTGTAATTCTGTGCTTCCATTATATGTGCAGGCTTAAACTGTTTTTCCATGGAGAGCACAGGGCTTCAGATGTATTCCTTCACTGAATCACTGTCATTCAGTTCACCGTTTGCCGCTACTCGTGCCCTCCCCAACTGGTCGAATTTGATGAAGGAGCTTGCCGGGTCCGCTTGATCAGCTCTCTCACCTTCCTTCAATTTCTGATGCATCAGGGAACTCCACAGCCAAAAATAGAAGTCCTGAGATCATAACCAATAATGTTTCCACAGACGCATGAATTCCAATGTCCATGAGTCTCCTCGTAGGTTCCAATTCTTGGGCTCCCCCTTGGTCCAATTCTTGTTGAAAAATAGTGACAATAGCACATTTAAGCCACTTCCAAATCCATAATTTCCGTTTAGATTAAGATTCAGCAGAAGAAGAGCGACTAAACACAGACAAAAACGCAACATTGCAAAAGCTGGGACTAGATCAGGAAGGCAGGAGAGGAGGGAAGAAAAATGCGACTGCTCTCTCTCAAGGCAAGAAGGAAAAGAAGCTAATATAGTAGCTAATATAGTCCGTGATGGTGTGTGTGACGCCATTGATGTCCTCACCCTGTGGATCACAAAGCTTCTCCCATACAATGGATTCAAAACAGTCCTTCAGCGCGTCCTCCCCCTCTGTAGACCATATTTTCACTGTATGGGTAACAGGGGGTTTTCTGTGTACCAGGGGTTTGTACACAGGCAAGAGGTGAACCAAGTTGTGGTCCGATCTTCTGGGGGGTGGCAATGCTGTGTAATCCTTCTTGGTGTTTGCATAAAATAAGTCCAGTGTTTTATTGTCTCTGGTGTGGAATGTGACATACTGGGTGAAAGAGGGCAGAATGGAGGACAGTGAAGTATGGTTGAAATCACCAGAGATGAGCAGGAGAGCATTTGGGTGTTGTGTCTGCGGCCTGCTAGTGACTGAGCGGATGACGTCACACGCTACCTCAGCACCCGCGGGGGGAGATACATAAATAACAATCCCAATGACATATGAGAACTCCCTAGGGATGTATGCTGGTCGCATGCTAACCGCTAGTAACTCAATGTCCTCGCTGCAGTGTTGTTCTTTAATCATGATGTGCCCAGGATTACACCATCTGTTATTCACATACATTATCAGCCCCCCGCCTCTGCTCTTCGCACTGTCTGGTGTCAGATCTGCCCATATTGCATTGAAACCCTCCAGATAGATGTTATGGATGCCATTTACCATTATTATTATTATTATTATTATTATTATTATTATTATTATTACTAGTACATACCCGTGCATACCTGTCCATGCCCGTAGAAACCAAGTCTAAGCAAGTATTTCTGCATGCCCGTCGCTGAAGGGTCTCTTCCTGTCTGAGACAGCTGTGTTTTTCACAGTCATGCCTGCGGCGTACTGATAGAAACTGAGATGTTTCATCTTTACGGCATCATTTCTGATGTGCAGCAGTTCTCCTCACTCTATTGCTCTCCATCTGGTGGGTCTTCTTGTTCTTCTTCTTCTTCGTTCAGACCAGTGGCTTTTGACCCTGTTCAGGAAGACCCATGCATGCCAGTCAAAACCCAGAAACCGGAGCAGATGGAGAAAATCAGCGCTTTGCTTGGCATTTTACACATTTGTAGAGTAGACTGCCATTCTTCGTGGGTGCTGCTTTGAATGGGTGTGGTTTAAAGTAGTGTGTCCTATTCTTAATTGGGTGACAGACTGACACAATGACAGAGATTTCTTGAATTTATAGAGTGCCTTCTGCCTTACTGAGTGAGATTTCAAGATTTACTGCTTCGAATGGGTGTGGTTAAAAAGTAGTGTGTCCTATTCTGTCTCAGCTTCTCTGTGCCTTGCCTGGCATGCAGCGTTGACGGCCAGCCAACTATTCCGCATCTCCTCAGTCTCAGCTTGTCTGTGCCTTTCCTGGCGTGCAGCGTTGCTCACTTTGTGGGCATTTTGGGCTTCAAGTGACTCAGCACGTGCATGGCGCACTGCCACATGTTTCCTGTCTGCCTGTGCATCCCTTGTCTGTCATACCCTATGCTGGTGAAGGGTCTCCTACTGTCTCAGATGGGTGTGTTGTTCGCAGTCATGCCTGCAACGTACTGCCCGAACTTCAGATGTTTCATTTTCATGGCATCTTTTTTGATGTGCAACACAATCATGCCTGGGAGGTACTGCTCAAACCTCAGCTGTGTCATCTTCATCGGATCTTTCCTGACATGCTCGAACCTAAGGTGTTTCATCTTCACTGCATCTTTTCTGATGTGCAACACAGTCAAGCCTGGGAGGTACTGCTTGAACCTCAGCTGTGTCATCTTCAAAATGGAGCATCTGGTTTAAATTAGTGTATCCTATTCTTAATTGGGTGATGAGTATCTCTTCTTTCCTGTTTCTGGCAACTCCCATTCTTCTTTGTCTTCTTCTTCTTCTCTCGGTTACTGGTGGATAGCAAACAACTGAAAAGTGCCTACCGCCACCTACTGTACAAGAGTGTGTAACATTATGTCATCTGAGCTCGACCCCTAAATTCTATGACTTAACCCTCTGAGTGTGTATGTTGCCAAACTGTGACATAGCCCCTAGTGGTCAAGAGTGGTAAAAATGTTTTTTGTCAGTAAAATAGTTCAGATTTCCAAGGCTATAACTTGAAAGTTGCAAGAGATAATGGCTTACTGTCAAATAGAAAGATGCAAAATATGATCCATAGTTTCAGATAGGAATAAATTTACACATCTAATTTGCATAATGTTGCAGCACCTCTTTAAATTCCATAACTCAGTCAAAACTGGACTTTGGACGTATTTACACAATGGTTCAGTCTTTTGACACCGTTTTTTGTTTTTTGTTGTTTTTTTTTTTTACAGAGGTACCTCATCATCTTATCTTCAAAGTATATGAACAAGAAATCAAAACATTAAAAAAAACAAACAAATAAGTCACTTACTGTTGACAAAAGAGGGTTGGCTGGCCCGGGTGGATGGCTGGCTGGCGTGGTCGCTGCGTTTTCACATATCATGGTCCATATTTTGCATTCTGTTGGTGATTTAAAGTCCGTACCACATCTACAAAGTCTTATGATTATCCTGTAGCAGACACAAAATACATATTGTAGAGACTAGGGTGAGTCAGACAGCGTCTCAGCCAGGATGCAGTAGTTAAACATAAGAGGACAATAGTCAGGGACGTCATGGGGAGTTGGCAAGAAGAGGGAGACGGGGGTTCAAAGGGAATGAATTGTGTTGTTAGATGTCATGCAGTGTGAGGTGAAATGTCATGCAGATGTGAAATGATCTGTTGGGATATAAGGAGAGACTGTGCTTGGCTGTTTCAGTCTTTTTATGTGTATGACTGATGAGAGAGTGTTAATAAACTTCGTCTGCTCGTAAACCTGCCTCCCCATTTCCCACACTCTCCACACTGGTGACCCTTTGACGAATGATGGAACACGAGGCAAGAACCCCGGAGACGGCCCAGACGGGAACCCCCAGCAACGCGTGCGCCGTTTCAGTCAAGCTACCGGACTTTTGGCAGCACAACCCGCGCTCTTGGTTCCACCACACCGAGGCCCAGTTCGCCTTCCGGGGAATATCGGCAGACAAAACCAAGTTTTACTACGTGGTTGCAGCGCTGGACGCTCACACAGCTCAGCAGGTAGCGAGCCTGCTCAACCAGCCCCCAGCCCACAACAGGTACGAAGCTCTCAAGGCTGCGCTGACCCGGCGCTACATGCTCTCGGACAGTGAGAGAGCAGAGAGGCTGCTCAGGCATTCCGAGTTAGGAGACGGTTCGGCTGTCGATCTGGTGGAGAAGATGTTGGCGTTAATGGGCACGGTTGACGGGCATTTTCTGTTCGCCCACCTTTTCCTCCGGAACCTTCCAACAGAGGCGAGAGCAGTTCTGGCCAATTCGCCGTTGCTGGCCGCACGTGACAACTGTGCGCTAGCCCAGGAGGAAGACCGGATCATCCTCACCACCAGAGCACCCACAGTCAACGCGGCGACGTTGGAACCCAGCGAGACGACCAGAGGAGGCGAGGAGCCACCGACGGTAGCGGCAGTGGGGGCCCAGGAGCACCAGACAGACGCGCTCTGCTTCTACCACCGCCGCTTCAGCGAGAACGCACGCAGATGTGCGCCACCGTGCCAATTCAAGCGCTCGGGAAATGCCAAGGCCGGCAGTCGGTAGCAGCTGCGACCGCCGGTGAAGAGAACAAGCTGCTCTACGTGACGGACTCGCGCTCAGGGAGGCGTTTCCTCATAGACACCAGAGCCCAGAAGAGCATCATCCTGCCGACCTACGCCGACCGACTGGCAGGACCTTGCGGCCCCGGGCTTGGACATTAAGACCTTTGGTGAGAGAACACTGGCTTTATCTCTACACAGCCGTACATACGAGTGGACTTTTGTCATAGCAGCACTGAAGTTCCCAATCCTGGGAGCTGATTTTCTGTGTGCGCATGGTTTACTAGTTGATGTTGCTAACAGGCGACTGGTTAATGCACTGTCCTTTGACTCTTTCCCCTGTACAACTCGAGGGGCTGGGCCAGTAACACAAGCCAACGTCACAGCTCCAGGTGGTAAGTTCCACACACTGCTCACTCAGTTTCCAGCACTCACGGTCCCGACGTTTTCGGCGGCCATCGCTAAACACGGGGTGGAACACTTTATCACCACCACCGGGCCGCCCGTTTTCGCACGACCTCGGCGCTTGGACGCAGCTAAACTGGCCATAGCGCGTGAGGAGTTTGCCAACCTGGAAAGGTTGGGCATCATCAGGCGTTCGAACAGCCCATGGGCATCCCCGCTACACATGGTCCCTAAGGCTGAGGGGTCGTGGCGACCATGCGGGGATTTCCGCAGGTTGAATAACACCACAGCACACGACCGCTACCCGATTCCCCACATCCAGGATTTTTCCGTTCACCTCGCCGGAGCACACATTTTTTCTAAAATAGACCTGGTCCGCGGTTACCACCAGGTCCCAGGGCGCGCGGAGGACGTACCCAAAAGAGCGGTAATAACTCCGTTTGGCTTGTTTGAGTTTCTGTGCATGTCATTCAGATTAATAGGAGCGGCACAGGCGTTCCAGCGCACGATGGACGCGGTGCTGCGCGATCTCCCGTTTGTGTTTGTCTACCGGGATGATATCCTGGTAGCCAGTGCGTCCGAAGACAAACACGTAACCCACCTCAGGACAGTTTTCCAGATGTTGGAGGAGCACGGGTTAATAATCAACCCGGCGAAGTGCCAGTTCGGTGTGACGGGGATTAATTTTTTGGGGCACCGCGTCTCATCGGAGGGAGCGATACCCTTGCCCGACAAAATGCGCGCCGTGGTGAACTTTCCCCGGCCTCAGACGGTCAGGGCGCTGCAGGAATTTTTGGGAATGGTTTACTTTTATAACCGTTTCCTCCCCCACGCAGCTCAACTCATGCAGCCATTGTACGCCGTGCTCAAGAGACGGAAACCGGCGGATGGAGTCGAATGGACTCCGGAGCGAGAGCAGGCGTTCTCTGAGGTGAAAGCAGCCCTGGCAAACGCTGCACTGTTGGCGAACCCAGACCCAGCGGCACGGTAGCGATCACTACCGATGCCTTGGACGTGGCCATAGGGGCTGTCGTGGAGCAATGTGTCGCTGGTTCTTGACAGCCGCTCGCTTTTTTCAGCAGGGCTTTGCACGACAGTGAGCGTAAATACAGCGCATTCGACAGGGTATTGCTGGCTCTCCACCTGGCCATACGCCACTTCCAGTTCTGGCTGGAAGGGCGCAGCTTCACCGCGTTCGTGGATCACAAGCTGCTGACGTTCGCGATGGCCAAGGTTTCGGAACCATGGTTGGGCCGGCAGCAAAGACAGCTGGCCGTGATCTCGGAGTTTACGACTGATATTCAGCATGTGTCGGGTAAACTGAATGTGGTGGCGGACTGCCTCTCGCGCGTGGTTGTGGCCCCGGTCTGCATAGGGATAGATTATACAGCCATGGCCGCAGAGCAGATTAGTGATACGGACGTGCACGCGCTCTAGTCTGGACCAACAGGGTTAAGGCTGGAGAGCAGAGTACTGCAAGACGGCAGCCCCCCCCCAATCTGCGATGTCTCCACGGGACACCCGCGCCTGGTGGTCCTGGTCGCGTGGCTCCGCCGCATGTTTGAGTCAGTTCAAGCTCTGGCGCACCCAGGAGTACGCGCGTCAGTCAAAATGGTGGGAGAGAAATTTGTGTGGCCAGGCCTGCGCAAACAAGTGAAAGAGTGGGCGGCAGCCTGCGTAGCATGCCAACGAGCCAAAGTGCACAGACACACGAAGGCTCCTTTGGAGCCGTTTAGTATACCGGCTAAAAGATTCAACCATGTTCACGTGGACCTCGTGGGCCCCCTCCCGCAATCACAGGGGTGCACGCACCTTCTGACAGTGGTGGACCGCACCACACGCTGGCCAGAAGCAGTCCCGCTGATGGCAACCACATCTGTGGACATGGCACGCGCTTTTTTGACAACATAGGTGGCGCATTTTGGAATCCCATCGGACATCACATCCGATAGGGGCCCATAGTTTGTTTCCGAACTTTAGGCCCTAATGGCCCGCAGCCTGGGTGTTGCAATTCATCGCATGACCGCGTACAACCCACAGGCAAATGGGTTATGCGAGCGTTTTCACAGGTCACTGAAAGCAGCACTCAGGGCTTCGTTGACGGATGCAAATTGGATTGACCGGTTGCCGTGGGTTTTATTGGGGTTGCGTTCTGCACCAAAAAAGGACTTGGAGGCTTCCCTGGCTGAGCTGTTTTTTTTCTCAGCCACTGCGGCTGCCCGGGGAATTTTTGCCAGATAATACCGTGCCGGACAACTGCACATCTCAGCGTTTGCAGCATAGTGCAGACACAGGCGCGCTGCCGGGTCTGGCCCACCACTGTTTTCCACGAGCTTTCGTGCCAAAAACTTTGAAGAACGCTGAGTTCGTGTTCGTCAGACACGATGCCCACCACCCTCCATTGCGCCCACCCTATGATGGCCCGTTCAGAGTGCTGGGAACAGGGGACAAGCATTTTTTGTTAGACTTGGGGGGGGGGGGGGGGGCGTCGGGAGAAAATATGCATAGACAGACTTAAGCCCGCCTTTGTAGTGGCGGATGAGCAAGTGCTGCCGGCTCGGGCCCCTCGGTGTGGAAGACCGCCACTGAGAGCTCCCCAGGTAAACGATTCACCAGGACAGCTACACGGGCAAAGCAGATCCCCCCCCCCTCGCCATGGCCCACCCGCAGTCAGACGCATGTCCAGCAGCCCCCCGCCGGCACAGAGACCCCCGTTATAGCAGATATGGGAGGAGACTGAAGCCCAAAAGACGTGGGGACTGAAACTCTGGTGGTGTAGCAGACACAAAATGCATATTGTAGAGACTAGGGTGAGTCAGACAGCGTCTCAACCAGGATGCAGTGGTTAAACATAAGAGGACAATAGTCAGGGACATCATGGGGAGTTGGCAAGAAGAGGGAGACGGGGGTTCAAGAGGAATATATTGTGTTGTTAGATGTCATGCAGTGTGAGGTGAAATGTCATGCAGATGTGAAATGATCTGTTGGGATATAAGGAGAAACTGTGCTTGGCTGTTTCAGGCTTTTTATGTATATGACTGATGAGAGAGTGTTAATAAACTTCGTCCACTCGTAAACCTGCCTCCTCATTTCCCACACTCTCCACAATCCCACATAAATTTTGTTTGTATCCCACGGCTATTTTCAACGTACAAAGCTGAAAAAGTGACCGTGATGATCGCGGACATATTAGCTTTCTGGGCTAAATGCTAAAACAGGAAAAGGAAATGAGGAGTTCTTCTTCTTTGGTGTATTATGTGTCATCCACTGAGTCCTCCAACGGATGTCTGCCACCTTTTGAAACTGGCAAATCAGTACAATCAGTACAAATCCCCAAGGCAGGCGATCATGTCAGAGAAAGAAGACAGGCGCAGTGCCGCGCTCTGCCACTAGGGGCATGAAAATTCTCACACTCAAAGAATTAACCCTTTAGCTGTCCCAGGTGCCGTATGGTGACTGTAACGGTTAAGGGGTAAATATAACCCCTAGTGGTCAAGAGTGGTAAAAAAATTTTGTCAATAAAATAGTTCAGATTTCCAAGGCTATAACTTGAAAGTTGCAAGAGATAATGGCTTACTGTCAATTAGAAAGATATAGAATATGATCCAAAGTTTAAGATAGGAATAAATTTACACATCTAATTTGCATAATGAAGCGGCAGCTATATAAATTACATAATTCAGTCAAAGTGGACTTTGGACACATTTCACAAAGAATGGTTCGGGGTTTTTTTTACACCATTTTGTCTCCAGGAGTATGTTTTTATCTAATCTTCAAAGTATATGAACCAGAAAATCAATAAAATGTAAAAAACAACAACAACAACAACAACAACATATATTCGTCTTACCTGTTGCGGGGGGGGGGGGGGCTCGCTTGCTCACATGGTCAGTCGGTTTTCGTCCATCGTGGTCAATGTTTTGTGTTTGCTTGGTCATTTACACTCTCTACCACATCTACAAACTCTTATGATTATCCCACTTGAATTTTGTTTGTATTACATGGCTATTTTTCCTGTTTGATGCATTTTTCCTTTGAGAATCCATGACGACATGGGCGCCACCATCTTGGGGCTGGTATCTCAGTTTTTCGCCCATCGTGGTCGTAGTTTCGCATTTGGTTGGTCATTTACACCCTGTACCACATCTACAAACTCTTATGATTATCCCATGTGAATTTCGTTCATATTACGTGGCTATTTTTCTCATTTCATGCAGTTTCAGTCAGAATCACTGCGGCCATGACCAATCATGGTGGTGACCACATTGGTGCTGTGAGTTCAAAGTGGAAAAAGGAAGAAGAAAAATGGGGATTTTTTCTTCTTTGCTGTATTCCATGTCAGCCATGATTCCTCCGGTGTGTGTCTGCCACCTTCTGAATTGTCAGATCAGTACAGATCAGTACAAATTCTCAGTATAGCCGGGGGATGTCAATTAGTTGACAGGTGCAGTTGCTGTGCTGTGCCACTGGGGGAGTGCGACCCATCCATTTAATGTGGACAGTTAGAGGGTTAATTCTACAGCTCAGAGTTGCAAACTAGTTTTAATTCTGAGACAAATTATAACATACTTTAAGGCGATGGACATTGCATTACTCAGCAGGTGAAACAAAGCAATCTTGCTCATGTGACCTTTTTTTTTGCATTGGCTTCTAGCTGGATCCTTAGCTGAAGCTTTATAAGATAAGATAAGATAAGCCTTTATTAGTCCCACAACGGGGAAATTCCAGGATTGCAACAGCACAGGGATAGCAACACTCAGAGCAACAATCAGAAGGCAAGAAAAAAACAAGCAAGCAAGAGCAGCTAATATACATATGTACATATTACTATAAAATATATATATACACACACACACACAGACACACAGTGCAGAACATTGTAGCTGGATGGAATAAATATATGAATATATGAACACACAGTGCAGAGCATTGTAGCTAGATGGAATAAATATGTAAATATATAAACACCCACAGTACGGAGCATTGCAGCTAGGTGGAATAAATATGCAAGTATATAAACACACACAGTGCGGAGCAATGTAGCTAGATGGAATAATATGTAGATATATAAAAACACAGTGCGGAGCATTGTAGCTAGATGGAATAAATATATAGATATATAAATATAAACACACCCAGTGCTGAGCATTGTAGCTAGATGGAATAAATATGTAAATATATAAACACACACAGTGCAGAGCATTGTTGCTAGGTGGGATGAAACAGCATAACCGTCTATTTAGTTATCCTACATGGTATGATTATGTGCCCATACATATTCTCACCCTCCATAGCAACCGGTATGTTCCTAGTTGTATGCCGGAGAGGACCATTGTGTAAGTCTATTGCATCTTTTGCATTCAAAAAAACTATTAGTTAGTTACGTCTTTTTGCTATCTCTGCGAGCAGCCCTGCTTAGGTTGTACAGTCTGACAGCCGTTGGTAGGAAGGACCTACGAAACCTCTCGGTTGTGCACCTGGGATGATGTAGTCTGCTGCTAAATGAGCTCCTCAGTGCATCCAGTATGTCCTGCATAGGGTGGAACTCGGACTCCAGCAGAGATGACAGTTTAGCCACCGTCCTTCTCTCTCCTATCTCCTCCATCGGATCAAGGCGCTGCCCCAGGACAGAGCTAGCTTTCTTAATCAGTTTGTTCAGTCTCTTCCTATCGGCTGCAGTAATGCCACTGCCCCAGCAGACCACTCCAAAAGTGATGGCTGATGCCACCACCGTGTCATAGAATGACTTCAGCAGCGCCCCTTGTACACCAAAAGACCTGAGTCTCCTCAGCAGGAACAGCCTGCGCTGTCCCTTCTTGTAGAGTGCGTCAGTATTGTGTGACCAGTCTAGTTTATTGTTCAGATGAATACCCAGGTACTTATAGGATGTCACCATCTCGATGTCTGTTCCCTGTATATTTACTGGTGCTGTGAGGGGCTGCCCATGCCTGCGGCAGTCCACCACCAGCTCCTTAGTTTTCCTCGCGTTGATCTGGAGGCAGTTCCGATGGCACCAGTCCACAAAGTCCTGGATAAGCCCTCTGTACTCAGCTTCATCTCCGTTGGAGATGAGACCAACGATCGCAGAGTCATCAGAGAACTTCTGTAGATGGCAATGTGTTGTGTTGTGTGAGAAGTCCGCAGTATAAAGAGTGAACAGGAAGGGAGCCAGCACCGTTCCCTGGGGGGCCCCCGTGCTACTGATGATCGTGTCGGAAACACAGTCCCGGGTTCTCACAAACTGAGGCCGGTTCGTGAGGTAGTCCAGGATCCATGATGACAGGTGCTGGTCCACCCCTGCGCGCAGCAGCTTGTCCTTCAGGATCATCGGTTGGATGGTGTTGAAAGCACTGGAGAAGTCAAAGAACATGATCCTCACCATATTCCCGGGCTTCTCCAGGTGGGACAGAGAACGGTGAAGGAGGAAGATCACCGCATCCTCCACCCCAATGCCATGCTGGTAGGCGAACTGGAGTGGATCCATCGCTGGTTCCACCAGGGGGCGGAGATGAGCAAGGAGCAGTCTCTCCAGGGTCTTCATCAAGTGGGACGTCAAGGCCACCGGTCTGTAGCTGTTCAGGTCTTTGGGGTGGGAAGTTTTTGGTACAGGTACCACACAAGATGTTTTCCACAGCTGTGGTACCCTCCCCAGTTTCAGGCTCATGTTAAAGATATACGTCACAATCCCACACAGCTGGTCTGCACAGGACTTGAGGAGCTTTGCGCTGATGCCGTCCGGTCCCGACGCCTTCCTCGCCTTGATCTTCCTCAGCTCCGTCCTCACCTGGGTCTTGGTCAGGGTCAGGATGGGGGGCTGTGTGTTGGGAGTGGGGGGGGGTGTCGGTGGAGTGGGGAGTGGGCAGCGGGACTTGATTTCTTAGAGGCAGCAGTGGTTGTTGTGCAGACAGGGGGGAGGGCGGTTGGTCAAATCTATTGAAAAACAGATTCAGGTTGTTCGCCCACTCCCTGCCCCCCGTGGCCTGGGGGGAGGTATTCTGGAGCCCCGAGATGGTTTTGAGGTTTCTCCAGACCCCGCTGATGTCGCTCTGTTGCAGCTTGTCCTCCATCTTCTTCCTGAAGCTGTCCTTGCCTTCTCTGATCTTTCTCCTCAGCTCCCTCTGTACGGACTTCAGCATCCCCCTGTTCCCCGACCTGAAGATCCTCTTCTTCTCTCTCAGAAGTGTTTTTATCTCAGGGTTGAACCAGGGTTTGTTGTTTGAGTGACGCCGTATGGTCTTGGTGGGAACGGATTTGTCCACACAGAAGCTGAGGTAGCCCGTGAAGGTGTGAATGAGGCCATCGATGTCCTCACCATGTGGATCGCAGAGCTGCTCCCAGGCAGTGGCTTCAAAACAGTCCTTTAGAGTGTCCATTGTCTCCTCAGACCATAACTCCACAGTGTGCATGGCCGGAGGTTGTCTGTGCACTAGGGGTTTGTACACCGGTCGGAGATGAACCAAGTTGTGATCCGATCTCCCAAGTGGGGGGAGTTGTGATGAGGTGTACGCCTCCTTAGTGTTTGCGTAGAACAAATCCAGTGTTTTATTGTCTCTAGTGTGGCATGTGACATACTGGGTGAAAGTGGGCAGAATGGGAGACAGTGAAACGTGGTTGAAATCGCCTGAGATGAGGAGAAGAGCATCTAATTTATTTATTTGAAGATTATACTGGAGAATATCTGCTAGCAGATATTCCTTCCCAGGGCAACAGTCAGGAGCTGAGGTCCAGTGATGCTGATGAGGCTGCTGGCCCCGAAGTACTCCGTATGGACAACACAAGAATTTTTCAGTGGCGTTCTCGGGTCCAAATAAATTGGAGATAGTTCAAAATCTAATCAAAGTTACAGAATTGGAGAGACAGGATTAATAAAAAAAAAAAATCAAGCCACGAAATCCGAGCTCTTCAGATGTCATGGTGACTGGCGAAAACAGTTTCCAGTGTGAGAAAAACAATCAGTCCACTTTAAAACATGGTGAGTTAAGAAAAATCAATAGGAAAGTTTAACAGAATAAAATTGAAAAATGTCTGTGAACACGGATTTTCACTCCATATAAAAGAGAAGTTTGAGCTTAAAACAGAAGAAAAAGTATTTTCCCCAGACTTTTAAAGGAAAAAAGAATTCAAGGCAGGACACAGACTTAGACAATCTTTCAGAAAGAACAACTCTCTGCACTAGGGCATTTCTCATTTGAACTGAGTAAGTTTTCAGGGGAAAAACTTGACTGACATGAGAGGGAACCAATTTTCTCCCATCGCGGGAGAATTGAATGAACTCTGGTCCAATAAGAAAACAGTCCTTTGTCTGTAACCGACCAATAGAATGAAAGGGGGCATTGTCCAACAGAGACTGGCTGGTGATTGGCTGAGCCAATCAGTTGACTTGAGTAAGCTTTCCCAATAGGATGAAACACATCTTGATTACAATGAAAATTCACTTATACATGTATATACTGTAAAATCTAAGCTAACTTCAGTGATTCATGACTAATTTTCAGTGAGCATGCACTTTCATAAACTTGTCCTTCTATAATAAACATGCATTAGAATAAGGTTCATTTAAGCATTTTCAAACATGCAACACATTTAAAATCAATGATTGATGAAACATTTCGAACCCATCATTGTCCAACACAGAGTTAGTCATCGCTTCAAATAGTGTTCTGAGCCGGATTTCCTGGAAAAAATATCAAAGTTTTGAGGAGAGAGGATTATTTCAGGCAAATAAAACAAAAATCCCAATGTTGATTAGATCCAACATGTTCCTGAGTTGAACAGAATGTTCCAATGTTGAACTGTGGATAATTACTAGAGACCTTCAATGTATCTGTAATGTCTCAAACAGTACCTGAAGCATAAAACTGCCCAGTTGGGGAGGAAGTTCTGGGATTTATGATTGCAAACTAATCCGTTCCTAGCATGATATGGGATCCTTATCGTCCCTTTTACCATGGAATATGTTTTCAAATGGTGGTTCTTAGGTGAAGGTAACAATTCTTGACCAGACTTTTTGGGTGAAACAATTTCTTTAAGGTGAAGAGTGATTTTATAGATTAGAGCCAAAGGGATTTACATCACTTTCTTCAGCTGCTTCTTATCAACCCTCATTAATGTTTATATTTTGGCTCCCCTCTTTCCCTGTTCCCTGCCGCGAGATAAAGCCGTGTTATATCTGTCACTGCTCTGCCTTACACCACGCTCCAATCTGGTTCATATCTTTTATTATTGTCTGCATCATGTGTTTAGTTTAGTGTTACCAGGTTGTGCTGCGGCCTTGTTTATTCATAAATTACTCAACTCATTCCTGCATTTGAGTTCATCTTCTATCTGCTGCCAAGCCGAGACACAAACATAACACTGTTTTTTTTTTTAATCAAGGTCTTTTTATTTGTTTTTTCCAACAGAAAAACAGAATATGAACAAAAAGAAAACAAAAACATTAACCCCCCTCCCCAAACTGCCAGACATATAAAAACAATGCATTTACCCACATATTTAAATGTATAAATATAAAATGGACAAATAAATGTATAATTTGATGTGAAAAAAGAATAATCAAATAAATTAAAGTGTGATAATAAAATTCACATTGTTATGCTGTTGGCTTCAGCATCTTCAACAAAAGTTAGAAAGGGTTCCCAAATGGCATAAAATTTCTCAGTGGATCCCTTGACAGGACATCTTATTTTTTTCTAATTTAAGAAGGTACAGAACTTTTTCTGATCCAGTGACCATATGTTGGTGGCTTAGGATCCTTCCATTTGAGTAATATCAGTCTCCTAGCCAGGAGAGTGCAGAAAGCCAGCATACTGATATCTCGCTTTTGAAGGGTAGTGTCTGTCTGATTCACCCCAAACAGGGCCAAAAGTTGTGATGGAGTTATTGTCCTTTTGCAGATTTTAGAGAAAGTTTCAAAGATAGCACTCCAATAAGTATGTAATTTTGGACACATCCGAAACATATGTATCAGAGTGGCTGGATCCCGCCTGCAACGATCACAAATGGGATCCACACTTGGTTTTATCTTAGAGAGCCTAGCCTTAGACCAGTGCAATCAGTGTACTATTTTGAACTGAATGACAGCATGTCTAAGACAGACCGATGAAGATGAAATTCCCTGCAGTATTTTATACCAAATTTCCTCTGATATTTGTTCGTTTAGATCTATCTCCCATTTGTTTATAAGAGACTCGAATGATGCCAAGTTACAGGTGTAAATTAAATTGTAAATTGTTCTGACAGACTTTTTTTTTGCTTCTTTACAATAATACAAAATAGAGTCTAGTAAAGAAGAGGGAGGGCGTGATGGGAAAAAAAAAGCTAGATTTGAGGTGACAAAGCTGCAAAGCTGCAAATACCGATAAAAGTGAGATTTGGGGATATTGTATTTCTGCACTAACTGTTCAAAAGATGCAAAGCTGCCATCAATAAAGAGATCTGATAATGAAAGCATCCCTGTTGTAGACCATTTGTCAAAGGCCTCATCTATCATTGACGGGGTGAATATGTGATTTTTTTTAAAACTGGAGTGGCCAGGAACAGGTCTCTAAGAGAGAAGGATCTTCTAAATTGATTCCAGATCTTAACTGAGTGTAATACAACTGGATTGGAGGAGAAACTGGAGATAGGCTGTGCATATGGTAACTTTGAGTATAATAAAGCTTGTAAGGAGGTGGATTTAACCAATGCTGCCTCCAAGCCTGTCCACTTGAAGCCTACAATGTCACTACTCATCCAGTATAATTATGCCCTAATATTGACCACCCAATAGTAATATAGAAAGTTTGGAAGTGCCATCCCACCCAGTGAGCAGGGTCTCTGTAGTATACTTCTTTTAGTTTGGCGTGTATTTTTGTTGCAGATAAAACTTGATATCTGATTATTTAATTTGGCAAAAAGGATTTCGTTGAAAAAAAAATGGCAGGCACTGAAAATTTAGGCAGAACATTCATTTTGATCACATTTTTCTTCCACCTAGAGACAGGGGTAGCAGGTCCCAGCGTTCCAAATCCTGCTTCGGATTAGCTAATAAGGGCTGATAGTTAGCTGTGTAAAGATCTTTATTCAGTCCCTCCAGAATTTCGCGATGTTGCCATCGCACCAGTTCACACAAAATCAGCCAATCACCGCAACTATTGCATGACCTTGCAACTTTCTCCAATCACTGCAACTTTCCTGCAATTTTGGGCATTCCTCATCAACCTCCGCCAATTTCACCAATCAAATTTGTCTCCAATGCTCTGAAACGCTCAGTCTAACCAATCAAATGCATCAATGCACCATGTTCACTTCCATGTTTACAGTGAGTAGTGAGTTTAAAGTTTACAGTGAGTAATGGAACACATTAGCAAACAGAGTGTGTGATTCAAAAAAAAAACAAAAAACACTTACCCGCGAGGTTTTCAACACCGTCTCCCCGAGCCTGCCCGTGGGCGCCTTGCCACGTCTCCGTCCTGACCGCGTGTACGAAGCGCTGGGTTTGTGTTGAAAAACATGCGCCTGTCCAAAAGCACCCTGTCGCGTGAGCGCGCGGGAAGAGTACACTGCACTACAGTACTAAAACTACTGTTTGAACATTTTATACATATTTAGAGGTAAAATCATTACTACATCTGGTCAATGAGCTTTAAAACTGTTAACCCCCGGTGTGGACGGACAAATGCACCCCCACCCGCTGCCGCTGTCCCGCTGTAAATGAAAGGTGTGTGTGTGTGTGTGTGTGTGTGTGTGTGTGAAACCCAACAGACATGCAGCAGAGAGACAGGTAGGCATGGAAAGGGAGAGATATTCTCTGTTTTTTTTTGTTTTGTTTTTTTTCAGAAAAACACAGACTCCAATAGCCAATACAGTGCAACAGAATAAATTATTTATTTTTTCCTCTCGGCTGGGTACTGAGTGGTTGGGAACCACAGGGAGTTTTCAAATGAAGGTGCTGACAATAATTTTCAAATCTCTACTCTTTAACATGCATTCAATGCAATTTAGCTGTTGTAATTGATATTGTGTTAATGTTTGTATTTGCTGTTGCACAAGAGTTTTTCTGTACAGCAGAAGTTTCTGCTTAATTTACAAATCACTATAATAGGAAATGTTTGACAATCCTGTGATTTTCACAGGATTTTCACAGGATCCTCACAGGATTTTCACAGGATTTTCACAGGATTTTCACTGTACTTGTATGGTAGAGGTACCATACAAGTACATCTCAAAAAATTAGAATATCATGAAAAAACGTTCAGTATTTTTTGTCGCTCATTTCAGAAAGTGAAACCCATATATTTTATAGATTCATTACGAGGAAGAGAGTGATATATTTCAAGTGTTTATTTATTTTAATTTTGATGATTATGGCTTACAACCCATGAAAACCTCAATTTCAGTTTCTCAAAAAATTTAGAATATTGCATAAAATTAATTTTAAAAAATAATTTTTTAATAGAAATGTTTTCCGAATGAAAAGTACTGTATGCCCATGTACATACTCAATACTTGGTCAGGGCTCCTTTTGAATTAATTACAGTACCAATGTGAAGTGGCATGGAAGTGACCATCCTGTGGCACTGCTGAGGTGTTGTGAAGGTCCAGGTTGCTTTGATAGTGACCTTCAGCTCATCTGCATTGTTGGGTCTGTTGTCTCTCATCTTCCTCTTGACAATACTACATAAATTCTCTATGGGGTTTAGGTCAGGAGTGTTTGCTGGCCAATCAAACACAGTGATGTCATGGTCATTAAACCAGGTTTTGATACTTCTGGCAGTGTGGGGAGGGTGCCAAGTCCTGCTGGAAAATGAAATCAGCTTCTCCATAAAGCTTGTCAGCAGAGGGAAGCTTGAAGTGCTCTAAAATTTCCTGGTAGACGACTGTGCTGACTTTAGTCTTGATAAAACACAATGGACAAGCACCAGTAGATAACCTCTGTTCAGATAAAAGTAACGCTTGCATTTCATTTGGAAATCAAAGTCCCAGAGTCTGGAGAAAGAGTGGAGAGGCACAGAATCTAAGTTGCTTGAGGTTTAGAGTGAAGTTTCCACAGTCAGTTATGATTTGAGGAACTATGCCATCTGCTGGTGTTGGTCCACTTTGTTTTATCAAGCCCAAAGTCAGCACAGTCATCTACCAGGAAATTTTAGAGCACTTCATGCTTCCCTCTGCTGACAAGCTTTATGGAGAAGCTGATTTCATTTTCCAACAGGACTTGGCACCCCCCCCCCCCCACACACACACACACACACACTGCCAAAAGTATCAAAACCTGGGGAAATGACCATGGCATCACTGTGTTTGACTGGCCAGCAAACTCTCCTGACCTAAACCACATCGAGAATCTATGGAGTATTGTCAAGAGGAAGATGAGAGACACCAGACCCAACAATGCAGACGAGCCGAAGTTCACTATCAAAGCAACCTGGACCTTCATAAAACCTCATCAGTGTCACAGACTGATCACCTCCATGCCACACCACATTGATACAGTAATTAATCCAAAAGGAGGCCCGACCAAGTATTGAGTGTGTACATGGACATACTTTTCATTCGGCCAACATTTCTATTTAAAAACTATTTTTTTTAATTAATTTTATGTAATATTCTAATTTTTTGAGAAACTGAATTTGAGGTTTTCATAGGCTGTAAGTCATAATCATCAAAATTAAAATAAATAAACACTTAGAATATATCACTCTCTCTTTAATGAACCTATATAATATGTGGATTTGTCTTCCTGAAATGAGTGACAAAAAATGTTGAATGTTTTTCATGATATTCTAATTTTTTGAGATGTACCTGTAGAATATCACTGCAGTAAACTGGAAAAAAGTGTCTGCTTTAATAATTTGTGGCCAAACCCAAACCTCTCCAACGAGCTAAAAAGGTAGCCCCACTCCACTCGGTCAAAGGCCTTTTCAGCATCAAGTGAGATCACAATTTCCATCAATGCCAGTGGCGAGGGGCTATAGAGGACAATAAGGAGGTGTCTGATATTAAAAAAGGGGTGGCGATTTTTAACAAAACCTGTTTGATCAGGTGAGATAATTGAAGGGAGAATTTTCTCCAAGCAACGTGCCAGCACTTTGGCAAGAATTTTTGTATCACTGTTTAAAAGGGAGATTTGACGGAAAGATCTGCATTCAAGTGGGTTTTTCCCTTTTTTGAAAATTAAAGAAATAACTGCTGATGCATAGTTGGGGGTAAAGTTGTGGTTGAGAGTGACTCTTTGAAAACTGACAATAGTAAAGGGGAAAGCTGAGCAGAAAACTTTTTAAAAAAAAAAAAAATCTGTTGGATAGCCATCTGGCCCTGGAGATTTGCCACTTTGCATGGACTTGATGGCTGAGGTTATTTCCTGGATCGAAAAGTGCCTCTCCAGCTCCTCAGCCACATCTGAGTCTATGGTTGGAATATGCAGATGCCGAAAAAATTCTCTGTTTCAACTGGGTCTGCCTGAGATTCTGATGTGTACAATGATTGAAAAAAGTTTTAAAACAGGAGTTAATTTAAAGATTATCTGTAATTTTGATACCTTGCTCATTAATTGCAGAGATGGTCTGATTGGCAGCTCTTTGTCTAAGCTGATGGGTAAGTATTCGTCCAATTTTTTCACCATGTGCATAGAAACCATGACGGGATTTTGAGAGAAGATATTCGGCCTGCTGAGTTGACAAAATGTCAAATTCTGATTGTAGTGGCATGCGCCTTTTCATTATTTCTGCGGATGGTTGGCGACTATAAGATCTATAGAGCTCCAGTATTTCACCAGCCAGCTCCTTAATGCGTAGCATATTTATTCTCTTTTTATTAGCACAATCGGAGACAAGCTGACCATGCAAAAATGCATTCAGAGATTCCCAAATGATTAAATGATTAAGGGGGACATTCCTGCGGTTTGATTAATTTCTAAAAATAGTTTATTACACTGTGTTTTTAAAGTGTTACCAAATATTTACCTTCATAAAAGGAATTGTGCGCAGTTGTGTATTCTGTCTATAGTCAGAAACATCTCTGATCATCATGTAGCTGAAGAAACACACTCTCTCTCTTTCTCTCTCATGTGAGACACTTGGTGGAATGATATTGGTGATCTTACATTTTTGAATTGTGCAATAAAGGGATTTTTT
>CM035847.1:159313213-159501773 GCA_020510985.1 Pholidichthys leucotaenia
CCACTCTTGACCACTAGGGGGTATGTTGCAGTTCTGCACCATACACACGCAAAGGGTTAATGAATATGCAAACTCACTGGTTGCCTATAGCGTCTCATTAGTGGTCTGCGAGGACCGTACCATGGCAGTAGGTCGCAGCCAAAACGAGACGCCGGTGACCGTGAGTTTGCTTAATTCGGGCTTGTAGTTTTTCCCCTTTCCGAGTACCAGTATGCTGGGAGATGGCGTCTCCACCCAAAGGCTACGGCATGAGCCTGGGCTACGAGCTGGTAATGGCCCTTATCGAGATTGACGGGATCATTTCCAGTGCTCACCATCACACCGTCCCCAGTGCCTCACGCTGGTATCTGGACCTCACTGAGGTGACTATTAACCGCCACCCTCACTACGCTGATGACCCTGAAATCATGGCGAGGATGGCAGGCATCTCTGCATTCCGGGAGAAGCTCCGTGGGCTGAAGGGAAACTCCGGCAGGAAGCCGAAGAGGAGGCATCCTCGCTCCTCGCCTCAGGATCCCATTCCTGTCCCCCGTCCAGTCCAGGAGTTTGCACCACCCAGGGGTCATCCCCAGCGGAGAGGGACGTCAGTCGGGATTCCCGAGGTGGAGATACAATGGACTGCTATCACCATCCAGGACCGAGTGGCTGCAACTCGCTCCGCCTCCCATCCAATACAGATAATGAAGCATGTGATGGCGGTGGTCAGGCTGGTGGAGAGGAATCCGGAACTTTATGATTACCCCAAATACGCCGACCTGCTTGCCTCTGTTTCTGCGCAGGAGTGGCGTTTCCCAGATCTCACCTTCGCCTTGCCCTCTGCCTGTAAAAGTCATCACCATTCTTATTGCAAGCCTCAGCGAGAACCCTGTCCGGATCCAGTTCCGGGTAGCCGCACAAACTCTGTCTCCCAGCCAGCTGCAGTCTCTGTCTCTCGCCAGAGGGGTAAGACAGCCACCACCACCTCCGGGTTATATGTGCCTCGTCCCTGGCCCGTGTTGGCTGTTCCTCTCTCCTCCTCGATGGTCTCTCCAGCTGCTGAGAATGCCACGAGTCCTGCTCTGGCTGTGCCCGTCATCGATCCGGTGCAAATGACGCCTCCTCGTCTTCCCTGGGGGCCCTCCATCACCATCCAAAGGGGAAGGGAGAAAACAAAGCACACCGCAGCAGCTTCCATCGGCCCTCAGCGGATCAGCCAAGTGTCTCTTCATTCTTTTCCTTCACTGGGTGAATTGCCTTATTTGATCCCTGGGGGTGAAGATCAGGGTTCTCAGTCCCTCGAGCTACCTCCACCTGCTGCAATTATTAATTGTGAACCTGCTACCTGTGTGTCTCCTTCCCCTGAGTATTCCCTGGTGCCAGGACTACACCGCTGGACGAGGAGGGAGCCTGCGGCCCTGGAGAGCCTGGTTCCAGCCCCGCAGTCATGTCATGGGCAGAGGAGGAGGGCAGACTGCCAACTGGAGCCTGTGCTGATGACTAAGCATCCCCGGGTCTCCATGGAGGAGCAGCTTGACCCAGCAGGTCAAGGATCCCCTGCCACCACGCCGTGTGGGTTTTTGGCGTGGACATCAGCGTCAGGGAATCCCCAAACTGAGGACACCATCATGCCGGCTGCGGAGCCCACCACAGTCGAATGGGAGCCAGAAGTAGACCTTCATTTTGCTGAACCTGGATCGCCAAAGTCCTGGACGGCGGTGGAACCCGAGATCAGGCAAGTGCTCTATTTTATCTTCCTCCTTTCTATTCTGGAACATTCTTGCCTGTCTCTCGGGGAGACGAGTCGGGTGCAGCCCTCAGCTGCATCCGAGCTCGTCTTGCTGGGCTCTGCCGCTACCGGTGATCCTGATCCCAGTTCTCTTTTTTCTCCTGAGCCTTCTCCCAGGGTCACTGGTGATGAGTCGGCTCCGGTCGCTGTTCTGGAGTTTCCGGGTTCAGGTTTGGAGGTTGATCCTGGTGCTGCTTCGGCCCAGTCAGGGTCCATCGTGGGTGCAGCATTGACCCAATCGGGGTCCAATGTGGGTGCAACGCGGACCCAATCAGGGTCCGTCGGGGACGCTGGTCTGGCCCAATCAGGGTCCGTCGTGGGTGCAGCACGGTCCCGCTTGGAATCCAACGAGAGCGCAGCGCCAGTCTGAGTGGAGTTCGGAGAAGGAGCTGCAGATCCTCCACCGATCGACGCCGAACTGGTCCCTCATCGTTTCCCTGTTTCCTTTTCCCCTCCATCCGGTGCTGCGGGGATTCCCCGTAATCGGCTCAGCTCTCCTTCACTATTCCTTGCGATAGGGAGGCCGCCTCTGAGTTGTACCCTGCGGTCCTGGTGGCCTGATGATGTGGGTCGGCCGCCTGGGAAACTGCTTAGCCCGTTTAACGTTCTGGGTCGGCCACGCGACAAACTGGACTCTTTGTTTGGTGATCTGGTCCGGCTGCCAGAGGTACTGTTTCTCTGGGCCTGGGACTGGGGTAGACCACCCGAACTCATCTTTTTTCCCCTGCCAGCGATCTGGACGCTGGACACAGGTAAATCACCAGAATTTATTGTTTTTTCTTGTTGTTTTCTTTGTGTTCTGCCTGCTGTCATCCCTGTAGTTTTTTTTCCTCCCCTGTAGTTCTGGGATGCCCTTGTTTTTTTTTTTTTTTTGTTTTGTTTTGTTTTTTTCTATGAACTATATTGTACTGTGTGTATATCGCCACTCTTTAGCGTGTTTTTTTGTTTCCCTTTTGGTCTGGTATTATTAGGGTACGTTGTGCTTGTGCCTGTTTTTCTGCTTATGAGATTTTTTTTTTCTCTCCCTCCTCTGTTGTTTGAGAGAGGGTCCTTTTGTTGCCTATGCCTGGTTATTTGTATTTATCTGTACTGTCTGTAGTTCGCCGCTCTTCAGCGTGTTTTTTTTTTCCCTCTGTAGTCTGAGTTATGCGCTGTGTTGCCTCTGCCAGTTTATTTGGACTTATTGAACTATCTGTATTTTGCCGCTGTTTAATGTGGTTTTTTTTTCCCTTCTTCTGGTTGAGAGACGCTCTGTGGTTGCCCTTTTTTTTTTCCTTTGGCCTGTGTATCATGGTCTTTAGGCATAGTATCTGTTATTTGCTTCCATTGTTCAGTTTCTGCATTTTCTCCTGTGGATAATAGAGTATATTTGTGGTTTTGTTTTTTCTTTTTCCCCCATGCTCTGTTGTTGCCCATGTTATATTTTTTCTGTATTGGCCCATGTCATTTTTTCCCGGTTCCATTCCTTGGTGTTTTTTTTTTTTTTTTTTTGACTCTCGCCCTCCTGACGTTTGTTCCCCCAACTCCACTCTGGGTGGGCCTTCTTAGCCTTTTGGGTGGGGGGTGGGGGCGCTTGGATGTTATGTACGCCCAGAGTGTGTTGTTCGGGGGGGGGAGTACTGTCATGGTCTGAGCACCAATATTGTCCGCGCTCGGGTCATGCAGTATTTCCCTCCCGTTCTGTAGTAGTTTTCCTTATGGGCCTCTCCGAGCTTTTATTCTGACAGCTTCTCGGAGGGGCTTCCGGCTGTCAGTGTCGAGCTCAGCAGTGACAGCTGAATTACATTTAGCTGATGACATTCGCATCAGCTAATTAATCCTCTTGCCCTATTTAAGGGAGCAGCTTCTGTTACTCTGGGCTGCGACCTCACATACGTCAACGTTGGTCTCCCCGACGTTCGGCTGAAGCCCCTAACCCTGGCTTCAGTCACTCCCTTGATTCCTCCGTGTTCCCAGTAAGTTTCTCCTTGTTCTCGGGATATCGTTAATGTGTCCTAGTCATAGTCTTTATTTGTGTTTTGCCCCACGTGGCTCATTATTTTGTACTTTGTATCAGTCCTTTAATAAATACGAAAACTCACTGGTTGCCTATAGCGTCTCATTAGTGATGCACACACACACCATAACAAAGAAATCTTGAAACAAAACATATAGCATTGGGAAAGTAAGGACTGAACAACATTCAACAACATTTTTTTCTCAAACATATTTCTGATGGAGCCAGTGACCTGAAATTTTCACGAGATATCAGTAACAACCCAAGTAACCCACACATACAAAGAAATGAAGGCAACTGTGTTCACAAAACAAGTTATATTTAATAAAGTGGAATGTCAGGGAATAAGTATTGAACACATGAAGAAAAAGATTGGCAAAAAGGCATAGAAAGCCAAGAAACCAGCTGAAATCCATCAGGATTTAGGAAGCCATCCCATCCCCCATAAGTGCAAATTTATTTCAGCTGGTTAAGTCCTGACTGATAGCCTTTAAAAAGGTGTGTAAATATCAGATTGTCACACCACAAAGAACTCATGATGGGTAGAAGCAAAGACCTTTGCAACTTTATTGTTCCAAAACATAAAGATGACACTGATTACAGGAACATTTCTAAACAGCTGAAAGTTCCAGTGAGCACTGTTGGAGCCATCATTCGGAAGTGGAAAGAGCACCTGCCTGAGAGTCTGCTCCAACGAGTTGGCCCCCATCTTCACCCGGATCTTTAACAGATCACTGGAGCTGCGTGAAGTGCCTTCCTGCTTCAAACGCTCCATCATCATTCCAGTTCCCAAGAAACCCTCTATTACAGGATTAAACGACTACAGACCTAACTAACTAACTAACTAACCTGCACTTATATAGCGCTTTTCAAGTCACAAAGACCACTCAAAGCGCTTTCATTAATACTAACCCTCTATTCTAAGGGCCTATAGGAAACAGATATCTAGGGACAATTTAGAACAGCCAATTAACCTAACATGCATGTTTTTTTTGGCATGTGGGAGGAAACCAGAGAAATCCCGGAGTAAACCCACGCAACACGGGGAGAACATGCAAACTCCACACAGATCACTGTTGGTCGGGGGCTGGGATTGAACCCACGATCCCACGATCCCCACAATCCCCCGGCCAAGGGTAAACTGTGCTGCCGCAGTGCTAACCACTGCGCCACCGTGCAGCCCTGTTGCCCTGACCTCTGTGGTCATGAAATCCTTGGAGAGATTGGTGCTGAACCACCTGAAGGTCATCACAGGCCCCCTGATGGACCCACTGCAGTTTGCCTACCGGTCAAACAGGTCAGTGGATGATGCAGTGAATATGGGACTACATTACATCCTGCAACACCTCGACTCCCCAGGGACGTACGCCAGGATCCTGTTTGTCGACTTCAGCTCAGCGTTCAACACCATCATCCCAGGCATTCTTCATCAGAAACTCCTCCAGCTCAAGGTGCCCCCCTCCACCTGCCAGTGGATCTCCAGCTTTCTGACTGACAGGTGGCAACAGGTGAAGCTAGGGAGATTTACATCCAGCTCCCGAAAAATTAGTACTGGCGCCCCCCAAGGATGTGTCCTTTCCCCGCTGCTCTTCTCCCTCTACTCCAACGACTGCACCTCAGAGGACCCTTCGGTGAAGCTCCTGAAGTTTGCGGACGGCACCACAGTCATCGGTTTGATCCGGGATGATGATGAGTCTGCATACAGGCGGGAGGTGGAGCAGCTGATCCTCTGGTGCAGCCAGAACCATCTTGAACTTAACCCAGCCAAAACGGTGGAGATGACTGTGGATTTCAGGCGACACCCCCCTTCATTCCCCCCACTCACCATCCTCAACAGCACAGTGTCCACTGTGGACTCCTTCAAGTTTCTGGGTACCACAATCTCCCGGAACCTGAAGTGGTCCTCCCAATAGACACTGTCGGGAAAAAGGCCCAGCAGAGGTTGTTTTTTCTGCGTCAGCTCAAGAAGTTTGATTTGCCTCAGGAGCTGCTGGTTGTCTTCTACACCGCCATCATCCAATCTGTCCTCTGCTTTTCCATCACTGTCTGGTTTGGATCTGCCACTAAACAGGACAAGACCAGACTGCAGCGGATCATTAAGTCTGCGGAGAGGATCATTGGTACCGACCTACCCTCCATTGAGAACTTATATCGGTCCATAACCAGGAAACGGGCGGGAAACATCTGTGCTGACCCATCACACCCCGGCCACAAACTGTTTGAACTTCTATCTTCTGGTCGTCGTTACAGATCACTGAAGGTCAAAACCACCCGTCACAGGAACAGTTTCTTTCCTCAAGCCATCACTCTGATGAACTCCTAACATTCACCTAGTCCTACCTGTTTGCTGTACTCATGACTTTTCATCCATTATTACATTGCACATAACTCTCACACTGCTTTTTACTTCATTCACATTATATCACTGAATCTGAGTCCACATTGAAATACTGTGTGATTGTATATTTTTTCATATATTTCTGCAAAGTGTGGTTAGTCTGAGTAAATAACTGCATATATTCCTGTATATATTTGCATCCTTTTATAGAAACGTGGACAGACTGTAATTTACTGTACATACTCTGTTGTCATTGAATCCGTATTTAAATCCTCCACTTGAACAACGAGAGCAAGTTTTTAGCCAAAGTCAAATTCCTTGTATGTGTTGTGCATACTTGGCCAATAAAGCTGATTCTGATTCTGATTCTGATTCTGATCATTTTACCATATACTGGCCACGACCAGGAGCTCCTCACAAGATTTCTGATAGATGAGTCAAATAAATTATTAGAGTTATCCAAGATCCAAATACCACTTGTGGAGAGCTCCAGAAAGACCTGGAGTTAGCAGGTACTGCTGTTTCAAAAAAAAAACGTAATGTACTCAACCGACATGGCTCTATGCCCCCTCACCGCCGACCTCGCAAGACCCCATTGCCGAAGAAAAAAGCATGTTGAAGCTTGTTTAAAGTTTGTTGCACAACATTTGGGCAAGCCAGTACAATACTAGGATAATATAATCTTTTCAGATGAGACCAACACTGAACTTTTTGGATGCCCCAACACACTGTATGTTTGGACAAGAAATGGCACTGCACATCCCATCATGGTGTGGGGATGTTTTTTAGCACCTGGAACAGGCAAACTTCATACAATTGAATCGGTGAATTCAAAAAGGGCCCAAGTCCACACTTTTTCAATGGGGACTTGGACCCTTTTTGAATTCACCGATTCAATTGAAGGAAAGATGAATGATCAAATGTTCAGAGACATCCTTGAATTTGTTGTCATCTGCCAAGATGCTGAAGATGAAACAAGGATGGACATTTCAGCAAGACAATGATCCCAAACATAGCCAAGGAAACTCCCAACTGGCTCCAGAGAAGAAAATAAAGCTGCTAGAATGGCTCAGTCAGTAATCTGACTTGAATGCAATTGAAAATCTATGGAACAAACTGAAGAGCAGAGTTCATAGAAGACACCTATGAAACCTTCAAAATTTGACAGTTTGTGTGAAAGAATGGGCTAAAATCACTCCTGAGCAATGCCTGCACATAGTTTCTACATAAAGGAGGCATCTGGAAGCTGTTATTACCAACAAAGGCTTTTCTACTACTGTTCAATACTTATTCCCTGTGTCATTCCATTTTATTAAATAAAACTTGTTTGTGAACACAGTTGCCTTGATTTCTTTGTATTGTAGCAATATTTGATTTATAATTATGATAAATTTTCACTTCCGGCGCCACACAAGTAGGCTGCCTTTTGCAACAGTGGATCAATTTCTGCCTATTTCTATTACTATCTGGCTCTCTCGCCAGTCTTTATGATCCAGCATCACCTTTATTCCATCTGAACACGTAGATCATCTAAATGTCTCCTGAGTCAGTGGACGGAGCCACTGTTTCTGGCAGGAAGCAGTATAACAGGGACCAGCTGTTAGCACTCAACCGGCCCATGATGCTAACGAAAAAACTTGACATACCGGGAGAATTAAGACGAAAATGACGTGGGTGTCATGCTGGAGTAAGACGGCGGGCAAGGAGTATAAGGTACAGACCCGCCCTCCCATCTGTCATTATGGGGAATGTACGATCGATACTCGGAAAAACAGATGAGCTAGCGGCTATTTCCGCTACGATAGCATATACCGGGAGTATAGTCTGATGCTATTCACAGAGACGTGGCTAACAGAACTAGCAGCAGATGCTAACATTGAACTGGAGGGTTTCCACGCAATACGGGCAGACCGAACACCAGACAGTGGGAAGGCAAGGGGCGGTGGAGTGTTGATGTACGTCAATAACAACTGGTGCAGACCGGGACATATCACGGTTAAACACCAACACTGCAACAAAAACATTGAGTTGCTAGCTGTTAGCATGAGGCCTACCTACCTCCCGGGGGAATACTCACACGTGATCTGCATTGTTATTTATGCAAATCCGACGGCGAACGCTGGGACAGTGCGTGACGTCATCCACTCAGTAACTGGCAGGCTGCAGACAGACCACCCAGATGCTCTTCTCCTCATCTCAGGCGATTTCAACCATATTTCACTGTCTCCCATTCTACCCACATTCACCCAGTATGTCACATGCCACACTAGAGACAATAAAACATTGGACTTATTCTACGCAAACACTAAGGAGGCGTACACCTCATCACAACTCCCCCCACTCGGGAGATCGGATCACAACTTGGTTCATCTCCTGCCGGTGTACAAACCCCTAGTGTACAGACAACCTCCGGTCATGCGCACAGTGAAGTTATGGTCTGAGGAGGCAATGGACGCCCTAAAGGACTGCTTTGAAACCACTGCCTGGGAGCAGCTCTGTGATCCACATGGTGAGGACATCGATGGCCTCACTCACACCATCACGGACTACATCAGCTTCTGTGTGGACAACACCGTACCAACCAAGACCATACAGTGTTGCTCAAACAACAAACCCTGGATCAACCCTGAGATAAAAACACTTCTGAGAGAAAAGAAGAGGATCTTCAGGTCGGGGAACAGGGAGATGCTGAAGTCCGTACAGAGGGAGCTGAGGAGGAAGATCAGAGAAGGCAAGGACAACTTCAGGAAGAAGATGGAGGACAAGCTGCAACAGAGCAACATCGGTGGGGTCTGGAGAAACCTTAAAACCATCTCTGGGCTCCAGAATACCTCCTCCCAGGCCACGGGGGGCAGGGAGTGGGCGAACAATCTGAACCTGTTTTTTAATAGGTTTGACCAACCGCCCTCCCCCCTGACTGCACAACAACCACTGCTGCCTCTAAAGACATTGAGTCCTGCTGCCCACACCCCACTCCACCAACACCCCACTACTCCCAACACACAGCCCCCCAACATGACCCTCACTAAGACCCAAGTGAGGACGGAGCTGAGGAAGATCAAGGTGAGGAAGGCATCGGGACTGGACGGCATCAGCGCAAAGCTCCTCAAGTCCTGTGCAGATCAGCTGTGTGGGATTGTGGAGCTCATCTTCAACCTGAGCCTGAAGCTGGGGAGGGTACCACAGTTGTGGAAAACATCTTGTGTGGTACCTGTACCAAAGATTTCCCGCCCCAAAGACCTGAACAGCTACAGACCAGTGGCCCTGATGTCCCACATGATGAAGACCCTGGAGAGACTGCTCCTTGCTCACCTCCGCCCCCTGGTGGGACCAGCAATGGATCCACTACAGTTCACCTACCAGCATGGCATTGGGGTGGAGGATGCGGTGATCTTCCTCCTTCACCATTCTCTGTCCCACCTGGAGAAGCCCGGGAATGCGGTGAGGATCATGTTCTTTGACTTCTCCAGTGCTTTCAACACCATCCAACCGATGATCCTGAAGGACAAGCTGCTGTGCGCAGGGGTGGACCAACACCTGTCATCATGGATCCTGGACTACCTCATTAAACGGCCACAGTTTGTGAGAACCCAGGACTGTGTGTCCAACACGATCATCGGTAGCACGGGGGACCCCCAGGGAACGGTTTTGGCTCCCTTCCTGTTCACCCTTTATACTGCGGACTTCTCACACAACACAACACACTGCCATCTACAGAAGTTCTCTGACGACTCTGCGATCGTCGGCCTCATCTCTAATGGAGATGAAGCTGAGTACAGAGGACTTATCCAGGACTTTGTGGACTGGTGTCATCGAAACTGCCTCCAGATCAATGCGAGGAAAACTTAGGAGCTGGTGGTGGACTGCCCCAGGCAAGGACAACCCCTCACTGCACCAGTAAACATACAGGGAACAGACATTGAGATGGTGACATCCTACAAGTACCTGGGTGTTCATTTGAACAATAAACTAGACTGGTCACACAATACCGACGCACTCTACAAGAAGAGACAGCGCGGGCTGTTCCTACTGAGGAGACTCAGCTCTTTTGGTGTACAAGGGGCGCTGCTGAAGACATTCTACGACACGGTGGTGGCATCAGCCATCACTTTTGGAGTGGTCTGCTGGGGCAGTGGCATTACAGCAGCCGATAGGAAGAGACTGAACAAACTGATCAAGAAAGCTAGCTCTGTCCTGGGGCAGTGCCCTGACCCAGTGGAGGAGATATGAGAGAGAAGGACGGTGGCTAAACTGTCATCTCTGCTGGAGTCCAAGTCCCACCCTATGCAGGACATACTGAACGCACTGAGGAGCTCATTTAGCAGCGGACTACATCATCCTAGGTGCGCAACCGAGAGGTTTCGCAGGTCCTTCCTACCTACGGCTGTCAGACTGTATAACCTAAGCAGGGCTGCTCGCAGAGATAGCAAAAAAAACGTGACGGCCTAATAGTATTGAATGCAATAGACGCAATAGACTTACACAATGGTCCCCTCCAGTATATACAACTAGGACAATATCGGTCGCTACAGAGGGTGACAATATGTATGGGTACATATTCATACTATGTAGGATAACTAAGTAAACGGTTATGCTGTTTATTCCATCTTGCTACAATGCTCTGCACTTTGTATATATATTTATGTGTATGTATGTATATCCACTGCTCTTATTTATATCTTCCATATCTTCTTAATTATTGCTCTGAGTGTCACTATCCCTGTGCTGTTGCAATCCTGGAATTTCCCCATTGTGGGACTAATAAAGGCTTATCTTATCTTATTTTATGATCAGGTATAAAGATTATTTAATTTGAATTAATGTATCGGGACTTGATATTTACTCCAGGTCCACGCATACAGAAAAAGTTGATAGTAAACACTCATAGGTGTTACAACTCGCCGCTCATTAGCGGCGCCAGCTGAGCGCACACCTGCGCCTCGTCAGCGGCGGAGCATATAAGCTGCTCTGCCCTGGGCTTCGGCCTGAAGCCAGCTGTTCCCTTCGGCTACTTGCTCCAGAGGAACCCCCTCGCCAAACAGCAAGATCGCTCACGTAAGCTACTCTCAACTTGTGTTCCAGCCTTTCCCCTGTGCACAGGTGGACCTTTCCCGGCGGCGGACTCCGCCCTCGCTTCACCACCTCGCGGCTGCTGTCAGGTGCATCGTCAGGTCTCTGTCTCCCAGACTCTCCCTTGTGCGTGCCTGCCACCTGCCCTGCCAAGTAAGCCAACTTACCTCTCATCTCTTGTTGTACTGGTTTGATGCCCATCACCTTCTCCCTGTGTTCTCTCCCCAGGGTTGTCCGGCTGTACGGTTTCCTGCCTCCGTGCCTGACGCTGACGTCCACCAGCAGTACATCCACATTCCACAAACACGCATCCATCCATCCTTGTTGCTGAATAAAGCTATTGAATTCACTCTGAGCCTGCGTGTGTGTCTCCTGAGCCTTGCGTTATGTCAGTACGGCTTCAGCAGAGCGGCTCGGCAGACAGCGGGCTCGCACGCCGATTTTCCACCCTCGAGGCTCGGGTGGATTTAATAGCTCATCAGCAGCAAGTGATATTGAACCAATTAACTTCGATAACTGCCCGGTTAGACCGTCTGGACCCCCCACAGCTGTTCCCCTCGGCTCGTCAGGGAGGTGCAGCTCCTGCCGCTTCAGCGGCCATCCAGTCAGCCTCGGGAACCCCAACCCGACTCACACCCATTCCTACCCCCGCCCGCTTTAGCGGTAAGCTCGGTGGAGCGCGGGGCTTCATCATGCAGTGTGAGTCGGTGTTTCTGCGCATTCCTGGGGACTTTCCCTCAGACCATAGTTGAATCGGCTATATAGGAAATCTCCTGGAGGGTCGGGCACTCACCTGGGCTTATGCCGTAATGGTGAGGCCCGGTTATGCCTCCCTCACCTATGGCCAGTTCGTCACAAATTTTCTGGAGTTCTTTGATCACTCCCGAGTGGAGAGTGTCCTGACCGATCGCCTCCTCAGCCTTCAGCAGGGGAGCCGATCGGCTGCGGACTATGCCATAGACTTCCGGGTTACAGCGGAGGAGGTTGGCTGGGGGGAGCGTGCCCTCTGCGGCATCTTCCTCCGCAGCCTAAACTCAGGTCTGAGGGATGAATTGGCTGGACGGGATATCCCTGAAACACTGGCGGAGCTAATCTCGCTAGCTATTAGCTTGGACAACCGGTTGCGCGAGCGCGCCTCACAGCGGAAGCAGCCTTCTCGCTCTCGAGGGGTCTCGTCACGCCGGCTTCAAGCTCGCCCCCTGGCGTTACCGCCGCCGGAGGTTCCCGAGGAGTCGGAGCCAATGGTGACAGGCCGGGTAAAGCTCCCTCTAGCGGAGAGACAACGCCGACGTGCGCTGGGTCTCTGCATGTATTGCGGGGACGACCGGCACATGGTGGAGCAATGCCTGGAGAAGCCAAATGGGGAGGTCCGCGAGTCACTGTAGGGGGCCTCGCAGACGCTAACCGGACAATTCCCCTCACTCATTTGTCGCTGCCCATCCGTTTTTGCCACAACACCACAGGGCATCTCACTCACGCACTGGTGGACGCAGGCGCGGAAGGAAGCTTTATTTCACAAAGCCTGGCAACCCGATTGGGCATCCGTTGCCAGCCCCTCGAAACTCCTCTCACCCTCATTAATCTCTCCCGCGCATCTCTGGGAAAAGTGACCCACCGGACAAATCCCGTCTCTGTCATCGTCTCAGGAAATCACCGGGAGGAGATCTCCTTTTACATCTTGCCCTCCGCTGTGTCACCTGTGTTCCTAGGTTATCCGTGGCTCCGTCTCCATAATCCCGTCCTGGATTGGAAGACCAGGAAGGTAACAGCCTGGAGCACCTTCTGCATGAGCACATGCCTCCAATCCGCTGCCTGCTCGCCATCCTCTCCTCCCGTGGTCAAGGATGCCGCCCCTCCGGACCTCTCCTTGGTGCCCGTGGAGTTTCACGACCTGGGTGCGGTCTTCAGTAAGTCCAAGGCAATGTCCCTTCCTCCACACAGGCCTTACGACTGCGCCATAAACTTCCGCCAGGGGGCGCCACTCCCTTCGGGGCGCCTCTACAGCCTGTCAGCACCGGAGAAGGAGGCCATGAACTCATACCTCAAGGAATCTCTCAGCGCAGGTATTATTCGTCCATCATCATCGCCATTAGGTGCAGGGTTCTTCTTCATGGGCAAGAAAGACGGCTCGCTTCATCCGTGCATCGACTTCCAAGCCCTAAACAACATCACGGAGAAGGACCGTTACACCCTGCCCCTGATGGACACTGCCTTCCACTCCCTCCAGGGGGTGACCTGGTTTACCAAGCTGGATCTCCGCATCGCGTACCACCTCGTCCGGATCCGGGAGGGAGATGAATGGAAAACAGCCTTCCGTACCCCGAACGGCCACTTTGAATACCTGGTCATGCCGTTCGGGTTGACCAACGCTCCAGCCATCTTTCAGCGCCTGATAAATGATGTTCTCCGGGATTTCATTGGCCTGTTTGTGTTCGTTTACCTGGATGACATTCTCATCTTCTCCAAGTCCAGGGACGAGCACCAGGTGCATGTGAGACGGGTCCTGCAGAGGCTACTGGAGAATCGGTTATACGTGAAGGCGGAGAAGTGCGAATTCTATGCCAAGAAGACGTCATTTCTCGGGTTTGTCATCTCCCATGACCAGGTGCTTCCAGACCCAGCCAAGATTAAAGCGGTGGTAGATTGGCCGACTCCCTCATCTAGAAAGCAGGTGCAACAATTCGTCGGCTTTGCCAACTTCTACCGCTGCTTTGTGCCCAACTTTGGGGCCATCGTCAGCCCTCTGACCCGTCTCACCTCCCCTAAAACCTGGTTCCAGTCGACTGAAGAGGCCTCGGCGGCCTTCCAGGCGCTGAAGGCGGAATTTTCATCCTCCCGGGTCCTCAGCCAGGTCGACCCCTCTTTGCAGTGCATCGTGGAGGTCGACGCCTCGGATACGGGGGTGGGGGCGGTGTTGTCTCAGCGGTCACCGGCTGATGGGGTCAAACGGCCTTGTGCCTTCTTCTCCCAGCGCCTGTCCCCGGCGGAGCGCAATTACAACGTGAGGGACAGGGAGCTTCTTGCCATCAAGCTCGCGCTCCAAGAGTGGCGTCACTGGCTGGAGGGGGCCGCCCTGCCTTTCGTGGTGTTAACGGACCACAAAACTCTGGAGTACTTAAGAACTGCCAAGCGTCTGAACGCCCGCCAGGCCCGTTGGTCTCTGTTTTTTGCCAGGTTCCGTTTCACCATCACATTCAGGCCGGGCTCCAAAAACGGTCTCCCTGACGCCTTCTCCAGGCAATTCGCCCCTGAAGATTCGGGGGACGCTGTTCATACCATCCTGCCCAGGTCATGCATCGTGGGAGCTGTTACTTGGGAGATCGAGGATAAGGTCCGAAAGGCACAGGAATCAGAACCGGATCCAGGCGGCGGACCGGAGGGGAGGCTCTACGTTCCGTCCTCCGTTCGGGGGGAGGTCATCCATTGGCTCCATACATCCAAGCTAGCCTGCCATCCTGGGACCTCCCGTATGATTGACCTGCTCCAATGCTCCTTTTGGTGGCCGGGGTTACGCAAGGATGCTGCCCGCTATGCCGGGCCTGCCCTGTCTGTGCCACCAGTAAGTCTGGCAACTCTCCTCCTGCGGGTTTGCTCCAGCCCCTGCCCGTCCCTAGTAGGCCCTGGTCGCACATCGCATTAGACTTCGTCACTGGCCTCCCCGTCTCTAACAACTTCGACACTGTCCTGACCATCATTGACCGGTTCTCCAAGGCTGCCCATTTTGTGCCATTATGGGGGCTACCCTCTGCCTTGGAGACGGCAGACCTTCTCGTCCAGCACGTGGTCAGGCTGCATGGGATACCAGCTGACGTGGTCTCCGACCTGGGTCCCCAGTTCACCTCGGACGTGTGGCGGAGTTTCTGCAGGACAATAGGAGCCCAGGTAAGCCTCTCCTCCGGCCATCACCCCCAATCTAACGGGCAGTGTGAACGGACCAACCAGGAGCTGGAGGCTGCTCTCCGTTGCCTCACTGCCTCGAAGCCTGCGTCATGGAGCAAACATCTCGCCTGGGTTGAATATGCTCACAACACCGCTCGTTCTTCAGCCACAGGGATGTCCCCTTTCAAAGTGTCCCTGGGTTACGACCCCCCTTTGTTCCCCTCGCTGGAGGACGAATCTGCAGTCCCCACGGTCCGGGCTCACCTCAGGCGGTGTCGCTCAATTTGGACAGCCGCGCGCAATGCGCTTTTACGCACGGCGAAGCGCAATAAGGCTACAGCGGATCGGCGAAGAAGACCTGCTCCTACCTACAAGGTGGGCCAACCGGTCTGGATCTCCACGCAGGATGTTAACCTGAAGGGTGAGAGGAGGAAGTTGGCGAAACGCTTCATGGGCCCATTCCCCGTCACCAAGGTAATCAACCCGGTGGCAGTGCGTGTTGCTACTCCCCCCTCCCTCCGCATCCATCCCACCTTCCACGTCTCTAAGGTGAAACCGGTGGTGTCTGATCCCATCTGCCCTCCTCCTGCTGCGCCGCCCGTGCCTCGGATGATTGATGGCCACCCGGCTTGGACTGTCTCGACCATCTTGGACTCCCGACGCCGGGGTCGCGGGCTACAGTATTTGGTGGACTGGGAGGGCTATGGTCCAGAATGGAGGCAATGGGTCCGTTCCTCGTTCGTGTTGGATCGCTCTCTCATCACCGAGTTTCACCGGATGTTCCCTAATAAACCATCGCCAGGAGGCGCTGCTAGAGGGGGGAGTACTGTTACAACTTGCCGCTCATTAGCGGCGCCAGCTGAGCGCATACCTGTACCTCGTCAGCGGCGGAGCATATAAGCCGCTCTGCCCTGGGCTTCGGCCTGAAGCCGGCTGTTCCCTTCGGCTACTTGCTCCAGAGGAACCCCCTCGCCAAACAGCAAGATCGCTCACGTAAGCTACTCTCAACTTGTGTTCCAGCCTTTCCCCTGTGCACAGGTGGACCTTTCCCGGCGGCGGACTCCGCCCTCGCTTCACCACCTCACGGCTGCTGTCAGGTGCATCGTCAGGTCTCTGTCTCCCAGACTCTCCCTTGTGCGTGCCTGCCACCTGCCCTGCCAAGTAAGCCAACTTACCTCTCATCTCTTGTTGTACTGGTTTGATGCCCCTGTGATCTCCCTGTGTTCTCTCCCCAGGGTTGTCCGGCTGTACGGTTTCCTGCCTCCGTGCCTGACGCTGACGTCCACCAGCAGTACATCCACATTCCACAAACACGCATCCATCCATCCTTGTTGCTGAATAAAGCTGTTGAATTCACTCTGAGCCTGCGTGTGTGTCTCCTGAGCCGTGCGTTATGTCAATAGGGGCACCAGCTCACCTCTTTGTCGGTGAACAATTCATCAATTGATTTCATTTTATACCTGTTTAATCACTCAATAAATTAATTAATAATCAGTCTCAAAATATTAGTGAATTTGATACTGGAGCTTCAAAACCAGACTCAGAATGGAAAAAAAAAATTCCCAACAACTTCTCTCATTTTACAGATTTATTAAATTAACTCTGATTGAATGATCTTACATTCAAATAACTTGTAAACAGGTGAAATGACCAACGGTAACCATCACGTTAACTTTGTAACTAAGGATAAAGTAACAATGTGAGCACATCCATAAAACCATGGACTTTAGCATGAATTTAGAAGAATTGGAATGAAAATTATGAATAATATTGGACACAAATTTATGGAGAAAATTTACTAATTATATGAAAAATTCTAGACTCTCTTAAAGTAAAAATTGAATTTTAATAAAAGAGTTATTATTACTTTCTCTTTTAATTTTGTATCTGATCAGTTTTTTTTAATTATTTCCAAACTTTGGACAAGTCATTCAGCAGATGAAATGAAGAGAATTGGCTCACGTGACTCCATGCATTCTTTTGGCGGCCTCTCCTGAAGCTTTAGTTGTAGATGGCACCCAAAACCAGAATATCTTGCCAGCAGATATTCGGACAAGTTACAGCAGCTTCTAAGGTCTACAGTCACAAGATAAGACTTTGATTGTATCAATAACAGGTGGGATGAGGTTCAGCAAAGATGGCGATGGTGTTTTCTCTTCTCCGTGGGCCAGTGGGGTTTTCCAGAGTCCAAATTAAATTCAGAAATGATTCAGATCTGATCTGACTACCAAAATTCAAAGAAACAAGATAAAAACCTCAAGCCACAAAAATCTAAGTTACTCTGACATCATGGAATTCAGAATAGCTTCCATTTTGGAGACAAAGGATCAGTCAGTCAGTCCTTAAAAATAAACACGGTGGATTTAAAGAAAGTTTAACAGGATAAAAAGTTAGAAAAACAGAAACGCCGGTGAAGCATGAAGTTTTACTTCATTTAACAAGTTGAGCTCAAAGGATAGGTAATTCCCAGACGTTTAAAGAAAATATTAAAACACACAGACGTTACACACACAATAATGGAAAAAAAAAACTGAACTCTGTGACTTGCTCTGAACTGCTCTCCATGTTCTCTGCTCTGGTCTGCTTGAAAGTGCTGGAGGGCGTCTCCCTCTTATAATGTAGACAACTTTCGTAGGCTCCAGGGGATTGACAGAAGCCCAAGCTAATTGTCTTCCTTTCTGGGCGGGTTTTATGAACTTTATTCCAATGAACAAACAGTCTTTTGTCTGTAACAACCAATAATATTGAGAGAGCTGTTGCTAAGCAGAGACTGATGGCAACCAGTCACATGACTTGAGGGATGTTTTGGCAACCTGATACACTCATCTTAATACTGAAAATTCATCAATACTCTTATGTATAAAATCTAACCTACTTCTGTGATTCATGCAACTTTAAAACTAGTGTTTTTAAATTAACATGCAAGAATTAACATTCATTGAACATTTTAACATGCATATATTTAAAATCAAGGATTAATATATTATTTCAAACCCATTATTGATTGTCCACAGAATATCAAAGTCCCACAGAGTCAGTGATCTTTAGCAAATAGTGTCCTTAGAATTGAGAATCCTGAGAAATGAAACTTGAAGAAAGAGTTACTTTCAGTTAATCAGTGTAAGTCAAAAGTGAGCATCTACTCCAGAGACGTTCACCAGGGGTAGCGTAGAGCTGTGGATACCTAGGGCCTTAGGGAATGCCTTAAAAGTTTATGGGATGCCTGTCAAATATAAACCTGTTTTAGTTGGTGAAGTTCCCAGTTTATTTATGATGTGAGTTAGTTTGTGAAAGCATTCCTTACGTTTGCTTAACAAAGGAATGTTGGTTCAGCTGTGGTCCTGGGATGAAAAAGCAATTCTTGACTGGCCTTTTCCTGGGTGAAACAATGTCTTTAAGATGAAGAATAATTTTATTGATGAGCCAAAGCAAGATTATGCTACAGTATGTATGGGTTACTTGGGTTGATACTGATATCTGGTGAAAATCCCAGGTCAGTGGCTCCATCAGGAATATTATGTTTAATGAGAAAAATGTTGATGTTGTCATGATGCGGAGCATGGTTGGAGAATCATGCTCATGCTTTCTGTTTTTTTCCTGATTATTTTCTGTACTTTCCCCATCTCGGTTTTATTTCATATTTGAACATGGTTTTATGTGTATTATGTTTGCTTTGATTTGTACTGTGATCATATATTAATGATGATATCATCCTGGATTTATATATGAGCCCTCCCCACCTTTGTCTTTAGTTTTCTCTTTGAAGTTTGGTATTATTATTGTTGTTCTCTGCATATTTAGCATGTGTGGTGATCCGAGCTGTGTGTGTGATTTGTTCTCTCGCTCTCTAATTATCTTCCACAGCTGCGGTTCCACTCACACCTGCACCTCCTAATCAGACTGCTTTATTAAGGAGTGGGGCCCTCCACTCCTGCAAAGAGACGTCAACGCTTCAACACTGTGAAGGAGCTTCATGACGCTATCTCAGGGGTCACCAACCTTTTTGAAACCAAGAGCTACTTCATGGGTATCGAGTCATGTGAAGGGCACCAGCTTGACACACTCCTCTAAAATAACAAATTGGGTGTGTGTGTATATATATATATACACACACATAAATAAATAATTATCAATAACTTAGAGTGGGTAACGGACAAGATCAATATTCAACACTTTATTTTTATTAATCTCAGCAATTGTTCAGATGATCCCTTCTACATTTCATAAAAAAATGTCCAGTTTTCACCAGTCCCTTTTAACCATAAAAAACTAAGCCCTTTTAATTCATGAACTATGCTGAACCATGTTTGAAAAAGTTATGCAACATTTAAGAAAAATCAACTTTCATATTAAATAAAGAGACTGAACAAACTGATTAAGAAAGCTAGCTCTGTCCTGGGGCAGCGCCTTGATCCGATGGAGGAGATAGGAGAGAGAAGGACGGTGGCTAAACTGTCATCTCTGCTGGAGTCTGAGTTCCACCCTATGCAGGACATACTGGATGCACTGAGGAGCTCATTTAGCAGCAGACTACATCATCCCAGGTGCACAACCGAGAGGTTTCGTAGGTCCTTCCTACCAACGGCTGTCAGACTGTACAACCTAAGCAGGGCTGCTCGCAGAGATAGCAAAAAGACGTAACAAACGAATAGTTTTTTTGAATGCAAAAGATGCAATAGACTTACACAATGGTCCCCTCCGGCATACAACTAGGAACATACCGGTCGCTATGGAGGGTGAGAATATGTATGGGCACATAATCATACCATGTAGGATAACTAAGTAGACGGTTATGCTGTTTCATCCCATCTAGCAACAATGCTCTGCACTGTGTGTGTTTATACAGTATATTTACATATTTATTCCATCTAGCTACAATGCTCAGCACTGGGTGTGTTTATATTTATATATCTATATATTTATTCCATCTAGCTACAATGCTCGGCACTGTGTTTTTATATATCTACATATTATTCCATCTAGCTACATTGCTCCGCACTGTGTGTGTTTATATACTTGCATATTTATTCCACCTAGCTGCAATGCTCCGTACTGTGGGTGTTTATATATTTACATATTTATTCCATCTAGCTACAATGCTCTGCACTGTGTGTCTGTGTGTATATATATATTTTATAGTAATATGTACATATGTATATTAGCTGCTCTTGCTTGCTTGTTTTTTTTCTTGCCTTCTGATTGTTGCTCTGAGTGTTGCTATCCCTGTGCTGTTGCAATCCTGGAATTTCCCCGTTGTGGGACTAATAAAGGCTTATCTTATCTTATCTTATCTTAAATAAATCTTATCACATTTTTAACTGAACAAATCTGCTGCAATTCTGCTCAAAATCTGTTACATTTAATAAACACACTTTTGTGTGTTCTTCTTCACTGGAATTATATCCATACAGTTCTTGCCAAGAATCATGCTTGAGCAACCAGCACTGTCCTTTCATGAGAAGAAGCTAAACAAGCACTGAGAGTGCTTATATGCACAGTGGAGCAGTGGTTAGCACCGCGGCAGCAGTTTACCCTCGGCCGGGGGATCGTGGGTTCGATCCCTGCCCCCGGCCAACAGTGATCTGTGTGGAGTTTGCATGTTCTGGTGGTGCATGTTCTCGTTTTTCATGCAAAAACATGCAGGTTAGGGAGTTAAGGGGCGCTTGTGCACGCAGCGGCTGGTGGCTTGTCACCGGACTGCAGAACAAATCTACCTACGGGTACAAGATAAGTCCCCCCCCCCCCAAAAAAAAGAGTGGGTAGTGAAGTGGCGCTTCGCCATCGCCCCGCAAATGAAATACACGCAGCTTCCTTTCACGGTAGTAAAAAAAAAAACTCTTCCTCCCGCTCACTTTGAAAATGATAAATTTTCTGTCTTTTTTTTTGCCATGTTTTTGGGCTTGGAAACCGCACTGCGCCTATCATCTTAACTGCCCGCTAGCTAAGCTTACGCTCCACAAGCGCAAAGGTTTTGTCATGCGCACAATACTGACCTTTGAACTAGGTCAGAGTTCACCTTAACTTTACGTATAATAAACATATTTTCATTTTTTTTTATTTTTAAGACATTGTCATTTTAAAATCTATATAAATGCAAGTGTGATTTTAAAAAATATAAAAAATATAAAATAAAAAATAGCGGCAGAAAAAATTACATCTTAGACGCAGCTCACTTGCGAGTTGTGCTATTTTTAGAACAGGCCTGCGGGCGACACATGTGGTCCCTGTGGGCGACATGGTGCCCGCGGGCACCGCGTTGGTGACCCCTGCGCTATCTACTCCTCTTGTCAGTTGGGAGCTGCACATCCCTTTCCTCTTCCCTTTATTCTCATCTTTTCTCATTCTATAGAGGAGCACCGGGAATACATGAGAAGGGTCCTTCAACAGCAACTGGAAAATCAACTCTACGTCAAAGAGGAAGAGTGAGAGTTCCATACATCCTCTACCACCTTCCTGGGGTTTGTCATTGCCGATAAAGAAATCCAGGCTGACCCAGGTAAGGTGAAGGCAGTGGTGGAGTTGCCTGTCCCTTCTTCCCGTAGACAGCTGCAACAGTTCCTGGGATTCGACAATTTTTATCGGCGATTTATCCACGACTACAGTGTGGTTGCTCAGCCACTCACCCGCCTCACCTCCACCAAAGTCCCTTTTCGGTGGTCCGAAGAGGCTGAATTAAAGTCTCGCTTCTCCTCTCCCCCTATTCTTGCCCAGGTGGATCCATGATTACAGTTTCTTGTGGAGGTGGATCCTTCTGACTCCAGAGCTGGGGTGATCCTGTCTCAGCACTCGACCTCTGACAATAAGGTCTGTCCCTGCACCTACTTCTCTCGACGTCTGTCTCCTGCCGAGAGGAACTATGATCTGGGGGATAGGTAGTTGCTGGCAGTCAAGTTGACCTCGGAGGAGTTGCGCCACTGGTTGGAGGGAGCCTCACTGCTGTTTGTGGTTTGGACTAACCATAAGAACTTGGAGTACCTCAGAACGGTTAAACGGCTGAACTCAAGGCAAGCCCGTTGGTCCCTGTTCTTCGGCACATTCAATTTTTCAATCACCTATTGCCTGGGGTCCAAAAACATCAAGCCTGACGCGCTCTTGAGACAGTTGTCCCCAGACACGGCCTTGCCTGAGCCACATTCTATTGTGTCTCCCTCGTGTGTGGTTGGCATGCTTTCCTGGGAGATCAAGAAGAGGGTCAAGAGAGTGCAGGACGCGGAGCCCGACCCGGGTGGGGTCCTGCAGGATGGGTTTATGTCCCTTCCTCAGTCCGTGGCGAGGTCATCGATTGGTTGCACTACTCTAAGGTCATGTGTCATCCCGGGGTATCTCGCACCATGTCCCAGCTGCAGAGGACCTTCTGGTGGCTATCGATGTGGAGGGATGTTAATGAGTTAATTCAGTCTTGTCCCCAGTGTGCCACCGGCAAATCATCCTCTTCTCCCCCCTCGGGACTGCTGCACCCCCTACCCATCCCCAGCAGACCATGGTCCCATGTGGCTCTGTATTTTGTGACCGGTCTTCCCCCCTCCGCTGGACATACAGTTATCCTCATCATCATGGACAGGTTTTCTAAGGCAGCTCATTTCATTCCCCTAAACAAGCTCCTCTCTGCCAAGGAGACGGCTGACCTGTTTGTGTTGCACGTTTTCCGCCTGCATGGGATTCCAGTAGACATAGTCTCGGACCGGGGTCCTCAGTTTGTGTCTCAGGTTTGGAGATCCTTTTGCAAGGCCATTGGGGCAATGGTCAGCTTGTCCTTGGGATATCACCCTCAGAGTAATGGCCAGTGCGAGCGTGCCAATCAAGAACTGGAGGCTGCCTTGAGGTGTGTCACTGCCTCTAATCCTGCATCCTGGAGTTTGTACCTACCTTGGATCAAGTATGCGCACAACTCCGCCACTTCTGTGGCTACAGGTCTCTCCCCCTTCAAGGTGTGTTCGGGGTACAACACCCCCCCCCCCCATTCCCGAAGGTGGAGATCGTTGTTCCATCGGTGCAGACCCACATCAAGCGCTGTCACTGGATTTGGAGGACCACCAGGGCTGCTCATCGCCGCACTGCAGGCTGCAACTCTGACATTGCCAACATCGGAGGACCCAGGCACTCCCTTACCGGATTGGACAGAAGGTATGGCTATCCACTAAGAACATCAATCTCAAAACTGACTCCAAGAAGCTCTCTCCTCGCTTCAATGGTCCTTACTGCATCTCACACATAATCAACCCATTTGCTGTCTGCCTGTCTTTTCCCCGTGCTCTCAGCATCTGTCCTACCTTCCACGTCCCTCAGGTGAAGCCGTTTCTACCGGTCCTTTGTTCCCTCCATCTAAGCTGCCTCCTCCTCCGGTGATGATAAGATAAGATAAGATAAGATAAGATAAGCCTTTATTAGTCCCACAATGGAGAAATTCCAGGATTGCAACAGAACAGGGATAGCAACACTCAGAGCAATAATTTAGAAGATAAGAAAATAAGAGCAGTGAATATACATATGTACACATAAATATATAAATATATATACACAGTACGGAGCATTGTAGCTAGATGGAATAAACAGCATAACTGTCTATTTAGTCACCCCACATAGTATGAATATGTACCCATACATATTGTCACCCTCCGTAGCGACTGATATTGTCCTAGTTGTATACTGGAGGGGACCATTTTGTGTAAGTCTGTTGCGTGTTTTGTATTCAATACTATTAGGTCGTCACGTTTTTTTGCTATCTCTGCGAGCAGCCCTGCTTAGGTTATAAAGTCTGACAGCCGTAGGTTGGAAGGACATGCGAAACCTCTCGGTCGCACACTTAGGATGATGTAACCTACTGCTAAATGAGCTCCTCAGTACGTTCAGTATGTCCTGCATAGGGTGGGACTCGGACTCCAGCAGAGATGACAGCTTAGCCACCATCCTTCTTTCTTTCTTTTCTTTCTCTTTATTTATTTATGCAGGGACATGCACAATATACATTGACCTTAAAGAGGAAAGATGCATTGTACCAGGTTATAGCACTAGTGCTAATTTCCACCTGTAGTCCCTGGGCAGGCTGGTGTTAGCATTAATAAAAGCAGACATTTGCTAAGACTACAAGTAAGCATTGATAAAAAACTAAAACCAAACATTGATAAAAAAAAAAAAACTAAAACCAAGCATTACTAAAAACTAAAACAGACATTAATAATTTTGATAAGAACTCAAAATATTGATAAGAACTAAAACATACAATAATACATTTTTATAACTCCATCCATATAAACAATTTTTCAGATCCAACCACTGACTCTTATTGGTCCCACTGTCGTCATCACACACTCTAGCATCTTTACATCACAGTACATTATGGACACAGGTTTGCTTAGAGATTAACTGTTTTTTCACCAAGCGTGAAAAATGTGTGATAGCCTTTAACTGCAAGTAACTCCGTTGGTAACATGTTCCACTGTCGCATAGCCACACATGAAAATGTTGAATTTGCTAATGTTGTCTTGTGCTTAGGAATCCTGCACTCGCCACGTGCTATTGATCGAGTTGTCCGAGATGTATTTACAGAACTTAATGAAACAAACCTTTCATTAAGTTCAACCTTTTCTCTCTCCTATCTCCTCCACTGGGTCAAGGCGCTGCCCAAGGACAGAGCTAGCTTTTTTGATCAGTCTGTTCAGTCTCTTCCTATCGGCTGCTGTGATGCCACTGCCCCAGTAGACCACTCCAAAAGTGATGGCTGATGCCACCACCGAATTGTAGAATGTCTTCAGAAGCACTCCTTGTATACCAAAAGACCTGAGCCTCCTCAGTAGGAACAGCCTGCACTGCCCCTTCTTGTAGAGTGCATCGGTATTGTGTGACCAGTCTAGTTTATTGTCCAAATGAACACCTAGGTACTTGTAGGATGTCACCATCTCAATGATCAAAGGCAGGTCAGCATTCAAAGTCAACCGTATTATGGATGTACGACGCAGGTGGTGAGGTCTTCAGTATCTGGTGGACTGGGCTGGTTATGGACCCGAGGAAAGATCATGGGTCTGAGCTTCATTTATCACAGATCGACAGCTGATCAGCACTTTTCATTGGACTAATCCTAGCAGGTTGAGTCGGCCGCCGGGAGGCATCCCATGGGGGGGGGGGGCACTGTGGTGATCCAAGCTGTGTATGTGATTTGTTCTCTCGCTCTCTGATTATCTTCCACAGCTGCAGTTCTCAGCCTCTCTCTCCCAGCTTTATTTATACTGCGCCACATCACAACAGAAGCCATCTCGTGGCACCACAGTGCAGAAAAAAACACAGTCTCAGATAAACCCAGCAATCATGATAACATGGTGGATAGTGTTACAGCTTCTCTGCATCAGACTCTAGACTTGGTGGCCCCCTTAAAAAGAAAAAGTCTAATCAGAGATTTCTAACTCCTTGGTTCAACACAGAAACTCGTAGCTTAAAACAGAAGACTCATCAATTAGAAAGAAAATGGCGCTCCACTAATTTAGCTGAAATCTATTTAGCTTGGAGAAATCATCTTTTATAAAAAATCTCTTAGAAAAGCTAGAACGAGTTATTACTCTGCATTAATAGAAGAGAACAAGAATAATCCCAGGTTTCTTTTCAGCACTGTAGCCAGGTTGACAAAGAGTCAGGACTCTGTCAATCCTAGCATTCCCTTAGAGCTTACTAGTCAGGACTTTATGAACTTCCCACTCTTCAACTCTTCCCACAGTTAACTTAAATACTGTAACTACTACAATTCCTTCAATTGATGTCTGTTTTGATGAGTTTACTCCAATCGACCTTTGTGAGTTAGACAAAATAGTTTCCACATCCAAACCTTCAACTTGTCTTTTAGACCCTATTCCTACCAGGTTATTTAAAGAAGTCTTCCCACTTTTTGGTAGCTTTATTCTTCATATAATCAATTCTTCATTAACTTTAGGCCATGTACCGCAGGCTTTTAAAACGGCTGTAATTAAACCCTTACTCAAAAAGCCAACGCTAGATCCAGGAGCTTTAGCTAACTATAGACCAATCTCTAATCTCCCTTTCATTTCAAAAATCTTAGAAAGAGTTGTTGCTACGCAATTATTTGACCACCTGCAGGGAAATGGTTTACTTGAAGAGTTTCAATCTGGGTTTAGAATCCATCATAGCACTGAAACAGCCTTAGCGAAGGTCACTAACGACCTCCTCATCGCATCTGATAATGGACTGGTTTCTGTACTTGTCCTTTTAGACCTTAGTGCAGCTTTTGATACTATCGATCATAATATTCTACTTGATAAATTAGAACTCTATGTTGGACTTAATGGAACTTCGTTGCAGTGGTTTAGATCTTATTTATCTGATAGGTTCCAGTTTGTTCATGTAAATAATGAGTTTTCTTTCAACTCAAAGCTCAGTCATGGAGTTCCACAGGGATCTGTGCTAGGCCCTACTCTTTTTAGTTTATATATGCTTCCATTAGGCAACATTATTAGAAAGCACTGTATACATTTTCATTGTTATGCAGATGACACACAATTATACCTGTCAATGAAGCCAGATGATAGTAATCAATTAGCCAAGTTAGAAGCCTGTCTTAAGGAAATCAAAGCTTGGATGACTTGTAATTTCCTGCTATTAAATTCAGATAAGACTGAAGTCATTCTTTTTGGTCCAAAAAACCTTAGACATACCTTTCCAAATCAAACTTTCAGTTTGGATGCGGTTACTCTTTCTCTTAATAGCTCTGTGAGGAACCTTGGAATTATTTTTGATCAAGATCTGTCCTTCAATTCACATATTACATTTGTTTCTAAGACTGCCTTCTATCATTTGCGTAATATTGCCAAGATTAGGAGCATCTTGTCTCAGAGTGATGCTGAAAAATTGATCCACGCTTTTATTAGCTTGAGATTAGATTATTGTAATTCTTTATTATCAGGCTGTCCTAAAACATCTTTAAAAAGTCTTCAGCTGATCCAAAATGCTGCAGCAAGAGTTTTAACAGGTACTAGAAAGAGAGATCATATCTCTCCGGTTCTGGCCTCCCTTCATTGGCTTCCCATAGAGTTTAGAATTAAGTTTAAAATCCTTCTTCTTACTTACAAAGCTCTAAACAATCAGGCTCCTTTTTTATTTAAAAGATCTGATACTACCGTATTATCCTAACAGAGCACTACACTCCCAAAATGCAGGATTACTTGTAATACCTAGAATCTCCAAAAGTACAATGGGAGGCAGAGCCTTCAGTTATCAAGCTCCTCTCCTGTGGAACCAGCTGCCATTCTGGATTTGGGAGTCAGACTCGATCTCTGTTTTTAAGAATAGGGCTAAAACCTACCTTTTTGATATAGCCTACAATTAGGGAGGGATCATGTGTTTCTGAACCCTCCCTTAGTTATGCTGCTAATAGGTTTAGTCAGCCGGGGGACCTCCAGTAATGCACTGGGCCTCACTCCTTTCCTCACTCTCAATGAAATATTTTTTTTTTTTGCTGGTCATTAACATTTGTTTGTTCTCTCCCATAGATTGAGTCGCCATCGTGCTGTTTGCTCGCTACATGTCTGTTCTTTTCATCTTCTCTATCCCCTCATCCCCCAGCCAGTCGCAGCAGATGACTGCCCCTCCCTGAGCCTGGTTCTGCTGGAGGTTTCTTCCTGTTAAAAGGGAGTTTTTCCTCTCCACCATCGCCAAGTGCTTGCTCACAGGGGATCGCCTGATTGCTGGGGTCTTTTTGCAACTGTGGGGTTCCCCCTACAGTTGATAGTGCTATGAGATGACTGTTGTTGTGAAATGGCGCTATATAAATAAAGTTGAATTGAATTGAATTGAATCAGATGATCCCCTGTGAGCAAGCACTTAGCAACAGTGGAGAGGAAAAACTCCCATTTGGCAGGAAGAAACCTCTAGCAGAACCAGGCTCAGGGAGGGGCAGTCATCTGCTGCGACTGGCTGGGGGTGAGGGGATAGGGAGGATGGAGAGGACAGACATAAACAACATAACAGTAAGATGCCAAGTACATTATTGGAGGTCAACCAGCAGTATGGATCAAATAACAACAGAACAAAAGTGGGGTTAAGGGACACAAAATCCCTCCTTAACCCTAGAGCACTATCGCCAGGTGATTTTCACCTGAACAAATGTATTTACATGATTTTCAATATGTTGCATTTTTCTGAGTGTCATGGGTCCCTGCGTAGCTTCACTATTGTTTTTGACATCTTTGAAGGTGTGGGTGTTTCCTTACCCCAAAGCCCACTTTTTCCTACAGGCATGCTTTTGGGTGATTTTCACCCGGCAATAGTGAAAGAGGGTAAAGTACGTTTTGGGTGGATTTCACCCGGTGATAGTGTTAGTGTATAAAATCAGAACACTTTCGCTATAAAAAGTAACACCATCACTTTCTCCGGGTAATTTTTACCCAATTTAATATATCCAACAAAAAGTACTTGTCATAAAAAATAGATCAAAATATGACAACACATGATAAATTAGAGTGGTTTTCTTTTATTTTCAACTGTGGCATGTGTAACAAAATGAAAAAAAAATGTCATAGGAGGACATGCTTTACTGAAAAATTAGGAATTCATGAACAAAAAATTCCTAAAAAAAAAAAAAATAATGATACTGGAAACTTGGTCATTGGTCCACCCATTCCTGGGACATGTGAGACTGCTTGTAAGGAATAGGTAAGTAAAAGTGGTCCTGGAATTTGCATGCTATCCTTATTTAGTGCAGTGGTTATGAATAAATATCACAAAGTGGTGATTTCAAAGGGAATTCATATGGTGAAAACAATATTTTAGTCAATTGGTCATTTTTACCCACTCAAAAAATATCATTTTTTGTTCCTCTCTCCTGCAGCTGTTCGCATGTCAAGGAGTCTGTGCCTTCACCAGGGAAGTCTCACATGTCCCACGAATAGATAGATATACTGTGTATTCAAGAAACCAGATGGAAGGGAAGCAAGGCTAGAAGCATTGGAGGTGGATTTAAACTGTTCTATCATGGTGTTGAGAGGAAGAGAAATGGAGTAGGAGTAATCTTGAAAGAAGAATATGTGAAGAGTGTGAACCTAGAAATGAAAGGTGTGTTGTTTAATGTTGTTAGTGTGTATGCCCCACAAGTTGGATATCAGATAGAAGAGAAAGAAGAATTCTGGAGCAAGTTGGATTAAGTAGTAGAAAGTGTTCCCAGAGGGGAGAGAGCGGTGATTGAAGCGGACTTTAATGGGCATGTAGGTTAAGGGAACAGAGATGATAAGGAGGTCTTGGATAGGTACGATTTTAAGCAGAGAAATGTGGAAGGACAGATGGTTGCAGATTTTGCTAAAATGATGGAAATGGCTGGGGTGAACACATATTTCAAGAAGAGAGATGAACATAGGGTGACTTACAAGAGTGGAGGAATGTACACACAGGTCCACTAAATTTTATACAGAATGAAAATCTGAAAGAGATAGGATGCTGCAAGGTGATGGCAGGGGAGAATTTAGCTTGACAGCATTGGATGGTAGTCATGCTTCCTTGCACGCCATAACACGGCGCACAAGGGAAGGAATGGAAAATCCAATAGTGAGAGTAGAAAGTGCCATTTTATTAACTTAAACCATGAAAATAACAAGTCCAGCTAGACCACACGAATACAGGAAGTTGTACAGATGAGACAGATGAGTTTTTGTTTGTTTTTATTGATTGTTTTTATCGATTTTATTTATTTATTTATTTTTAACCCGTTTTGTTGTTATCAGTTTTTATTTACTGTTATCTTGGTATTGGCCTCGCCTAAAAGTCCGTCCTGATGCACAAGTAGCTGTTTTTGGCTAGCTGCGGGCTACCCATCTCAGCGCCTGGAACGCCATGGCTCCTTCTCCGTCATGTTCCCGCTGTTCATCGCTCCTCGATAAGGTCTCTGAGCTGGAAACGAGGCTCTCCAATCTTTACAAGATTTGGGAGGCCGAAGACCTTATCGACACCATCATTCTTGGGCGATCATCGGCCCTGGCCACTGCCTCGCAGCTGGCGGAAACTGCTACTTATTTGGGTGAGCTCAGCGCGTCTCCACCTACCTCCACACCTGCTCCAGCCTCCGCAGCCTCCGCAGACGTCCATGACCTCAGCAACAATCACTGGTTTCGTCTCGGGGCTAAACCAAAAGCTTCACTTGGTCCCTCTCATCCTCCATCTGCGCCCTGGACCTTGGTTCGACCAGCTAATGGCCATCGTCAATCGACCGGAACGGGCCGCGCCTCTTCTCTTCCGGTGTCCTTGGAAAACAGATTTGATATCCTTTCCCTGGAGGACTTTCCCCACCTGGACGCTGGCCATCCGCCCGTGGATGCTCCTCATCTTCCCTCCTCTTCTTCAGCGGCGGCTCATGTCCGCAAATCCTGGATTAAGACCACCCAGGGTGTGTCAAACTACACACCTGCTCCAGATAGAAAAGAGCGCACGCATCTCCCCACCTTTGCAACAACAACATCATCCTCTTCAGAATCTCTCTCCACATCAGAATCCCCCGACAATCCCCCCCCGCAGACGATGCTGGTAATTGGTGACTCGATGGTGAGGAACGTAAGAAACAGGTACTGTGTGACTCGATTTTTTCCCGGGGCTAGAGTCTCTGATATTGACACTCTTATCCCTGACATGCTGAATGAATTCCCTCACGTTCAAACTGTCGTTGTGCATGTGTGTAGCATCATCGTCTCCTCAAAACCGAGACAGAAGATCACTTCTCTCCAGTTTACAGGAATTTCATTTTATTCATTACACAGGAATATCACCTTTCTGCCTTCTCAGGAATATCACTGGCTTTTATGTTGACTCATGCAGGCTTCTTCCAGGCCTGACCAAAGATGCTTGCTTTCCCAGGACCCCAATGTAAACAGTTGCCTCTTGCAGAGATTGTAAGGATCAGAGTTTGCTTTTAAAGGCTCAAAGGAACATAAAACTCAGGAGACCAGACCTCTCAACATGAACACTGCATTTGATAACGTACCTTTTCACAGGAAACCAATGTTTTTAAAAGAGTCATAAACCACTTAATCTGACGGTTTTATAGCCGATACTGTCCAGGTACCTTCGCCCAGATACTAAAGGAAATCATCTACAGCTCAACAGTACCTCCTAGTGGATACCTACGGAATGTGTTTTCAGTATGTAGGATGACTTTTAATTTGCTCTAAACATTAAGTTTCTTTCAGCTTATCCTCTGGCTCCTAAGGACACTGAAAATCATCCCTCTTGTATCACCAACCATGGTTTGCTGCATGTTGTGCTGTTCTAATCTTGATCTAAATGTGAATGCATGTATTATAATTATGTATAAGAAATGTTATATTCATGAGTGTTATTGGAGTAATGGTAAAAATGCATGATCACCATATATTAGCCAAGTCATTTAATTTAGTTAGATTTTATATTGAGCATTTATTTCATAAGAACTGACTGAGTGTTGATTTTCCCTCTGAAATTTCATGGGATGGTGTCTTCATTTGATTGGCTGCTCTCAAACAAAGAAGTGTTCTCACATTGGATAGCAGCCATTTCAAACTGCTTCTGAAAAAGCCGATTGGTCAGTCTTGTGACTGCATCATCAGTTTTACGACCCGGCGAGGTAACTTTAAAAGAGAAGTTAGATTTGAGTTTAGTTAGAGAAAAGAAAAAGAAGGAGATCAGCACAGTAGAAAAAGGGTAGAAAAGGAACAGGCAGGAAGATTAGAACAGCAAAACGGTAATAGAATTAAGAATTAGAAACACAGAAAGAAGAAAGAAAGAGATTTTGAGAAAGATTAGGAACTAAATTAAGATTAAAGAAGCAGAATAGTAATCTAGATCTCAGAAGAAGATTTTATTCCACCGTTTCAAGGCCCTGTGAAGTTTTATTTTATTCTCTGTGTGTTTGTCAAGTCTTTCCTTATATTCTGGAAACTGAGGAGAAGCCATTTTTTCTTTAGAGCTCGTCCCTTTTAGAGAATCAAATTCTCAAACTTTTTCCTTCACCTCAGAAGCCATTCTTATCCTAGTAAATGTTTTTCTAACATTTTTTTTTATGACTTTTCACGCCATTAAAGTGGACCTTTTATTTGCCTAGTTTAAAGTGAACAGAGACTGAGAAGATTTTCCTTCAGTTTTCGGGTCGATCCCGCTACAAGAGACCCCAAATTTGGACTCTTTTTTCAAAGGACTTTTCACGCCGCCCTGAGACAAACTATCCACGGCTGCAACTGTCTGCTTGAAGGGCCCCCAGCTGAGTTATCACCTACACGGCTGTGAGTGAGGACAGCAGCCGCTTCCTCCGACGTCCTAACTTCAAAACCCAGCGGTACCGACCCGCTGAAACGTGGATCACCGGCCGTTGTGTGAGTGAGACTCTTATTTCTCCTATTTCCTGGGTTAAAACGTGATGTCCTAACAATTAAATTACAATTGAATATGGCCCGTATTTCAGGGCTCAATTAGTCGCTCAGCCGCAGGATGGAACTGTAAACTGAAGAAAACTTTTTAGTCATTTTTAAGTAACTGCCCTTAAAATTTTTGTAGATTAATTCAGGAGTCATTTTTAGATAATTAGCTTATGAATTTTCCCCATAAAATTGCGTTGTTTTTTTAAAACATTCCAGCCTCATTTACCGTTGAAACATAAGTCTAGTTCTCCTTGGTTCTGCAGAGGTGTAATCCTGGATTTTATGTTCAGGAACCCAATATCAGTTGATGTGATATATTAAGCTGTTATCATCTGAATCTGTTTATTCATCATTTGAACGCCATGACATGTAACCTGAATGATTTTAATAAAAGAGTGAATGAGAGCAGTTGAAAGCGTTTTCCTTTCGCATATACAGGTTTCCTAATCACGGCAGGACAAAAACTCACTGAAACTTTGAGACTGATTCATTAAGTAACTTAAGGTACAAAGTTAATTAAAATTAAAGTTAATATAATTGTCTGTCAGGACTGGTGCCCCTTTTACGAGTGCTTTTATTTAATTTAGCGCTTGTAGAAGTGACAGTTCAACTCCGCCCCCTTTCACACCCACTATTAAATAAAATAAATAATTCCTGTACCTTATGACAAATATTTTTATAGGCAATTTATACTACATGTGGGATGCAATAACATCCCAGATGAAGCATCTGAGACTTTAAAAAGTGACTTCAGAAGCCTTTTGTCCACTCTTATGAACTGTGGCAGACGTGCGCTCATTTCTGGGCCTTTGGCACCGTTCAGACGAGGCTGTAATCGTTTTAGCAGAACTCTCAGTCTTAATTCTTGGCTGTGTTTTACTTGTCCTATTTTTAACATTGGTTTTGTTGACAATTTTAACTTATTTTGGAACCGCCCATCACTCATGAGGCCTGATGGCATCCACCCAAATAGACTTGGTGCACGTGTTTTAACAGACAATCTTCTCCATTTTGTTTGGTGTTTTTTGGTACAGTGACTGAAATTTGGTGTGTTTACTAACTCTGAAGTTTCTGGGTTTGCCAATCTGCCCTCTTTTGGTCCTGTTCCCACATATTGTATTGATCCTGTTAACTCGGGTGGTCTTTACTGTTTGGATCAGCCTTTGATTTATAATCCTTCAGAGATTGAGTCTGTCTACCGTTGCCCTAAATATTGTAACCCAGGACTATTACAACACAATCTGAAAAACACTCGCACTCCTGCAGCTACTCCTCATCCACCACCTTGCAACTTTGTCCCTGTCTCCTCCCTTAGAGAACCTTTTTCTGCTCCCTTTAAAGTTAATAAAAAAGTTAAAAAAAATAGAATGCATAAACTTCCCAGATTGATTTAACAGAATGTTGGGAAAATTCTAATCAGCCTCAAGTCTCTAAAATTAATAAAATTAACAATTTGTCCTCTCTTCCCCCCCAAAGTTTAAAAATTAAATGTGGCTTATTAAACATTAGGTCTCTATCCTCTAAGTCCCTTCTGGTCCATGATCTATTAATCGATCACCAGATCGATCTACTATCCCTCACAGAGACCTGGCTCGGGCAAGATGATTATGTTGGTCTGAATGAATCAACTCCCTCTGGGTATTTAAACTGTCATAACCGCAGAGGTTCTGGTCGTGGTGGTGGAGTGGCGGCAATTTTCCATCCTAAATTGCTGGTTAATGTTAAGCAGAAATTATGTCTTAATTCCTTTGAAGGTTTGGTCCTCAGTGTGGGGCCTGTTGGCAATCTTGGCTTGATCCCAATTCTCTTTGCCATAGTTTATCATCCTCCCACGGCCTATTCAGAGTTTCTATCAGAATTTGCCGAATTTTTAGCTGATTTGGTGCTGAAAGCCAATAGAATAATTATTGTAGGGGACTTTAAAATACATGTTGATGTTGAGAGTGACTGTCTTAATAAGGCTTTCAATTCAATTTTAGACTCAATGGGGTTTCCTCAAAAAGTAAAAAATTCTACCCATTATTTCCACCATACATTGGACCTTGTTTTGACATATGGTATAGATATCGAAAATCTGGTTGTATCTCCTCATAATCCTGTACTGTCTGACCATTGTCTGTTAATTTTTGATTTCATTATCTCTGATCACTTATTTCCTAAAGAAAAATACTACTACAGCAGATGTCTTTCTGATGACGTTGTTGCTAAATTTTTGCAGATTGTCTTCTCTATGCCATGGGTCAACACAACAGAAACACCTGAAATAAGTGATGGCGAGTCTGCTCCAATCGTGATTGATAGCATGGTTGATGGTGTTACTGCCTCTCTGCATCAGACTCTAGATTTGGTAGCCCCTTTAAAAAAGAAAAAGTCTAACCAGAGATTTCTTACCCCTTGGTTTAACTCAGAAACTCGTGGCTTGAAACAGAAGGCTCGCCAATTGGAAAGAAAATGGCGCTCAACTAATTCAGATAAATTCTACTTGGCGTGGAGAAATCATCTCTTAATCTACAAAAAATCTCTTAGAAAAGCTAGATCAAGCTATTATTCTGCATTAATAGAAGCAAACAAGAATTACCCCAGGTTTCTCTTCAACACTGTAGCCAGGCTTACAAAGAGCCATGACTCGGTCAATCCTCGTATCCCCCCTGAGCTTTCTAGTCAGGACTTTCTGAACTATTTTAATCTTAAAATTTTATCTATTAGAGATGAAATTAGTCAGATTCTTCCTACCATAAACTCTAGTACATTAACTACTGCAGCTCCCTCAACTGATATCTGCTTGGATAGATTTACTCCAATCGACCTCTTGGAGTTGGATAGGGTAGTTTCCTCTTCTAAGCCTTCATCTTGCCTTCTGGACCCTATTCCTTCCAGGTTATTTAAAATTATTTTCCCAATTATTAGTAGCCGTATTCTTCTTATCATTAATTCTTCTTTAACTCTGGGTTATGTTCCACTGGCTTTTAAAACTGCTGTAATTAAACCTTTACTTAAAGAAACGACGCTTGATCCTGGAGTTTTGGCCAATTATCGACCAATCTCCAATTTGCCTTTCATTTCAAAAATCTTGGAAAGAGTTGTTGCTGTGCAATTATCTGACCATTTGCAGGGAGTTGGTTTGTTTGAGGTGTTTCAATCTGGGTTCAGAGCTCATCACAGCACTGAAACTGCCTTACTGAAGTTCTCTAATGACCTCCTGACTGCAGCTGATAATGGACTTGTCTCTGTTCTTGTTCTTTTAGATCTCAGTGTAGCCTTTGACACTATCGATCATGCCATTCTACTTGATAGATTGGAACACTTTGCTGGACTCAATGGAACTCCGTTGCAGTGGTTTAGATCTTATTTGTCTGATAGATTTCAGTTTGTCCATGTCAATGATGGGTTTTCTTCCAGCTCTAAGCTCACTCACGGAGTTCCACGGGGATCTGTGTTGGGCCCTACTCTTTTTAGTCTACATATGCTCCCGCTGGGCAATATTATCAGAAAGCACTGTATACATTTTCATTGTTACGCTGATGACACACAACTATACCTGTCAATGAAGCCCGATGATTGTGATCAGCTGGCCAAGCTAGATGTCTGTCTTAAGGACATCAAAGCTTGGATGACTTGTAATTTTCTACTATTGAACTCTGATAAGACTGAAGTCATTGTTGTTGGCCCAAAACATCTTAGAAATTCCTTTTCAGATTATGCCCTTAATTTAGATGCTGCCACTCTCACTCTGAACAGTTGTGTGAGGAACCTTGGAGTGATTTTTGACCAGGATTTGTCCTTTAATTCACATATTAAAACTGTTTCTAGACCGCCTTATATCATCTGCGCAATATTGCTAAGATCAGGAGCATCTTGTCTCTGGGTGATGCTGAGAAACTGATTCACGTCTTTGTCAGTTTGCGATTAGATTATTGTAATTTGCTATTATCTGGTTGTCCTAGAGTATCTTTAAAAAGTCTTCAATTGATTCAAAATGCTGCTGCTAGAGTTTTAACTGGTTCTAGAAAAAGAGATCCTATTTCTACGGTTCTGTCCTCCCTCCATTGGCTACCCATTGAATTCAGAATCAAGTTTAAAATCCTTCTTCTTACTTTCAGAGCTCTTAACAATCTGGCCCCCCAATATATAAAAGATCTGATATTACCTTACCATCCTAACAGAGCATTATGCTCCCAAAATGCTGGCTTACTTGTGGTGCCGAGAATGTCCAAAAGTACGGTGGGAGGCAGAGCCTTCTGCTACCAAGCCCCTTCTCTCTGGAACCAGTTACCGCTCTGGGTCCGGGAGTCAGACTCGGTCTCTGTCTTTAAGAACAGGGTAAAATCCTTCCTTTTTAATATAGCCTTTGTTTAAGGAGGGTATTTGTGTCTTTTAACCCCACTCTTGTTCTATTGTTATCTGATCCATACTGCTGGTTGACCTCCAATATTGTACTTGGCATCTTACTGCTATGTTCTTTATGTCTGTCCTTCCATCCTCCCTATCCCCTCATCCCCAGACAGTCACAGCAGATGACTGCCCCTCTCTGAGCCTGGTTCTGCTAGAGGTTTCTTCCTTCCAAATGGGAGTTTTTCCTCTCCACTGTCACCTAGTGCTTGATCATAGGGGATCGTCTGATTGCTGGGTTTTTCTGTGACTGTGTGATTTTTTTTTATCTGCACTGTGGCGCCACGAGATGGCTTTTGTTGTGATGTGGTGAATTATAAATAAAGCTGAATTGAATTGAATTGAATTGAATTGAATTAGGCCACCGGACGTACAGGGCGCCTCCCGGATGCTCAACAGTCCGGTGACGGGAATGCCTAGTGCCGCAAGGCAGCTGTCAACACAGGAAGAAAGGCAAATATAACTTACAGAACTGGAGCGATCCGGGGCTAATCTGAGCAGTCTGGTGGATGAAGGAATAAAGCAGAATCTGCCATAAACATCCAGGGATTAACCGTCTGAAAATGTCAGGCTGAATACGCGAAGGGAATAGTACAACATCATGGAAAAACATGCTGCCACGAATGAGGGTGAATACTCCGACGATCTCTTCCCACTAACTCCTCGCTTAAATAATAATAATCTTAACGAGGGAAGAGATCGCCGGTGTGAGAATGCGTGGCCTGGACAAAATGAACCCCAGGTGTGCATGAGTGAGTGTCTGCGCATGTAAATGAGAGTGAATGGAGTGTGTGTATGTGTGTGAAACACCCAATAACAGAGCACAGCTGATGGCACTTGGCAGGAGAAGGGGGCATGCCCCAGCTGTCAGGAAGCAAAGGCAAAAAACTCCCTGATGCGCCTGATGGAAAATAGGGCAAATAAATATTAAGTCAGAACTGGGTTTGGAACAACCAAACCCAGATTCATGACAGCGCCCCCCCCCCCCCCCCGCCCCCAGGGGTGGATTCCAGAGACCCTAGTACCATTAGCTGAAAACAAAAGGACAAGAAGAAACACACATTAAGGGAACCCTCACCCCCACCCCAGCAACAAACAATTACCCAGGGCAGGAGGTGGGGGAAAACCGGTTAGGAGGGAAGCACCCAGTGGAAAACACAAAAAGTAATAAGCACATAACGAGCAGTGACCCTCCCAACGACCCCCCACCTAGGACACTAACCCTCCTCCCCAGAAGTCCAAAGTTCAGGGGGTCGGCCAAAGTCCCAGGGCCCCAGCATGGCGAGGTGTGACTGATCGGGCTGCCTGCCCAAGTCCCATGCCCAGCAGGTGGCCTGCAGAATAGCGTCTGGCAGCCTGCCCGGCCCATTGGACCACCCGACCCAAAGGCCAAGTCATTCGGGTGGCCGACCAATGTGGTGGAGCCACCAGGGGAAGGCGGAGAGGCGGTCTACACACTTGGGAACCTTGGCAGCCACACCGAGGAACAGGAGCCCCCCTGCCGTTCAAGGCTTGGGGCAGAGTGACTGTAGCACCCGCGATGGTCCCGGTCTGGGTCGTGGCTGCACCCATGATGGTCCCGGTCTGGGATGTGGCTGCACTTGCGATGATCCCGGTCTGGGGCGTGGCTGCACCCACGATGGTCCTGGTCTGGGACGTGGCTGCACTGGCAGTGGACCCCGGCTGGAGCTCTGCTGCACTGGAGGTGGACTCCAGCTGGAGCTCTGCTGCACTGGCGGTGGACCCCGGCTGGAGCTCTGCTGCACCGGAGGTGGACCCCAGCTGGAGCTCTGCTGCACTGGCGGTGGACCCCGGCTGGGGCTCTGCTGTACCGGCGATGGACCTCAGCTGGGGCTCTGCTGCACCTGCAGTGCGGTCTGGCTGGAGCACTGTTGCACCTGCGGTGGTCCCCATCAGGGCCCTCATTGCTCACGCAGTGGCCTCCCCAGCAAGGGAGGCCAATCCTCGGCAGCTTCTGGCGAGATCAGCAGCTCTCCGGCGACCCTGGCTGGGTGCTCCAAACCCAAAGGGAGAGAAAGAGAAACCAGGTCAGGGTCTCTGGCAGCAGCAGAGCCTGGCGAGGCAGCCCCGAGGGCTACTACGAGCTGCCCCGGGCCCTCCTCGCCATGAGTCAGGCAGTGTGACATCAATATTGACATTACTGGCATAATGGAGCACACTTGCCGGAACTCAGGCTCCACCGCCGTCCAGGACTCCGGTGATTTAGGGTGTGCAGGCAACACTGGTCCATCGGGTGGTACCCCTCCATCGACCTCCTCTGGAACAACTTGACCCGCATCATCGTCCATGGGCAACCCAGGTAGTGGCAGATCCTCTCCTGTGGCCCTCGGAAGGAGCTTGAAGCGGATAGAAGAGGAGGAACGGTCAGGGTTGCCAGCAGTGGCAGATTCCAGCGTGGGGAGTCCGGATGCGGCTGGGGGCCGAACTCAACTCTCCTTCCCAAGAGCCAGACAAGATCTCTCAATCATAGACAAATGAACTACAGGAGAGATTACTTGCCTGTGCTCAAGCTCTACTGGTGTCCAGGACTCCGATGATGCCATTCCGGGTCCCATCAGCTGGATGTCTGGGGCGGGGAGTCACCCTGCAGCTGCGGCCCACACAGCAGGCATGATGGTGGTTGCAGTCATGGTACTCCCATGCACCGTCCTCCACACCTCCAACTCCTCTGGCGTGGCGGCCGAGGACGACCTCTCCGCTGTCCCATGGGCTGGACTCCCCTGGGCCTCTGGATCCTCTCACCCTGAACGCCCTGGATCCAGAACTGGTGGGCTTGTTGGGGCATACAGAAAGGAGTTGATGAGGTCAAGTACGGGAGCACTATATGCCGCTGGGGCGGAGCACTCAGGGGACTGCACACCCCAAGCCTCCTCGCCAGGAGGCAGGCAAAATTGTTCATCAAACATGAAAGTTAAATGAGAATTAACTTGCCTGTCCTCCTGGCATGGGGCGTCCTTAGCAGCCTCCGAGGCATCCCCCCTCCTCTCCGGATGTTCCTCCTCTTGCTGCGCCAGCGGGACTGGAAGCCTCTTCCAGTAGGAGTTCCTCCTCCTCTTCCCCCTGGACAGCTCAGGAACCAGATAGTCCAGGACGTGAAGTGTCATGCTGGACCATGAGTCAGCTGTGCCGAGAAGCCTTGTCTTTTCTGAGGAGGGAGGCGAAGTGACAGTGGGGAGCGCGAGCGCTGGGGGATCCTTATCCGGCTCCTCCTCACGGCGCTGCCCCTCCATCCGGCAGTTGAGCCAGGCCAGTCTCTGCTCCTCCTTCGCCCTGCGCTCCTCCTCGCTCTCTGCTCCTCACCCGTCTAGATCATAATGCCAAAAACTCGAAGAGGAAGCGGAAAAGAAGGTGAAAGGAAAAGAAAAAACACAAGTTTACTCCACTATTTTTTTCTGTTGTCGGAGCATTCTGTCATGCTTCCTCGTGCTCCGTGTTATGGCGCATGAGGGAAGGAATGGAAAACCCAATAGCGAGAGTAGAAAGTGCCATTTTATTAACTTAAACCATGAAAATAACAAGTCCAGCTAGACCACACAAATACAGGAAGTTGTACAGATGAGATTAGGCCACCAGACATACAGGGCGCCTCCCGGATGCTCAACAGCCCAGTGACGGGAATGCCTAGTGCTGCAGGGCAGCTGTCAACACAGGAAGAAAGGCAAATATAACTTACAGAACTGGAGCGATCTGGGGCTAATCCGAGCAGTCTGGTGGATGAAGGAACAAAGCAGAATCCGCCGTAAACATTCAGGGATTAACCATCTGAAAATATCAGGCTGAATACGCGATGGGAATAGTACAACATTATGGAGAAACACGCTACCACAAATGAGGGTGAATGCTCCGACAATCTCTTCCTACTAACCCCTCACTTAAATAATAATAATCTTAACGTGGGAAGAGATTGCCGGTGTGAGAATGCGTGGGCTGGACAAAATGAACCCCAGGTGTGCATGAGTGAGTGTCTGCGCGTGTGAATGAGAATGAATGGAGTGTGTGTGTGTGTGTGTGTGTGTGTGAAACACCCAATAACAGAACACAGCTGATGGCACTTGACAGGAGAAGAGGCATGCCCGAGCTGTCAGGAAGCAAAGGCGAAAAGCTCCCTGACGCGCCTGATGGAAAATAGGGCAAATAAATAAGTCAGAACTGGGTTTGGCTTTCATGACATCTGTAGGATGATTTCGGAAAGCATGAAGAGGAAGAGAGTGAAGGCAGAGCCAAAGATTAAGTGGGAGAACTTATAGAAGGAAGAAGGTCCCACAGAGTTGAGGAAGGAATTGATTCAGGCTCTGGGTGGTAGGGAAGAATTACCAGATGACTGGGAAAGTACAGCAAAAGTATTGAGGGAAAAGGGTAGAAAGATCTATGGTGTATCCTCCGGACAACGGAAAGAAGACAAGTAAACTTTGGGCTGGAAAAAGGAGGTACAAAAAAGTATTCAAAGGAGGAATTTGGAAAGGAAAAAGTGGAATAGTTAGGAAAATGAATAAAGTAGACAGGAGTATTTGGAAGCTAGGCACATGGCAAAGAGACAGGTGGCAAAGGAAATGGAAAAGGCATATAAGGAGTTGAATGAGAGGCTGGACATTAACGAAAGAGAAAAGGACTTGTATCGATTGGCTAGAAAGAGAGATAGAGGATCCAATTCAATGTAAAATGCACAAGAGAGGTGAAGAACAGAGTGCAGGCAGGGTGGAGTGGGTGGAGACGAGTGTCAAGGGTGATTTGTGACTGAAAAACAGAAGCTAGAGTGAAAGCTAAGATTTACAAGATGGTAGTGAGACCTGCTATGATTTATGGTTTGAAGATGTGGCACTAACAAAAAGACAAGAGATGGAGCTGGAGGTGGCAGAGTTGAAGAGGCTAAGATTCGGTTTGGGAGGGACTAGGAAGTACAGGATTAGAAATGAGTATATCAGAGGGACAGCTCAGGTTGAGTGGTTTAAAAACAAAGTAAGAGAGGCAAGGCTGAGATGGTTTGGACATGTGCAGAGGAAGGATACTGGATATATTGGAAAATGGATGGTGAAGATGAAGCTGCCAGGCAGAAGGAATAGAAGAAGAAAACAGAGAAAATACATGGAATTAGTGAAGGAAGACATGGAGAGGGTTGGTGTTACAGAGGAAGATGCAAGGGGTAAGGTGTGATGGAGACAGATTATCCACTGTGGTGACGACCCCTAAAGGGAGCAGCAAGAAGAAGAAGAAGAAGAAGAAAAAGAAGAAGAATAAGATTTTTTTTTTATTTTTACAAAAACACTTGACTTACACATTTACAAGGACATCAAGACAATAGTAACGTAAAAGTACGTACAAAATCTTTTAAAACATGCTGAACCCATAAACCAGCCAACTAAAAAATGTGCAGCACACATTTCATCCTCACATACACTACATAGGACATCTTGAAAACACCATGTTTGCCTAAAACCATTCAAGTTCCCAGTCATCTTAAAAAAGGTGAACTCCAGTCTTAGTCTGGACCGGATATTGCAGCACCACACTGAGGCCGGTTCTTGAACCTTCAATTTTATTTCTTCTGCTTACATGAATTGCCAGCTTGGCTTCACCAGTGACAAAATTCAGCAGTTGCCACTTTTCCTGACTTATTTTTTTATATCCTGCACCATAAATACAAAGACCCACAGAAAATTTTTCACCAAATAAATTAAAAAGTTTTGTTAAAAGAGTGAAGAGCACTGTAAGCCTCTTACACTCACTAAAATCATGACATACAGGCTCTCGGAGACTACAGAAAGGGCACTGGTTTGAAACAGCAGGATTAAGAACAGAAATAAAAGCATTTGAGGCGGTTGCTCCATGTAAAATTCTCCACTGGAGATCTGCTGTCCTTTTTTTAATTGGGGGTTTGTACAAAACTCTCCACTGTGGACTCACTCCTTCCCCGATCAGCTTCTCAGTCCACACAGTGAAGGGTCAGTTAGATCACCAAGACCAGGGCTCATGGAGATCTCTGGGAAAGGGTCACCGTGGTTGGGTTCAGTGGCTCCTCTGCTGTGGTCCACCAGAAGCCATCTTTCCCTCCCATCGAGCCTCTGCCTGCAAAGTTCCAGGACCCTCTGAGCCACTCTGGCAGACCGGATACCCAGTAAGGTAGCTACAGCAAGGGAGTCTGTTAGTGTTGGTCCTGCTACATTCACCAGATGTTGCAGAGTCAGAATCTTTGTTCTCAGGAGTGCCGCCATCAGCCCAGGAGTGGTCTCAGCGCAGATATCCAACCTTGATCCATGAATCAACGGCTCCCTCAACAGCAAAAAAAGAGAGTCAGAGTTTTTACATCATTTAGTGTTAAAAAGGTTCCAGGACTTAAAGACACTTTGATAAAATGGAGGCAACCCACTTAAATTTAAACATTTTGAATTAATTAAAAATCCAGTAAATCCCATAATCCAGTCCAAGATTACTCACACGCCTGAAGATGCAGCTGGCCACTTCTCTCCACATTATATCTGCCGGCCCCATAAGAAACCTCTGCACAAACTGTAACCTAAAGGTGGCAGTTCTGCTGGCCAGGTGTATGAGGTCCTGTCTCCCTTCCTCTCTGGGTAAAAAAAAGCACCCCCTGTGGCACCAAGTGCAAATTGTCCCAGAAAAAGTTCACGATTTTTGTCTGGATCTGGGACAGTAAACCTGATGGGGGATCCAAGCAGGTTCATTGGTGCCAAAGCAGGGAGGCAACCAGGTTATTAAGCACAAGCACCCTCCCTCTGTAGGACATATGAAGGAGCAGCCATCTCCACTTATTCATTTTGCCTTCAATTGTCTCATCCACGTTCTCCCAGTTCCTCTGGACCATGACATCATTACCAAGAAAAAAACCCAAGTATTTTATGCCATCATTTTTCCATGCCATGTCCTGTGGCAGAACTGGGAGGCCACCAAGCCAATCGCTGACAGCAAGGGCTACACTTTTTCTCCAATTCACCCTTGCTTCTGATAAAAGGGTGAAAGCACCAGTTAAATCAATTAAAACATTAACATCAATCTGATTTGTTATAAAAACGATTACATCATTCGCATAGGCAGATAAAACTATGTTTCTATTAAAACCAGGTAAGACAATGCCATCAATGCTTGTGTGTCTTTCATGGAGGAGGGGTTCTAGGGAGAGTGCCTAGAGCATACCAGACGTACAGCCCTGCCGGATGCCTCTATGCACTCTGGAAGGAGCAAACAAACTGCCATTGATTTTCAGTATACTGTCAACACCAGCATATAACACCTGAATCTTGGATATGAAACCAGCGCTGAACCCACACCTCTCCATCACCTTCCAGAGGAAGTCAAGCTTAACACGGTCAAAAGCCTTTTCCTGATCTAGAGAAATCAGACCAGTGTTTATACCCAACGAACTGGAGACTTCCAAAACATTTTGAATTAGATAGACATTGTCTACCATGGACCTGCCCGGTACACAGTACGTCTGGTCCCGATGGATGACCTGCTCTATAGCTTCTCTCAGCCTGTTAGACAAAGCCTTGGACAAAATCTTGTAATCCGTGCAGAGGAGGGACAAGGGCCGCCAGTTTTTTATGTCCTGTAAATTTCCTTTTTTGGCAGGAGGGTAACAACAGCACTGCGGCAGGATGTCGGCAGAGAGCCTGGACACAAACTTTCATTAAAAACCTTTAAAATGTCAGGTGCTAAAATCTCCCAGAAAGCTTTAAAAAACTCCACAGTGAGGCCATCTATTCCCGAAGCCTTCCTCCCCTTCTTGCTCTGAAGGGCAGCAGACAATTCAGGTAACTGAAGAGGCTGGTCTAACTGTAAGTTGGTCTCCTCAGAGATCTGAGGTAGTCCACTGCAGAACGCCTCGACCAGGCCATTGTTCTCCCTGTGCTCTGGTGTACAAAGTGGAATAAAACTCAATGTCATGCTTTCTGATCTGTTCAGGCTTGATCAGTTCCTGCCCTGAGTTGGAAACCCGGGAGTGGATTATTTTTTTTTTGTCAATGCTTCTTCTCCAGACTGAAGAAGAAGCTAGAGGGAGGATTCATCTCAGTAATGTTTTGAATTTGGGACCGGACTAGGGCGCCTTGTACTTTAGTATCCAACAGCTGGGCTAAGGTCTTTTTTTTAGATTTGAGGACTTCAATACATCCTTGATTTCCTGTGGACTCACAGGTCTCTAACTACAATATCTATCTCCAGGTCTCTGATAGATCTACAGGTGTCATGTGTGACTTTGAGTGTATACTGCTGACACAATAGTTTAATTTCAGTCTTACCACAGTCCCACCATTGCCTAAGACACGTAAAATCTTTTTTTTTCCCTTTGTCTCAAAGCAGTCCAGAAAAATCTTAAAGCCTCTTTAAAACCTTTATCTAATGTTAGAACTAAGTTAAAAAGCCAATGTGCTCTCTTGGGGGCAAAATTCTTTATAAAAACCTGACAACAAGTGCATGATCAGTAAAACCAACCGCTAAAATTTTACAGGACTTAAAAAACATTACAACAGTGTTTAAAACAATACAATCGATTCAGTCGGGCTAAAGAAATCCTATCCTGATTGAGGTGGGACCATGAGTACTGTCGACAGTCAGTGTGTATCCTTCTCCACACATCCACCAGGTCATGAGAATAGACCAGCTGTCTCATAGCCTGTTGGGATCCTGGATGCGGCTCTGTGTGGTTTCAACCTAAAAACTCATTTTCAGTGTGTAACGTAGCTGAGCAGTCTCTCATAAATGGAGGCTTTGAGGCAACTGGCAATCAGCAATTTTTCATTTTATTCCAAAAAACTTCACAGGTAACAACTTCAGTGAACATACCATATCTTCACACCGACACGACTCTCTTCTCCCAATAACCAACACCTGTTATATTGTGTGAGACAATTAGGACTAATTAGCCCCTACTATAACCCCAGGTAAAACAATAAAACATTTTCCATTTTTCACACATACCCAATAACATCTAAAAGTCCATAACAACTTCCCACCTGTTTACAAAATACATATAAATAACACAGAATAAATAAGACACCATAAATAATTCAATAAATAATTTAACCCCTATTTACAAAATCTAAATCACCCTTAAACTTACCATCACATGCTCCCTTCCTGCTGGCATCCTTTAAAAAGCCTTCAACCCCTAAAGAGTCTTTTGCCCGGACACCACTTGTTTTACCCAAATAATCAAACATAACAATTATCTCACAAAAAGGCAATCCAAATAGTCAAAAACAGATCCTAAAAATAATATGTGCACATTCAACAAACAATCATTAACATTTACAAATATTACACAAATGATATAGTTAAACATACAATAAACCATAACAGTGGTGACACTCCGTCGTCACACAGTGCAATTAAAATTCCCACCCAATAATAAAAAAATCCTCCGAGCTGCAACTGTTTATTTTATCATTAACCTTTTGTAAAAAAAACTCTTCCTCTCAATGCCATTGGTTAGAGCATAAATATTAATACAAAGCACGGTAAAATGTTCAAAATGGGCTTTGGCTAAAAGACATCTGCCTTTGATAAAATGCTCAACCTCCAGAGACGTTGGAGCAAACTTCTTGGAGAATGAAAAGCTCACCATTCCACTGGCTGTGGTGTTGTGACTTAAAATCAGTTCGCCTTCCCACTCTCTACTCCAGTCCACCTCTATGCTCAGATCACTATGCATTTCCTGTTAAAACAACACATCAACGTGCTTCATTTTTGCTGTTTCAAAAACCACTACCCTTTTGTTAGGTTCTCTGGCACCATTTACATTTAAACTCCCCACCTTAAAAAAAATCCATAATTAGAGGAGTATTAAAACCAGAGTAGAAAACAATTAAGAAGAAAAGTAAAAGAGAAAACATTATATGATCAAGTAGATACTTGGAGACAGACAGGGTTTGCAAACTTGAGCTGTGTACTTTGACACCATGACGATTTACGCAGCATTTGCCAAACATATAAAAATTGGTTAAACTGCTGGGATACGGCAAAATTTTCACTTTTGGCTGTATGCATTGCGTATCCATAACGAATTTGACATATACATAACGTATTAGTAACTTATATAGAATATTTCCATAACTTACAAATAACTTAAACGAACTAATGCTTAGCATGTTGCCGACATTCACAACTTTTGCACAACAATAGTCTAACTTTTGCACAGCACAGTCATGCCAAACTGCCGTTGCCTCCCGATTCATGAAACCTAGGTGTAGGACAGATCATTTTTGTTCAACCGAGATAATTCTCCCCTCCAGAGACCACGATGGGGAGCGTGACCGACCTGGCAGAGCTGTCAAATATGTCAGGTCAGTCACCCCTAAAACAGCTGATGTGACATATGAGGAACATCATATAACAGTTGTCACAACCTGGCTCAAAGGCACGCAAACTGATGGCAATAAAAAAAGTTTATTTTCAATAAAGTGTAAAAAAAAAGATAATGCATGGAGTGTGCTTTTGCTGGGAGGAGCAGTCAAAAGTGTGATTTATCATGGAAAACAGCTGTGTTTCAGGCAATCAGCTGATTGGATCTGCCTCCTCTGGTGTTGTGACATTTTGGCATATTTGTTAGAACAACACTGGGCAGCTGATGGTACAGACCGGTCAAATAGAAAAAAACAGGCAGGTCCATATATTATATAAACAAATAGGTGTGTATGTGTATAAGCTGCAGGCCATACGCGGATACGTCGGAAAATTTTCAGCACGCTGAAAATTAATTTTCAGAGGAGCTCCGCGAACTACGCCGTAGTGTGCTTCAGCATTCTTCAGCTTGCTCTTAACTTAGACAAAACTTAGCCATAACTGATTCGACGTACGCCACCATATCCTTCAAATTTTTCATACGTTCTGGCTGCCTAAATCATCTAGGTGTGACAAGGCCTTAACCAAGGCAGCAGCAAGATGCCAGCGGGACACTTACAAGCAGCAGTACTGTTAAACCGTTGGGGAAACAAAAGTCAATCTGCAGCTCAATGAACAAGTGTGCAGGGAAATAGAGCTCCACAACAAAAAGGTAAAGATTTTTAAAACTATAATCTTATAGTTAAAGTTATCTTTAACATACTTTGTGTGAATGGCCCTACAGGCTATTTTTATGGTGTTTGGTATGAATGGCACTTAAATCGAGTAGATCACCACTGATGGCCTAGTTGTAAAATACACGGTCCGCCACTGGTTTTGGATAATCCACTCCAAAGCGCTCCTGCCCACCCCTTTAATGTACAGAGGTGTATTATCTAAAGTGAGCTCTGATCATGATGGCTTGTTTAAGATGGGTTTTGCACTGGCCAAAGGGTGTGCACATTAGCAAAAATGCATGCGATAGTAAAGTGTAATAAGCAAGACATCAATCCCACTTGATTCCCAGTTTGTTATTTTTGAGAGTGTGGAGGAAGTAATCAGATGAGACCACGAGCAACTTTATTTCTTCTCCATCAAATATAACAGACTGCCTCTGAGTGCCAGAGCGATCTCTCTTATACACTTATTCCCACTTCTCTGGCACCCAGGGTAAGCACATTAACATACACGCTGTGAAACATGCACACACATCCACCTACACATTAACATACGTCACAGAGCAGGTCTTGATACAATGCATTCGCACCCCTGTGTCCTCAGGTGTGAACCTGGTACAGCTGGGGTGGAAGGCACCTCTTTCTTTGACTTATTACCCCCTAGCGCTCTGGCGCCCTTAGCCGCTGTCTTCACCTTTTCCAGTTACCATTTCTGACTACCTTCTCCCCCCACCAACCACCTGTCCTAGGTGGAGTGCCATGACCTATTGTGCCCCCCCCCAAACACCCAGAAGGGGTCCTATCCCTCTGGATTTTTGGGCTTGAACAAGCACTCGTAGTGGCTGTAGCGTGGAGCTGCTGGGCCAGTCGAAGCACCTTCTTTTCGAGGTGGGTGGTAAAGGAGGTCGGTCTCTGGAGGGGGAAAGAGTGGTGAGGGAAAAGGGTTTGTCCTGTGAAAAACATTCTCTGGTGGAGAAACACCAACCTGCGGAGTCGCTGTGGGTGGGAGCTTGAGCCAACACCACCTGTTCATCTGCCAGAACATAAGCGGGCTTCAGCCTTTCTATGCAGACAGTTTCCTTACACCCCCCCCAAGTCTTACGCAAAATGCTTCTTCCCAGTTTCCAACACTCTGAACAGGCTGTTGTACGACGGCTGCAGCGGGGTTCTGTGAGCGTCATGCCTGATGAAAACAAACTTGGTGTTCTCTAAGCACTTGGAATAAAAGTGTGGGGAAAACAATTATGCACTGGGCCCGGAACGCTGGCAGCCCCTGTACCAGGAAAAAGGTGTGCAGGTGGGACGGTCCTGGGCACAGGGCTTTCGGGCAAAAATTCTCCAGGGATCCGCAACAGCTGACAAAAAATGAGTTCTGCCGGAGAAGCTGCCAAATCTTCCTTAGTTGCAGAGTGCAACCCCAATAGAACCCAAGGCAGGCAGTCGGCCCGATTTGCATCCATTAGCAAGGCCCTCAGCGATGCTTTAAGTGACCTGTGAAAACGCTTACACAAACCATTAGCCTGTGGGTTGTATGCAGTGGTGCGGTGGATTTTCACCCCAAAGCTATCGGCCATTGCGGACCAAAGCTCAGATACAAATTGTGGACTCCTGTCGGAAGTGATGTCCGACAGGGATCCGAACCATGTGACCCAAGCTGACAAGAACGCGCGGGCTACCTCAGTAGATATGGTGGAACTCAGCAGAACCACCTCCGGCCAATGCGTAGTGTGATCAACAAATGTGGTGAACTCGCGGCCCTCGAGCCAAAACTGGAAATGACGTGTAGCTAGGTGGAGAGCCAACAACTCCCAATCAAAAATGTTGTGTTTTCGCTTGTTGTCACGCAAAGTACGGCTGAAAAATGTGAGTGGCTGCCATGAACCGGAGACATACTGCTCCACCACTGCCCCTATCGTGATGTCAGATGCATATGTGGTGAGCGCTATCCGTGCTGACAGGTTTGAGTGGGCGAGCAGAGCCACGTTAGCGAGTGCCCTTTTGGTGTTTGTGAAAGCCTGAACCTGCTCTGGGGTCCAGTTGATGCTATCAGCAGGCTTTTTTTTTGAGCCCGCCATACAGCAGTTGCAGCAGCTGTGCTGCCCAGGGTAGAAAACAGTTGTAAAAATTAACCATCCCCAAAAATTTCTGCAGTGCCCTCACGGTCTGTGGACATGGAAAATCCGACACTGCGTGCACTTTATCTGGCAGTGGGATCGTGCCCTCTGGCGAGATGTGGTGGCCCAAAAAATCAATCACTGGCAGCCCGAACTAGCACCTTGCTGGGTTAACAACAAGCCCGTGCATTTCCAACCGTTGGAAAACTTGTTTGAGGTGGGCGAGGTGCTTCTCTTCTGAGGAGGAGCCCCTTTGGTGGCGCTAGCCACCAAAATGTCGTCCAAGTAGACAAAAATGAATGCCAGGTCCTGGAGCACCACGTCCATCATTCTTTGTAAAGTTTGCGCCGCAAATTTTAACCCAAACGACATGCATAAAAACTCGAAAAGGCCAAAAGGAGTTATTACTGCCATTTTAGGAACATCCTCTGCACAAACCAGGACCTGGTGGTACCCGCAGACCAAATCCACTTTTGAAAAAAATGCACATCCTGGCCAGATGCATGGAAAAATCCTGGATGTGCGGGACGGGATACCGGTCGTGCTCTGTGGCATTGTTCAAGCATCGGAAATCACTGCACAGCCACCATGACCCATCGGCCTTGGGCACCATGTGCAGTGGAGATGCCCACTGGCTGTTGGAGCACCTAACGATGCCCAATCGCCAATAAGTTAGCAAATTCTTTGCATGCACTGGCTAGTTTAGCTGTGTCCAGGCGGGGAGGATGCGCAAACACAGGCAGACCTTTCGTTGTGATAAAATGTTCGACCTTGTGTTTGGTTACCGCAGTGGAAAAGGTGGGAACCGTGAGTGCTGGGAATGCGGAAAGCAAACACTGGTACTTAACCCCTGGAGCTAGAACATTAGCATGTGTTGGTGGCCCAACTCTCCGAGCAGTGCACGGTAAGGAGGAAAAAGAAACAGCATCCACTAAGCATTTGTTTGTAACATCAACCAGCAATCCATGAGCACACAGAAAATCAGCACCTAAGATGGGGACGGAACATGCAGCTACCACAAATTCCCAGTGGTCATTGCGTCCATGTAAACATACAGTCACTGTCCTTTTTCCAAATGTCCTGATGCAGGATCCATTGGAGGCCGTAACACTGCCTTCTGCCAACCAGTCCACGCTGACTGGCAAAATGAGGCTATTCTGGGAGCTGGAGTCCACCAGAAAACGTCTCCCAGAACATTTGTCCATGATGAAAAGCAGCTTCTCCCTGTCACCAGTGGTCGCAGCTGCTACCTACCACTGGCTGTCTCATTTACCGGCTTTCTTGAAGTGGCATGGCAGCAGACAACATTGCACTTCCTTGCCTTGCAGTGATAAAAATACAGCGTCCCAGTCTGGTGTCCCCAGGAGGCCGTCCCTGCCACCACCATTGGCTCCTCGACCTCGCTGGATTCCTTTGGAGATCCTGGTGCCACTGCGTGCAAGCTGAGAGCCCTGTTTGCCAGGATGATTCAGTCTGCCTCTTGTGCCAGCGCACGGTAGTTCCTGGTCACCAGCAGCGATGAGTTAGCGAGGATTGCCCGCGCTGTGGCTGGTAGGTTCCTGAGGAAGAGGTGGGTAAACAGAAAAAATCTGTCGTCTTTACCCATTAGTGTGAGCATGCTCTCCATCAGTTCCACAGCCGATCTGTTACCTATCTCCGAGCGTGTGAGGAGTTTCTCTGCACTCTCCCCATCCGAAAGGGTATAACGTTGCATCAGTGTTCGCTTGAGAGTGTTGTATTTACCTTGGGCTGGCAGGTCTTGGAGCAGGCTCATGACTTGTTGTGTGGTGCACGTGTCCAGTGCAGTGTAGCATTGACCTGGATCCAACCTATAAAATAATTCTGTGCTGAAGGAATATTGTTTCAACTCAAAGATCTGGCCATGAAGTGCTTTTCTCATCCAAGGACCAGTGCTGTAACATTGGCCATAAAGTGGAAGTAAATCTTTTCTCCATAACTTAGTCATCGTCTTTTTTTCTGCTCTTTGGCAAAAGGATTGTTTCTAAATAATAGATTTATGGGTGACATAATCAAGACGTGTGAGGGATCAACCAGAAAGTTTCACAGTGCCATCTGGTGGATGAATCAGGAATATTTAATTTTTCTTTTTGCAGTGGATTTTATGCATGATGGACAATGAACTAATTCATATTCTTTCTCTTAATAACTGTCCCAGTCGCTGTTTGGGGACATAACCCTTAGTGGTCAAGAGTGGTAATGATCCAAGGCTAGAACTTCAAAGTTGCAAGAGATAATGGCTTACTGTCAATTAGAAAGATGTAGAATATGATCCAAATTTTCAGATAGGAATAAATTTATGCATCTAATTTGCATAATGTTGTGGCAGCTATATAAATTACATAACTCAGTCAAAAGTGGACTTTGGACATATTTACACAAAGAATGGTTCTGTTTTTTTGACACCGATTTTTCTACAGGGGTATATTTTTTATCTTATCTTCAAAGTATATGAACCAGAAAATCAGTACAATGTAAAGAAACAAATAAATTTGTCACTTACCGGTGGCGAAGTGGGGGGGGGGGGGGGTTCACTCACTCGTGTGGTTGGTCCGTTTTTGCCCATCGTGGTCATTGTTTTGCGTTTTGCTGGTCATTTACGCTCTCTACCACATCTACAAACTCATGATTATCCCATATGAATTTTGTTTGTATTACGCGGCTATTTTTCCTGTATGTTGCAGTTTTTTTGTGATGATCCATGACGATCGTGGTGGCCATATTGGTCTTGTGAGCTCAAAGCAGAAAAAGGAAGAATAATAATGAGGATTTCTTCTTCTTAGCTGTATTCCATGTCAGCCAAGATTCCTCCAATGTGTGCCTGCCACCCTCTGAACTGGCAGATCAGTACAAATCAGTACAAATCCTTAGTTCAGCCGGGGACGTCAGAGTGAGTTGACAGGCACAGTTACTGCGCTGTGGCACTGGGGGTGCGTGACCTGTCCATGAAATGTGGCCAGTTAAAAGGTTAAGACAGCATCTGCTGCTGAAGACATGGTTGAACTCTTGGGATGGACAATGTGGTTTCAAATCATTTTATTGAGATGATTTGATATGTGTTGCTTAGTTTCAGGTAGAAATTGATTTTTGCATGCTTATTATTACAATTTAGTCTCACAGTTACAATGTACAGACATTTTATGCTCCTTTATTAAGTAGAATATCTTAGTCACCAAAGTTTAATGCATTTATGCTTTATTCAGCAACATGTGTCTTAAGGAGGATTTCAGTCTTCATGTCAAATGTCTCTATCTCTGCTCTGGGGGAGACCCCCATCACAGCTGCTCTTAACTGACCAATAGAACTCCAGACTTCACTGCATTTTCCTTTTTAGGTGGAGTTTATGACCTTTGTTAAACGAAGCTCAAATGTAATTGGTTCAGCTCAGACTTCATGAAATTCTGTGAGATTCTGCCACACCAAGGAAAAAAAAATTCCCATTGTTTCAGAGTTCTGGGGTGTTGGTCAAGCTGTAAAGAGCCCCCTTCTACTCTTCTTTTTTTTTTCCTATCTTTAAGTAGGCCCAGAGCCTTTCATGCTCTGAGAAAAATCCTTTTTCTTTTCTGTAATGTTCGCATTTTCACTTATTTTAATCTTTCTTCTTTAAATCATCGTGCAAGAAGATTTTGTTTGATTTTTTCTAAGCTTAAAACCAACTCATTTAAACCACAAACATTGGAAGAAATGGTTTTGTAGTGTGTTTTGTCCCAATTTGACTTTCTGATCAGACTTTGCACAATAAACTGTCATGCACTGGCCCTCACGAGCCAGCATAAGACGCACATAGAGTCACCAGTGAGTTTTTCAGTGAGTTTATTACGGTGAAAAGGTGTTAACACAAGCTGCTGAGATAATGACAGGAGTCTTCACAGAACAGGAAGCATAGGGCTATACAGCACACTATAGGTCCAGAGCAGGAGACAATCACACACAGTCAGGCTTGGTAATAATAGCACACTGGCTGCTAAGGCAGGGACTTACAGGTCAATACACGCCGGGAGGAATAAGGCTAATGTAGCACACTTACTGGTACCGGTGAAAGACGGTCAAGCCCAAGGCAGCCGAGGTGTGAAAATAGTCCAGGCATCCGCAACGTGACGGTGGGTGAACAGTTAAGCGATCAGGTTAGCGATCAGATTAACAATCAGACACTGCTGCGTCCTAACAACGCCAGTGCTCAGCTTAAATAGACAAGGTACTAATGACAATGATGACACACAGCTGGCCGACCGTTGACAGGCGGAAACCCCACCGCGCACTTTCACAATAAGAGCCCAGAGAGGCCAGAATACCGCCCGCAGCTGTCAAGGCCGGCAGCGAGACATAACTTTAACCCGAGCGCGATCAGAACCGACGCTCGGGTCATAACAGTACCCTCCCTCCCCGGGCGGACTCCGAACGCCCCAAGGAACCACCCTGCCTCCCCGCCCCCCCAGGGTGGGAGGTTGGGGGACAGGTGCGGAGGGAGAGAAACCAACCCAAGAACAAGACAAAAACCAGACAAGAAAACCATACAAGAAATACATGGAAACACACGATAACTATGGAAACCAACAAGAAATAAATACAAACACATGACCCTGGGGAAAAAAAACAAAGGAAAGAAATACATGACCAACTGTGGAAAAACATGACTATAAAAAGAATACATCACTGCAACTATGGACACAAAAGAAAAACGTGCTAAACACGACGACTATGAAAAAACAAACACACAAGACCAAAAATACAATTAAACCCCTGGAAACTATGAACAAAAACCTCCATACTATAGCTCCCCAAGAAGGAGTGGAGAACAAAACAACAAGGACAAAATGACCCAACTTGGCTATGACAAGACTGTGGCTCTCCAGAAAAAAAACAAAAAAACATGAGGCCATCCAAAATTGCTCTGACTTGGCTAAACCTAAGCTATGGCCTTCAAAAAAAAAAAAAACAAGAGGCAAACAAAAAAAAAAAATTGCTCCGACTTGACTAAGACAATGACTGTGGCTCACAAGAAAAAAGAAACAAGAGACAATCTAAAACTGCTCAAACTTGACTATGACTAAGACTTTGGCTCACAAGAAAAACAAAAAAAAAAAAAACAAGAGGCAATCTAAAAATTGCTCGGACTTGACTAAGACTATGACTTACAAGGAAACAAGAGGCAATCAAAAATTGCTCGGACTTGACTAAGACTATGACTTACAAGGAAACAAGAGGCAATCAAAAATTGCTCGGACCTGACTAAGACTATGACTTTAATAAACAACAAAAATTGCTAGACGTACAAAACATGATTTGGCACCATATGGGCCCACAGAAAAATCCCACAGTACATGATCAGTCAGGTGGCCTGCCCCAGTCCCATGCCCCCAGAAATAAGTCCTCTGGTGGCCGAACCAGGTCACCCCGTAACACACACAGTTTGTTGGGTGGCCAACCCAAGACGCCGAACGCTCCAAGCAGTTCCTCGGGTGGCCGACCCGCATCCCACAACCAACAGGACCGTGGAGGGATTGCATGCAGCCGCTCACCTGAAAATGACAAAACAGGAGAGCGCCTATCTGCCAAACAAAACCCACTAACGGCCCCCAGCTGGTGGCTCCTGAGAGGGGGACAACCAAAAACCTGGACCCCCTCGAATCCTGATTGGGTCGCAGCCGCACCTGCGCTGGACCCCCACTGGACCTCGTCGGACCCCGATTGGGTTACAGCCACACCTGAGTCGGAACCCAACTGAACCTCGTCGGACCCCGATTGGGTAATCGCTGCACCCACGTTGGACCCCGACTGGGTCAGGACGGGCCCAGATTGGGTCACCGCTGCACCCACGTTGGACCCTGACTGGGTCACCTCAGCCCATGCGTCGGACCCCGACTGGGTCAGGACGGGTCCCGATTGGGTCACCGCTGCACCCACGTTGGACCCCGACTGGGTCAGGACGGGCCCAGATTGGGTCACCGCTGCACCCACGTTGGACCCCAACTGGGTCACCTCGGCCCACGCGTCGGACCCCGACTGGGTGTCCTCGGCCCATGCGTCGGACCCCGACCGGGTCTCCTCGGCCCACACGTCGGACCCCGACCGGGTCTCCTCGGCCCACACGTCGGACCCCGACCGGGTCACCTCGGCCCACACGTCGGACCCCGACCAGGTCAGGACTGCTCCGGCGACGACCTCCATCTCCGAACCTGGAACCCCCGGTCCCGTGACCTTGACTGGCTCCGGACCGGAAACGCTGTGGAGGTGCTCAGAACACAAGAGAGGACCGGGATCAGTTCCACCGGCAGCGCCAGAGCCCAGCGAGACGAGCTTGGGTGCAGCAGCCGGCTGCCCCTCACTCGCCTCCCCATGAGGCAGGCAAAAATGCTCTAACACACCATTAAGGAAAACAAGAAAGAGCACTTGCCTGCACTCGGGCTCTGGAGCCGTCCAGGACTTCGCTGATCCAGGTTCAAGGAGAAGCTCGTCGTCGGGCTCCCACTCGGCTGTGTCGGGTTCCACAGCCGGCCTAATGGGCTCTGCAGCTGGATCCTCACGCGCTGGCGTCCACGCCAATAACCCGTATGGGGTGGGGGCAGAGGACCCTGGACCTGCTGACTTGGGCTGCATCCCTGAGGAACCCTGGGGACCCTCTCTCGTCGGCTCTGGCTCCTCACTGCAGTCCATTCTGCTCTGTCCAAAGCAAGGCTGCAGGACCGGGATATCTCCCAGAGCTGCAGGCCTCCCCCTCGTTCGACGGCGTGGGACTGACGCCGAGGACCGCTCCACAGGAGGAGACACAGAGGCAGCAGGTTTAATACAAAGGGCTACAGCTGGGGAAAGAAACTCAGGGAGCTGCGAACCCTGAGCTTCACCCCCAGGAGTCAGACAAGACAGATCACTATTATTACTAGGAAAGTGAACTTGGACTTGCCTGTCTCCCGGGGGGAGGATGTTGTCAGCTGTAATGGACGTTGCTCCTTCCCTCGCTCGCTGGATGGTAAAGGATCCAAGAACGGAGCCCACCGGCACAGGACTCAGCTCACTCTCAGCAGCTGGCTGGTTGAGGGGGTCATCCCGGCGGCCCGGAACTGGATCCGGAGCAGAAGCTTGCCGAAGATGCGCCTGGCCGTGACGCCGACGCCTTTGCCGGCCCCCAGATGGTGCAAACTCCCGAAATGGATCGAAGGCAGGATCAGGATCCATAGGCGAAGAGCAGGAGTGCCTCTTCACCTGCTTCATGCCGCGTTCCTCCTCCATCATCAGGAATAATTCGCGTTGTGCGGCGATGTCCTCCCTCCTCGCGTCGACTTCCGGGTGGTTGGCGTAGCGGGGAGAGAGATTACAGAGAACATCAATGTATGCCGTGGTCATAGTCCAACAGGGAAGCGGAGATGAGCAGCTCATCCACGGCTTCCAAAACACTCGTCAGCACGTGGCTCTTCGGTGACGGCATTCCTCACATACACGACCCAGACAGGGAAAGCAACGTCCAAAACCCAAGCTCACTGGTGAATAGCGTCTCAGGTTGGCGTCACCGTAAACGCTGTTTGGGCAGCAGTGTACTGTCATGCACTGGCCCTCACGAGCCAGCATAAGACGCACACAGTCACCAGTGAGTTTTTCAGTGAGTTTATTACGGTGAAAAGGTGTTAACACAAGCTGCTGAGATAATGACAGGAGTCTTCACAGAACAGGAAGCATAGGGCTATACAGCACACTAGGGTCCAGAGCAGGAGACAGTCACACACAGTCAGGCTTGGTAATAATAGCACACTGGCTGCTAAGGCAGGGACTTACAGGTCAATACACGCCGGGAGGAATAAGGCTAATGTAGCACACTTACTGGTACCGGTGAAAGACGGTCAAGCCCAAGGCAGCCGAGGTGTGAAAATAGTCCAGGCATCCGCAACGTGACGGTGGGTGAACAGTTAAGCGATCAGGTTAGCGATCAGATTAACAATCAGACACTGCTGCGTCCTAACAACGCCAGTGCTCAGCTTAAATAGACAAGGTACTAATGACAATGATGACACACAGCTGGCCGACCGTTGACAGGCGGAAACCCCACCGCGCACTTTCACAATAAGAGCCCAGAGAGGCCAGAATACCGCCCGCAGCTGTCAAGGCCGGCAGCGAGACATAACTTTAACCCGAGCGCGATCAGAACCGACGCTCGGGTCATAACATAAACTAATTCCTTCTTCAGTGCATAAGAAGACTTTGCCCAGTTTTCTGAAGGACAGCCTTTGTGATCTCGGGAGTAGGCCATAACAGTGGTAAGCAGTCTATCTATCAGCCTCCTCCATCAACAGAATCCACGGACATCCAGCTGAATCAAGGTTGGCATGTGGGGCCTGCTACCTACTGGAACGCAATGTTTCTGCAGCTGACGTCTGTTGTTTAATTTACCTTAATTCAGAATATTCCTGATATAAGTTCTTTTAACTTAATTTCCTGCAAACCCCCATCAGAATTTCAAAATACATCTTGTCCTTTCATTAATTTCCATTCTTTTTCAGAGTGACACAAATGTTCCATTTTAATAAGTAGTTAATCATAATTTTCTTCATAAGATTGCATCCACTTTTCTTAACCAGTGCTATTTTATGGTTTTCCAACTTCCAGTATACCGACAAATTAGACCATGCTTCACTTGGTTCCACAAATGCTTGATTCATAAGTAACTCAGTAACAGTCTATGGTGCCCATAATAAGATAAGATAAGCCTTTATTAGTCCCACAATGGGGAAATTCCAGGATTGCAACAGCACAGGGACATCAACACTCAGAGCAACAATCAGAAGGCAAGAAAAAACAAGAGCAGCTAGAATACATATATCTATAAACATATATATATATATATATATATATATATATATATATATATATATATATATATATATATATATAGACACACAGTGCGGAGCATTGTGGTTGGTGGATGTGCAGCAGAAAGTCTAAGCTCTCTCTCCGCAGATGCGGCGGGCCAGCCCGATGTCTTTGGGCATGATGGTGACCCTCTTGGCGGGGATGGCGCACAGGTTGGTGTCCTCGAAGAGACCCATCAGGTAGGCCTCGCTGGCCTCCTGCAGAGCCATGACGGCAGAGCTCTGGAAGCGCAGGTCGGTCTTGAAGTCCTGAGCGACCTCCCTCACCAGGTGCTGGAAGGGCAGCTTACGGATGAGCAGCTCCGTGGATTTCTGGTAGCGACGGATCTCTCTCAGAGCTACGGTACCGGGCCTGTAACGGTGAGGCTTCTTCACTCCGCCGGTGGCTGGAGCGCTTTTCCGAGCAGCCTTGGTGGCTAGCTGCTTCCTGGGGGCTTTTCCTCCAGTAGATTTACGGGCGGTCTGCTTGGTTCTTGCCATCTGTCTTTATTATTCTGTCTTATGTTTCTTGCACGCCGCCTAAACTCCAGCCCGGCACCCATGTCGTTTTCGCTTCAGTTCCCCGGTATGTCGAGTTTCTCCGTTAGCACCGGGTGGCGGTTGAGTGCTTGCTAGCTCTTCCCTGCTGTATCGTCTCCTGCTGTAAACAGTGGCTCCGTCCGCCAACTCGGGAGACCTTTGGGGCAATCTGTGTGTCCATGATATATATAGAGTGAAAGGTGTAGAAAGAAGAAGTAAGATTAAAAAAAAAAAAAAAAAAAAGGCAGCAGCCAACTCGTGTGGCGCCGGAACCGGAAAAATTTATAACTCCCAAGACCGCTCAGACCCGGCAAAAAATTCGATAAACAGGAAAAGATATGTTCCCCCCCACCCTTCATTTTTGTGGGTGGGGCCAAACGTACACAAATATATGTGAATTCTCTGTTTGAAGTTATCCAAATATGTTAACCTATTCTGACATTTCTTATTAAATCGCTGAAAGACATATGGGAGTTATTGTTTGATTCCACGTCCATCTTCTTGATTACCAGAGACAAGAACTCACAAGGGTTTGTTTTGAGACTGATTCATAATTGGTACAAATAAAGAATTGTTAATAAAATTGTCCTTTCGGACTGGTGCCCCTAACAAGGATCTGAGTGTAATGAAAATAAATCTTAATTTACACTCACATTTACATTCACATTCAAATCTTAATTTACACTCACATTCATATTTACATTAATACTTGTACTAACATTAAAATTCTTATAAAAACCCATAAATCCACTACAGCAGCTACCACATGATGGTACTTTGTGTCATCTGTTGAGGGCGAACAGGGATTCCATGTGAATAAACCAAGCAGCCAGGTGTGAAGCCAAAAGTCCAGGAGTCTGACTGCAGCGGCGCATACAGTGGTGGGAGCCTCCAGTAGGAGTGTCTCCGTGGTGGTGCTTGGTTCGTGTTTCATTTCACATCTCTAGGTCACCAGTGTGGAGGAAGTAATCAGACAAGACCACAAGCTGATGATACCAACTTTATTTCTCCTCCATCAAATATAACAGACTGCCTCTGAGTGCCAGAGCAATCTCTATTATACACTTATTCCCGCCTCTCTGGCACCCTTGGTAAGCACATTAACATACACACTGTGAAACATGCACACACATCCACCAACACATTAACATACATCACAGAGCAGGTCTTGATACAATACATTCACACCCTTGTTTCCTCAGGTGTGAACCTGGCACAGTGGGGGCAGAAGGCACATCTTTCTTTGGCTTATTACCCCCTATCACTCTGGCGCCCTTAGGCACTCTTCTCACCTTTTTTCCATTACCATTTCTGACTACCTTCTCCCCCCCACCCCACCAACCCTTGTCCTGGGTGGAGTGCCATGACCTATTGTGTCCCCCACAAGTGAACAAATGGGTAAGATATTATGGGGGACCCATGCTGTGGTATTCATCTCAGACTGGAAGGAAGGGAGATGCAGTAAATTCCTCTGACGGAAGAGCATGGGGATTAAGGGGCTGGGGGACAAAAGGGATTGTGATGTGAGAATGAATTGTGATGCAGGACCTCAGGCAGCAGGGGGATGTGAGTGTGGTAATATAAAAGCGAGCCCCTGCTACAGAATGTTTGTTTTCTGATTCTGAGAGATGTGAGAGAGGGAATAAAGTTCATCTGCTCTGAATGCTTGGCCTGGTCATTCCTCTCTCCACAATATAATATTTATCTGAAAAAAATCAGCTGAATGGTTTAACATAGTATGCATAGTAAGAACTGGGGTTTAAGGTATTTTCGACTCAACAGCATGGATGCAACACACAGACATGAATGTTTGAATGTCAGGAAAAGAGGATGATGCCTGTACAAACTTTCATAAAAGGATCATTAACGGTGACACAGAAATCACTCCCAGGAGGAGAGCACCCTCTTCTCTTACTTTCACCAAGTCTATGATTATGAATCCTGTATCTTATACTGCTGTTTGTTCCCCTTTTTTCTTTTATTGTTTTGCATACAGTTCCATAGTTCATTTGAAAATCTACCAAATATTAATTGTTGCAGTGTAGCACATTCAGGTAGTGAGGATAGAAAGACAATTACCATATGTGGAATTTTTTTTTAAAAAAAAGAGCAAAATATGTTTGCTAAATGCAACTTTTGCCACAAGCACATACAAGTCAATGGAAGCCAAATCACACAACAAACTGAAATGGCAAGGGCATTATGACTCATACGATAATATAGCAGCATTGAAATGTGGATGTCATTTCATATTAGCAAAAATAACTAGTTTAATCTCTTGACAAAATTAGGCAGAAGACACTAATGAAGACAATAATCAAGATTTAATGTTGACACCAGAAATCAGTGTATTACATACTGATTATATGGCTAATAAATTAGTACTGGTCTTTAAGTAGTTTTTGTCTTCATAATAGCAGTGTATCATTAGGCTGAAGGTAAGTGGATTAATTCATGCGTGAGGAAAATAAGACTTGACAGTTTCTCCTTGAATTCTAAACAAATCTAAGAAATCTTTGAAAAGTACTTTAGTGAATTCTCAAATCAGTTTTCATTTACATTTCCAAACTGATTGATTATAAAATCTTTTTTTTTCTCTTCTTGCAGTGTGGTTTTAGGCTACAACCAGTGGCATTTCCTCCCAGAAGCAAAGGGGAGTTATACTTCCTCTGTTTTTCAGCCTCTCTCTCTCTCTCTCTCTCTCTCTCTCTCTCTCTCTCTCTCTCTCTCTCCATATATATATATATATATATATATATACAGTTTCACTATACCTATCTAGCGCTCTCTCTCTCTCTCTCTCTCTCTATATATATATATATATATATATATATATATATACACACAGTATATATATGTATATATACTGTATATACAGTATATATATATCAACAATAAGGGCACCCCGATTGTGAACTGCAAAAATACAATATATTTTATATTTTTTAAAATGTCTGCTGTCACTGAATTGTGGGAGACATCAATTTAACTCCATTTTTCATGATGTTACAGTGGGAAACAGCACCCTTCTGGTGTCACTATGTCATCAGATGTGATGTTGCACTCTTACTGAGAGAGGACACTAGATCAAAGATGCCTCCTCTGGATCAGAAAAAATAACCAATAAGATGAGGCTACATTCATACCCCCTCTTAGAAGCTATGTTCTGATCCACAGTATACTTCAACTGTATTCACTACTCCCTGCTCTTTTCTCAGGGAAAATCAGTCAAGTTAACTGCCCTTTACAAAGTTTCTCCATTTGAAAAACCCTGCAACTGTCGGCCCCCTCCTCCGTGCGTTACCACAGTAGCCATGGACACGTACTGACACTGGTAAATAATTTACATTTTTTTAAATAAAATATTCATACAAATATATTTGTATTACTATTAGTTGATATACACAATAACCAACATCAATTTAGCTTGTTAATAATGTTAGCAACAACAGTTTGTTTTACTTGTATTTGAGGTGCAGTGGCTTATAGGTAATCATCTTGTCAACTTCCAGTGAAGTGATGTATGCTTGTTCACTTCTTCCCTGCTCAGTTCACACTTTGAACTGAAGACCATTCGCTCCCTTCAGTTTGGAATTTCACTTAATATTTTTTTTTTTTATGATGGAATATCCCCCTCATGGATCGTCACCTTATCGTGGTGGGGGGGTTTGCGTGCCCCAGTGATCCCAGGAGCTATGTTGTCCGGGGCAATTTGCCTCTGATAGGGTCTCCCAAGACAAACTGGTCCTGGGTGAAGGGCCAGACGAAGAACGATCCAACAGACTCTCATGATAAATTGTATATCAAGGATTCAGTGTACCCCGCCCGGTATGGGGTTACCGGGGCCCCACCCTGGAGCCAGGCCTGGGGGAGGGGCTCGAAGGCTAGCGTCTGGTGGCCGGGTTTCCACCCATGGGACCCGGCCGGGCTCAGCCCGAAGGAGTTACATGGGTCCGCCCTCCAGTAGGTTCACCACCTGCAGGAGGGATCATGGAAGTCCGGTGCTATGTGGATTAGGTGGCAGTCAAAGGCGGAGACCTTGGCGGACTGATCCCAAGCTTTCTAAACTGGCTTTTGGTACGTGGAATGTCACCTCTCTGGTGGGGAAGGAGCCTGAGCTGGTGTACGAGATTGAGCGATACCGGCTAGATATAGTTGGCCTCACCTCAACACACAGCTCCGGTTCCGGAACCAGTCTCCTGGAGAGGGGCTGGAGCTTGGCCTTTTCTGGAGTTGCCCCGGGCGAGAGGCGACGAGCAGGGGTAGGTATTCTTGTATCGCCCCACCTTGCTGCCTCTATATTGGAGTTTTCCCCGGTGGACGAAAGGGTTGCTTCCCTGCGCCTTCGGGTTGGGAAACGGGTCCTGACCATCATTTGTGCCTATGCACCAAATGATGTTTCAGAGTACCCACCCTTTTTGGAGTCTGTGACTGGGGTGCTGGAGGGTGCTCCTCCTGGAGACTCCATTGTCCTACTGGGGGACTTCAATGCGCACGTGGGCAACGACAGTGAAACCTGGAGGGGGGTGATTGGGAGGAACGGCCTGCCCGATCTGAACCCGAGTGGTGTTCAGTTATTGGACTTCTGTGCTAACCACAGTCTGTCTATAACGAACACCATGTTCAAGCATAAGGGTGTCCATATGTGCACCTGGCACCAGGACACCCTAGGCCGCAGGTCGATGATCGATTTTGTTATCGTATCATCAGACCTGCGACCGTATGTCTTGGACACCCGAGTAAAGAGAGGTGCAGAGCTGTCAACTGATCACCACCTGGTGGTGAGTTGGATCCGATGGCAGGGGAGGAAGCCATTCAGACCTGGTAGACCCAAACGTATAGTGAGGGTGTGCTGGGAGCATCTGGCTGAGGCCCCTGTCCGGGAGGTCTTCAACTCCCACCTCCGGAAGAACTTCAACCACATTCCGAGGGAGTCTGGAGACATGGAGTCTGAATGGGCCATGTTCTCCACCTCTGTTGTTGAAGCGGCAGCCCAGAGCTGCGGCCGCAAGGTGGCCGGTGCATCTCGTGGTGGCAACCCCCGAACCAAGTGGTGGACACCAGTGGTGAGGGGGGCCATTAAGCTGAAGAAGGAGTCCTATCAAGCTTGGTTGGCTTGTGGGACTCCCGAAGCAGCTGAGGTGTACCGGCAGGCCAAGCGGAGTGCAGCTCGGGTGGTTGCTGAAGCAAAAACCCGGGTATGGGAGGAGTTCGGTGAGGCCATGGAACAAGACTTTCGGTCGGCTTCAAAGAGATTCTGGCAAACTGTTCGGCGGCTCAGGAGGGGAAAGCAGCTCCCCGTCCACACTGTGTATGGTGCGGATGGGACACTGTTGACTTCAACTGGGGATATCGTCGGGCGGTGGAAGGAATACTTCGAGGATCTCCTCAATCCCACTGATACGCCTTCCACAGAGGAAGCAGGGTTTGGGGACGAGGGGGATGACTCGCCTATCACAGGGGCTGAGGTCGCCAAGGTGGTTAAAAATCTCCTTGGTGGCCGGGCCCCGGGGGTGGACGAGATTCGCCCCGAGTACCTCAAGGCCCTGGATGTTGTTGGGTTGTCATGGTTGACACGCCTCTGCAACATTGCGTGGAGGTCGGGGGCAGTGCCTTTGGCATGGCAAACCGGGGTGGTAGTTCCTCTCTTCAAAAAAGGGGACCGGAGGGTGTGCTCCAACTTTAGAGGGATCACACTCCTCAGCCTCCCTGGGAAGGTCTATGCCAAGGTATTGGAGAGGAGAGTCCGGCCGTTGGTCGAACCTCGGATTCAGGAGGAGCAATGTGGTTTTCGTCCTGGCCGTGGCACATCGGACCAGCTCTTTACCCTCTCGAGAATTCTTGAGGGTTCGTGGGAGTTTGCCCAACCAGTTTACATGTGTTTTGTGGACTTGGAGAAGGCATTTGACCGCGTCCCTCGTGGATTTTTGTGGGGGGTGCTTCGGGAGTATGGGGTATCGGGCTTGTTGTTACGAGCTATTCGGTCTCTGTACGACCGTTGTGAGAGTTTAGTTCGCATTGCCAACACTCGGTCGGAGTCATTCCCAGTGAGAGTTGGACTCCGCCAGGGCTGCCCTTTGTCACCGGTCCTGTTCATAATTTTTATGGACAGGATTTCTAGGCGCAGCCAGGGAATGGAGGGTGTCATGCTTGGTGACCACAGGATCTCATCTCTGTTGTTTGCAGATGATGTTGTCCTGTTGGCTTCATCCAGCAATGACCTACAGCTCTTGCTGGGACGGTTTGCCGCTGAGTGTGAAGCGGCTGGGATGAGAATCAGCACCTCCAAGTCCGAGTCCATGGTCCTCAGCCGGAAAAAGGTGGATTGTCCTCTCCGGGTTGGGGACAGGCTCCTGCCCCAAGTGGAGGAGTTTAAGTATCTTGGGGTCTTGTTCACGAGTGAGGGGAAAATGGAGCGAGAGATCGACAGACGGATTGGAGCAGCATCTGCAGTGATGCGGACGTTGTACCGGTCTGTTGTGGTGAAGAGGGAGCTTAGTTCTAAGGCAAAGCTGTCGATTTACCAGTCAATCTACGTTCCTACTCTCACCTATGGTCACGAGCTTTGGGTAATGACCGAAAGAACGAGATCGCGGATACAAGCGGCTGAAATGAGCTTTCTCCGTAGGATTGCTGGACTCACCCTCAGAGATAGGGTGAGGAGCTCAGTCATCCGGGAGAGGCTCAGAGTAGAACCGCTGCTCCTCCACATTGAAAGGAGTCAGTTGAGGTGGTATGGGCATCTGATTAGGATGCCTCCTGGACGCCTCCCACTTGAGGTGTTTCAGGCACGTCCCACTGGGAGGAGACCCCGGGGCAGACCCAGGACTCGGTGGAGAGACTATGTCTCCCAGCTAGTCTGGGAACGCCTTGGTATCCCCTCTGAAGAGCTGGAGCAGGTGGCTGGGGAGAGGGAAGTCTGGGCTTCTCTGCTTGAACTGCTGCCTCCGCGACCCGGACCTCCGGAAAAGCGGTAGAAGATGGATGGATGGATGGATGGATGGATGATGGAATATATGGTGGAATACCTTGAAAATGATGTCTACTTCCTACTGTCACATTAATACTGTGTTGCTGTCTGTCTGTGTGGCTTGCTCTGTGGTTAGCTCTCCTCATTCTCCTGAGGATTTTTGCCTTTAATTGTATTTTAATCACTTTTTTCCTTCTACCGTTAGCTCTCACTTCTGTTTATCAAGCCTCCTGCACCTGTGTGCGCACTCAGTGTCATCTAATCACCCTGTTTAGCCTTCTGTTCATCTTTCATCGGTGTTTGTGCTAGCTTCGGGTTAATCACTAGCTATGACTACTAGTTCTCCTTTGTCTCCTCCTCTGGTGTGCTCTCTCTGTCAGATGTTTAGCTACACCTCTGCCTCATTTAGTGATAACGGTAAATGTAATAAATGTTGTCTTTCTGAGGCACTCGAGGTGAGGTTGTTTGATTTGGAATCCCAGCTCCGCTGCATTGAAACACCGTCTGCGCCAGTTAATCATGACGGATGCCCCTTAGTTGCAGTGGAGTGCCCAAGCATAGGGCGGACTGCTAGCGGTCCTCCGGTCCTCCTCAGCAGCGAGGAGACTGGGTGGGTGACGGTGAGAAGGAAGCCTAATCACAAGGCTCCGGTTCACCACCAACCTGTTCCTGTTTCTAATCGTTTTTCCCCGCTCAGCAACACATCCAGTGAGGAAAAAATTCTGGTCATTGGTGATTCTGTAGTCAGAAACGTGAACCTAGAGACTCCAGCGGCCATAGTCAAATGCATTCCCGGGGCCAGAGCAGGTGGCATCGAGTCAAATTTGACAATGCTGTCTAAAAGTAACTGTAAATACTCCACAATTGTTATCTACGGCGGCATTAATGACGTCCGATTCCGGCAGTCAGATGTCTCAAAACTTAACGTGGAATCGGTGTGTGACTTTGCCAAAACAATATTTGCCTCTGTAGTATTCTCTGGGCCCCTCCCCAATCTGACCAGTGATGACATGTTTAGCCGCTTGTCATCCTTCAACCACTGGCTGTCTGTGTGGTGTCCTGCAAATATTGTGGGCTGCATAGACAATTGGAACTCATTTTGGGGAAAACCTGGTCTTATTAGACGAGACGGTGCCCATCCCACTTTGGATGGTGCATCTCATTTATCTAACAATCTGGCATCATTTTTATCCAAATTTCCAAATCCTTGACTACTCAGAGTTGGGACCAGGAAGCAGAGTCGCAGTTTTACACACCTCTCTGCAGCTCCTTCTCATCTGCCACCCCTCAACTTAGCCCCTGTCTTCCCCATCAGAGAATCATTGTCTGCTCCCTCCAAAGTAAATAAAAATATAATGTATAAGCATCCCAAAGTGATTAAACAAAAAGTTGGTAAAACTCAAATTAAACATGAAGCCTCTAAATTGAATGATTCTGCCTCTGTTCCTCCTCATAATTTAAAAATTAAATGTGGTTTGTTAAATATCAGGTCTCTAACTCCCAAGTCTCTGCTAGTCCATGATCTGTTAATTGATCATCAGATTGATTTAATATCCCTTACAGAGACTTGGTTAGGGCTAGAAGATTATGTTGGTTTAAATGAATCAACTCCCTCTGGTTATTTAAACTGTCAAAATCCTAGAAGTTCTGGTCGTGGAGGAGGAGTAGCAACAATTTACCATTCCAAATTACAAGTGTAGGGATATTTTAAAGCCGGAAGCCTTCTTCTTCCGGCTTTCAGAGAGAGCAGACGCTTTTCTCTCCCTCTCCCACCTCCCATTCCCTTACTGATCCCAGCTTGCTGTTCTGCCTGTGTCTGTGTCGCTCTTCTTCTGGCTGAATCTTATTCCAAATGGAAAATTATGGATTTGGTGGGATTCGGTGGGCTTTATATGCGATTGACACCACTTCAAAAGAAGATCGGGCTAGGGGGAGCCCAAGTGGACTCATGGACAATTGGGAATTCATGTGTCTGTGTGATTCGACTGAGATGCGGAAGACATCTCTATTTGTTTGGCTTGATCACAGGATTTCTATTTTGGCTCTGGAGTTTCCTGATATATCAGAAATTAAAGAAGTTGGGAGAGCTGATCAAAATGCGGACCCGGCAAAGCTCCTTCAACAACAAATTCAACAATTTTAAAGCCTGTATATGGAAATTATGAAGGACAGAATTGCAAGAGAGATGGAAATTCTATGCTCTGAGTGAACTGTGCCTTTGACCTTGATTTGGCGCCTTCTCCTCCTGGATGAAGACAAAACAGAAGAGAGTTTGGCTTCTTCTTAACCCAAACAATTAACATCAATTGCTGTTGTTCAGCAGACCAGACTCTTCAAGGACAGCACTATCATGTGTCTAAAACAGAACTTTGCCATCTGGCATGCACAAAGAGAGAGAGACTCTGGGACATGCTTATCTGTGTGTATACATGAACATAACAACTATCTGTTGCCAGGAGGCGCCCCTTTTGTTGTACATCAGCAACTGATACATCCAACACTGCACTCACACTGATTATTATACATGCTGACTACACACACACTGGTCTCTCTTCGCTCCTTTGTATTGTGTGATCTGTATTAGTCTGCTAATTGTGCTTAGAGGTTTTTTTTCTATGTAATCACAATTTGGATTATCTATGTAATCTTTATTTTGATTAACTATGTTTTTTTCTCTCTGCCTATTGTGTCATTCCCTCCCCCATTCCCCCCTTTACCCTCCACTGATGACAGGCGCCCTCATGGCTGCCGCGTCATTGGAGACGCTTATCACGTGCCCAATGTCAAGTCAATTCCTCGTTTGTTTACACTGTAAACATGCTTGGCAGTAAAGCTTTCTGATTCTGATTCTGATATTTAATAAAATATTGTGTGATAAGGTACATGAATTATTTATTTTATTTAATAGTGGGTGTGCAAGGGGACAGTGTTAAACCGTCACTCCTACACTCACTAAATAAAATAAATAAGCACTCGTAAAAAATGGGCACCAGTTCTAAAGGACACATATTAAACTTAGTTTTAATTAATTTTGTACCTCCAATTACTTAATGGATCAGTCTCAAAATTTAAGGGAGTTCTTTTCCTGACGTTATCTAAGAAATATATGTGAAAGGAAAATGCTTCAACTCCTCTCATTCACCCTTTTATAAAACTCATTCAGGTTACATGATATGGCACTCAAATGATGGATAAACAGATTCAAATGATAACAGGTGTCCAATATCACATCAACTGTTAGTGAATTTCTGAACATAAAATCTAGCGTTACACCTTTGTAGAACCAAGGAGAAACCAGACTTATGTTTCAACGGTAAATGAAGGCTGAAATGTCTAACAAAAATAGAATGCAATTTTATGGGGAAAATTCATAAGCTGATTATCTAAAAATGAACTTCTGAATTAATCTACAAAAATGAAGGGAAGTTGCTTAAAAATGACTAAGAGTCTTCCTTCAGTTTATAGCTTTATCCTATGGCTGAGAGACTAATTGTACCATGAAATACTGGTTATGATCAATTGTAATTTAAATGTTAGGACATCATGTTTAACATCAGATAGGAAAATGGGAGTCTCACTTACGAACAGCTGTAGGTCCACGTGTTCAGCGGGTCAGTGCCAGCTGGGGTTTTGAGGTCTGGACACCGGGAGAAAGCGACTGCTGCTATGCTTCCTCAACAGCCGTAAGTAATGCAGGCTCAGCCGGGGGCTCATAAATGACAGCGGCAGCAGTGGAGAGCTGTCTCAGAGCTGCGTGAAGAGTCCTTGGGCAACAAGTCCGAATTTGTGAGGTCTCTGGTTGCGGAATAGACCAAAAAAAAATTGAAAGAGAAACTTTTCAGTCAGGCGGGTATGAGGCCGGAAAGAAAGTCCAAAACACAATCTCTGTTCACTTTAAATTAGGAAAATTAAAGGTCCACTTTAACGGCGTGAAAAGTCAGAAAATCTAAAAAAAAAAACCCATTTACTAGGATAAGAATGGCTTCTGAGGTGAAGGAAAAAAATATTTTGAGAGTCTGACTCTCTCTTTAAGACGAGATAGTAAGAAAAAGATGGTTTCTCCTCAGTAACCACAGAGTGACAGAGTCAATCCTAGTATTCCCTTAGAGCTTACTAGTCAGGACTTTATAAACTTTTTCAATAATAAAATTTCATCTATCAGAGATAAAATCAATCATATTCTTCCCACCATTAACTTAAATACAGTAACTACTACAACTCCTTCAATTGATATTTGTTTGGATGAGTTTACTCCAGTTGACCTTTTAGAGTTAGATGAAATAATTTCCTCATCCAAGCCATCAACTTGTCGTTTAGACCCTATTCCTACCAGGTTATTTAAAGAAGTCTTCCCATTTATTGGTAGCTTCATTCTTCAAATAATCAATTCTTCATTAACTTTAGGCCATGTACCTCAGGCTTTTAAAATTGCTGTAATTAAACCCTTACTCAAAAAGCCAACACTGGATCCAGGAGTTTTAGCTAAATATAGACCAATCTCTAATCTCGCTTTCATTTCAAAAATCTTAGAAAGAGTTGTTGCTACGCAATATTATTTGACCACTTGCAGGGAAATTGTTTACTTGAAGAGTTTCAATCTGGGTTTAGAATCCATCATAGTACTGAAACAGCCTTAGTGAAGGTCACTAATGACCTCCTTATCACATCTGATAATGGACTTGTTTCTGTACTTGTCCTTTTAGACCTTAGTGCAGCTTTTGATACTATCGATCATAATATTCTACTTGATAGATTAGAACACTATGTTTGACTTACTGGAACTTCGTTGCAGTGGTTTAGAACTTATTTATCTGATAGGTTCCAGTTTGTTCATGTCAATAATGAGTTTTCTTTCAACTCAAAGCTCAGTCATGGAGTTCCACAGGGATCTGTATTAGGCCCTACTCTTTTTAGTTTATATATGCTTCCGTTAGGCAACATTATTAGAAAGCACTGTATACATTTTCATTGTTATGCAGATGACACATAATTATACCTGTCAATGAAGCCAGATGATAATAATCAATTAGCCAATTTGGAAGCCTGTCTTAAGGAAATCAAAGCTTGGATGACTTGTAATTTCCTGCTATTAAATTCAGATAAGACTGAAGTCATTCTTGTTTGTCCAAAAAACCTTAGAAATACTTTTCCAAGTCAAACTTTTAGCTTGGATGCTGTTACTCTTTCTCTTAATAGCTCTTTGAGGAACCTTGGAGTTATTTTTGATCAAGATCTGTCTTTCAATTCACATATTAAATTTGTTTCTAGGACTGCCTTCTATCATCTGTGCAATATTGCCAAGATTAGGAGCATCTTGTGCTCAGAGTGATGCTGAGAAACTGATCCACGCTTTTGTTAGCTCTAGATTAGACTATTGTAACTCTTTATTATCAGGTTGTCCTAAAACACCTTTAAAAAGTCTTCAGTTGATCCAAAATGCTGCTGCAAGAGTTTTAACAGGTACTAGAAAGAGAGATCATCTCTCTCCGGTTCTGGCCTCCCTTCATTGGCTTCCCAAAGAGTTTAGAATTAAGTTTAAAATCCTTCTTCTTACTTACAAAGCTCTAAACAATCAGGGCCCTTTTTATTTAAAAGATCTGATACTACCCTATTATCCTAACAGCACTACACTCCCAAAATGCTGGATTACTGTACTTGTAATACCTAGAATCTCCAAAAGTACAATGGGAGGCAGAGCCTTCAGTTATCAAGCACCTCTCCTGTGGAACCAGCTGCCAATCTGGATTCAGGAGTCAGACTCGATCTCTGTTTTTAAGAATAGGGTTAAAACCTTCCTTTTTGATATAGTCTATAATTAGGGAGTGATCATGTGTCTCTGAACCCTTCCTTAGTTATGCTGCTAATAGGTTTAGACAGCCGGGGGACCTCCAATAATACACTGGGCTTCACTTTTTTATTCACTCTCAATGATTTTTTTTTTTTTTTTTTTTTTTTTTTTGCTGGTTATTAACATGTTTGTTCTCTCCCATAGATTGAGTCTCCATCATGCTGTTTGCTCTCTACATGTCTGTTCTTTTCATCTTCTCTATCCCCTCACCCCCCAGCCAGTCGCAGCAGATGACTGCCCCTCCCTAAGCCTGGTTCTGGTGGAGGTTTCTTCCTGTTAAAAGGGAACTTTTCCTCTCCACTGTCACCAAGTGCTTGCTCACAGGGGATCGCCTGATTGCTGGGGTCTTTCTGCAACTGTGGGGGTTCCCCCTACAGTTGAAAGTGCTATGAGATGACTGTTGTTGTGAAATGGTGCCATATAAATAAAGTTGAATTAAATTGAATTGAATTGAATGTCATGAGCTGAGCACAGGAGGTTTCCACCATGCTCAGTCTCATGGCTTTTTCTCTATATTTATATATTTGTTGTATTTTGTGCTTTTTGGTTTCTGGTATTCCCATACTGTTTTCCATTTTTCTGTTTATGTATTAGTTTTGTTATGCTCTTATTTTGTATTAATTTGTATTTAGATCTCAGTCTGCATTTGTTGATATTTTATTCTTTATATCCTTTCTGTTGTGTTCTCCCTCTGGGTTGACAGCTGTCAGTGGTGTTTCCTGGTTTGTGCTCTGTGTGGGCATCACCTCTGTCAGTTGTCAGCTCCCGTCGCTCCCCTCTCATTGCTCCCAGCTGTTCCAATTATGAATCATTGTTTCCTTCTGCCCGCTCATGTGACCCACACCTGTCAGTACTTATGTGATTTGTTTCTGATCCTATTTAAGGGCACTTATTTTCATTTCCCATGTCTGCAGTCTTTGAGTTTCCTTTTCCTCATCTCCACCAGAATGCAGCCCTTGTTCTGGTGCACTAATCCGTAAGTTTACTCATTTGTTTGAATTTTGTGTTGGAGGATTGTTTGGATTCCATGTTTTGTTGTTTTCAATAAATCTCACAAACTCACAGTTCAGCACGTGAGTCTTCCTCTCTGCCCTGAGGGGCAATTCATGACAAAAGACTGCAGCCAGTAAAAGACCCAGCTGCTGTGAGTTGTGGGTTTTTGTTTTTTGTTTCATTCACCTGTTCCGCTGGAACGAATTATGTCCCCAGTCCATACGGACTCTGCAGGTAGGCACAGCTACCCGATGAGCCTGGGGTGGGAGTGCTGCAAAGCCCTGATGGAGATGGATGGGCTAATCTCCGCAGCGCGCATTGGCCCTACCCCGAAAGACGCATTGTGGTACCTTGGTCTCGGGGAGGCAGCTGCTCACTGGTGCCCTCAGCTTCAGGAACATGCTGAGGAGGTGGACAGGATTTCTCTGGTGGCGGCGCTGCAATGTGAGTACAGTGAGATGATGAGGAATTCCCCGAAGAAACCTGAGCCAGCGCCGAAGGGGAGACATTCCCGGGCCTCTGTAGTATTGGCTCCTCACCAGTCTCGGGCACCCGTTCCCGCTCCTGCTGCACCTGCTCGAGAATGCCACTATCCAGGGAAATACCGCCGGAGGAATGCCTCCACCTCTCAGTCAGCAGTTTTTCCTTCGCCAAAGCAGAAGACTCCTGCAGTAGCGCCCCCTTTGTGTTTTTCCTCTCCGGCTGATCCGCCAGCTTCCTCTCTTTCTGCAGCTGCTGTTTCCTGCCTCTCCTCAACATTCTCTCCTGCTGCTGAGAGGTCGGCTGTTTCTTTCCCAGCTCCGCCCATCACCATGTCTGCAGGGGCGGCTCCTCCACATTCCACTGAGGGGCCACATGAGAAAACATCATGCCCCGGGAATACAGGCAAGTGTCTTTTCATTCTCTATTTCCAACATATAAATTTTCTTGCCTGATTCCCGGTGGTGAGGCTCAGCCGCCACAGTCCTGTGAGCTCTCACCGCCTGCTGCAGCTAAAGACTTTTCACCTGCTCTCTCCGTGTCTCCTCCTCTGCCCCCGAGTGTCGGCTGAATACTGGATTGAGCCACTGGGTGATGGAGGAGCCTGCAGCCCTGGAGAACCTGGTCCCAGTCCCGCAGCCCCAGTCTGGAAGGAGGGAAAGGGCTGCGACCGAGCTGAAGCCTGTGCTGATGAAGGAGTGTCCCCTGGCCTCAGCAGAACAGGATCCAGTGCCAGCAGAAGATTGACCTCCTGAATCCACGCTGGACGAGCCACCTACATGGGTCAACTCATTGGGGGGTCCTGGGACTGCACCAACCACCATGCCTGCTGCAGGGGCCGCCGCAGCAGAGCCAGAGCTGGATCTCCAGAGGGCCGGGCCCGAGATGGCGTTGCCTGGATCGACGGAGTCCTGGACGGCAGTGGAGCTTGAGCTCAGGCAAGTGCTCATCTTTGTTTTCATTGTTTCAAGTTTGGAGAGATCTTGTTGGGCTCTTGGTGGGGAGAGCCAAATGCAGCTGTCAACTGCACCTGACCTTGCCTCACTGGGCTCCACTGCCACCGGTGACCCTGACCCTGTTTCTCTGTCTCTTTTGCCTGAGTTTTCCTCCAGGGTCACCGAGGATCATTCAGCTTCGCTAGAGGTCTCCGTGGGTCCGGCCTTACTGCCTGAGATCTCAGCAGGCCCAGCTTCCCCTACCGAGGTCGTCGCGGGTTCTCTGTCCATGCCGGGGACCTCTGAAGGTGCAGCTCCCCCTGCTGAGGTCATCGCGGGTGCTCCATCCAAGCCCAGGACCTACGAGGGTGCTGCTCCCCCTCCGGATGAGGCCTTCGCCGGTGCTCCGTTCCAGCCCGGGACCTCCATGGGTGCAGCTCCTCCTCAGTCTAGGTCTCTGTGAGCGCTGTGTCCCAGTTGGGGACTGTCATGGGTGCTGCGCCCCAGCATGAAACCTACTTGGGTTTGAGGAAATCGGGCCCGGGGGAGCCTATCTGTCCTGCAGGAACTGCTGCTGCGGGTTATTTAAAGGACACAAGCAATTGGAAACTCTTGCGCCTGTGTGATCTTTCTATTGAAGATATTGAAGATTTATATCTTTTCGGAGCAATGGTCATCGGAATTCTACTGATTGGCTTTGGGATTGTTCTGGTGCACCGCAAATTGAAGAAGATGGACAGAGCTTATCAAAAAGCGGACCCGGCGAAGCTCACTCATCAAATTGACCAACTGGGCGGGACTCTGACAGCGGCCAATGGAGAACTGTACAGGAAAATGGATTACATCACGATCACGCTGAGAGCTGTTCACGAATCGATTTCAATGCCTGGCCATGATGGAATTGGAGCACTGAATCCGTAAGAGAATAGAAAGTTTTTTCTCTGAAGTCAGTGCTATTTGACCTGTTTTTTTTCGGCACCCCTCAGCATTCAGTCCTCCTGATAATCAACAGTATAATGTTTTCATAACACTGGCGGGCAGCATCTGACTCTCAAGGACAGCTGTCTGGCTCAACTATTCCATCTGCCGTGCTCAAGGACAAGTGCCTTTGCTTCAGACTGTAGTCATAACATCTGCTGAGGAAGAGACTATTGTTGTCCACCTAACTGATTTGCCACTGATTGCACCCAACTCACACATACTGATCCATTTATACTGACTGATGAAGACATTCACTCACTGCTCTCTTTGTGTCATTGTGTGGATTCTATTGTCTGCTAATTGTGCATTGAAAGTTTTTTTCTTGTAATCATAATATCAGTCATATATGAACTTTATTCTGATCAACAATGCGTTTTTCTCTCTCCTACTGTGTCCACCCTCCCCTTCTCCCACTGCCTACTGTTCCCCTCCTGCTGACAGGCGCCTCCACGGCTCGCCGCGTCATTGAGAATGTCATTTATGACGTTTTCAGTGTCAAGTCAAATTCCTCGTATACTTACCTGTTATTTACTTGTAAATGTGCTTGGCAATAAACTTATTCTGATTCTGATTCTGATTCTGGGTGCTGCGCTCCAGTGCTGGCCTGCTGTAGGCAATGCACTCCAGCATTGGGGCCACCGTGGGTGCAGTTCTGGCCCAGTCCAAGTCCACTGAGGGTGCAGCTCTGGCCCAGTTCGGGTTCACCAAGTTTGCAGCTTTGGCCCACTCGGGGCCCACCTAGGGTGCAGCTATGTCCCAGTCTGGGCCCAACATGGGTGCAGCTCCGTTCCAGCCCGGAGTCACCGTGGGTGCTGCGATGTCCCAGTTCGGGACCACCAAGGGTACTACAGAGCAGTCCAAAACTGTTGTGGTCCCCTCTCTTCTGCCAGATGCCGTTGTGGTTCCCCTTCCTCTGCCAGACTCCATTGTGGTTCCCCCTCCTCTGCCGGATGCCGTCGTGCTTTTCCCTCCTCTGCCAGATGCCATTGTAGTCCCTCTCCTCTGCCAGATGCTGTCAGGGTTCACCCTCTTCTGCCAGATGCTGTTGTGGTTCTCTCTCCTCTGCCCAAGGCCATCGTGGTTCCCTAACCTCACCCTGACATTGTCATGGTTTCCCCGACTCCTCCATCTTACCAGACATTAGTTCTTCCTGTTGGGCAGCCACCTCCTGGACCACCCTTTCTGTTCAGGTATCTAAAAAAAACTCCATCCATCATGCAATCTGACAGGCCTGGGACTTTTGCCGCCCACCTGAACCGTCCAGCTCTTTGGTCCAGGAAGCTTAGATGGTTGGGGGTTTTGCCTGTTTTGGGTCAACAGCAGGGTTTTCGTTTTGTCCCTCCTAGCCTGTTTCCCCCACCACCCACCCACGGTGGGTTATTGTTTGTCACGCCGCGCCGCTCATCGGCAGCGCCACCTGCTCGCACACCTGCTCATCATCAGCGGTGAGGAATATAAGCCACCTCGCCCTGAGCTTCGGCCTGAAGCCGTCAGACTTCATTCCCCGTCTACGTGACGCAACTCTTTCTTCAGCACGACGCTGTGCGGTAAGAACCACTTACCTCATATTCTCCAGTCTGCTCCCCAGTGCACAGGTGGATTCCTCGGCGGCGGACAACTCCGTCCCTCGTCCTTCCTCGCTGCTGCACCGAGTCCTGCAGGTGGCTGTCTCCCGGGGTCCCGTCCTTGTTGTGCCAGTCATCTGTCCCAAGCAAGTAAGCTTCTCCCTCGCCTATTCTCCTCCTGTGTTGGTGTGTGCCCATCACCCTGTGTCTCTGTTCTCTCCCATAGGGTTGCCGGCTGTACGGTCTCCTGCCTCTGTGCCTGAAGCAGACGCCGCCACCAACACATTAACATTCCGCTGACACACACTCATACACCCCTGTTGTTAATAAACAGTTTGAACTACTCTGAGCCTGTGTGTGTGCGTCTCCTGAGCCGAACGTTATGTCAGTACGGCTTCAGCAGAGCGGCTCGGCAGACGGCGGGCTCGCACACTGGTTTTCCACTCTCGAGGCTCGAGTGGATCAGATTGTCTATCAGCAACAGGTGATTTTTAATCAGTTGATTACTATAACTAACCGGTTGGACCGCTTGGACCCCCAACAGCCGTTCCCCCCGGCTCGTCAGGGTGGCGCAGCTCCTGCTGCTCCAGTGGCCGTCCAGCAGGCTCCGGGTGCACCGGTTTGGCTCACGCCCATTCCGACCCCCGCCCGTTTTAGCGGTAAGCTCGGCGGAGCGCGGGGGTTTATTATGCAGTGTGAGTCCGTTTTCCACCGGGTGCCCGGGGACTTTCCCTCAGATCATAGCCGAATTGGTTATATCGGGAATCTCCTGGAGGGGCGAGCATTAACATGGGCCTACGCCGTAATGGCGAGGCCCGGTTATGCCACCCTCACGTATGACCAGTTCGTGAGACGCTTCCTGGAGGTCTTTGACCATGCTCTTACCGAGACGGTCCAGGTCGATCGGCTTCTCGCCCTCCAGCAGGGAAGCCGGTTGGCAGCGGACTACGCGGTCGACTTCCGGGTAGCGGCGGAGGAGTTAGGCTGGGAGGAACGCTCCCTCTGCGGCCTTTTCCTCCGCAGTCTCAATGATGATCTGAGGGATGAACTAGCTGGGCGGGATATCCCTGAGACGCTAGCCGAGCTAACATCTCTAGCGATCAGTTTGGATAACAGGCTGCGCAAGCGCTCCTCGGGGCAGAAGTCGTCTTCTTCTCGCCCTCGCGAAGCCTCGCCGCGCCTGTTCCAAGCTCGCCCCCTGGTGGTGCCGCCACCATCGTGCCCCGAGGAGTCGGAGCCGATGGTGACGGGCTGGACAAAGCTTTCCCCTGCGGAGAGACAACGCCGCCGTGAGTTGGATCTCTGCATGTATTGCGGAGATGACCAACACACGGTGAAGCTTTGTCCACGGAAAGCCAGTCGGCGGGGTCCGCAAGTCACTGTAGGGGGCCTCGCGGACGTCAACCGGTTAAATCCACTCACCCAATTGAAGCTGCCCATCCGTTTCTGCCACAATCCCACTGGGCTTCTCACCCACGCACTGGTGGATTCGGGCGCAGAAGGCAGCTTCATTTCACAAAGCCTGGCAACCCGTTTGGGCATCCGCTGTCAGGCACTCAAGAATCCCATCTCCCTTGTCAACCTCTCCCGTGCCTCCCTTGGGAGAGTCTCACACCAGACCATCCCCGTCCCGGTCATCATCTCGGGAAACCACCGGGAGGAGATGACTTTTTATGTCCTACCCAACTCTGTGTCGCCCGTCATCCTGGGGTATCCCCGGCTACGCCTTCACAACCCTGTCCTGGATTGGAAGTCAGCTGGGGTATCGGCATGGAGCACGTTCTGCATGGGCACCTGCCTTCAGTCCGCTGCCTGCTCTCCGTCCGCTTCTCCCCCTGCGACGGACGCTGCACCCCCGGACCTGTCTCTGGTGCCTCCGGAATTTCACGACCTGGGTATGGTGTTCAGTAAGACTAAAGCTATGTCTCTCCCCCCTCACCGGCCCTATGACTGTGCCATCAACCTCCGCCAGGGGGCCCCCTTACCTTCTGGTCGGCTCTATAGCCTGTCAGCGCCGGAGAAGGAGACAATGAACGCCTACCTGAAAGAATCATTGAGCGCTGGGATAATCCGCCCATCATCGTCACCCGTGGGGGCAGGGTTCTTCTTCGTGGGAAAAAAGGATGGGTCCCTCCGCCCTTGCATTGACTACCGGGCCCTCAACGACATCACTGAGAAGGACCGTTACACCCTGCCCCTCATGGACACTGCCTTCCACTCCCTCCAGGGGGCGACCTGGTTCACCAAGCTGGATCTACGCAGCGCATACCACCTCGTCCGGATCCGGGAGGGAGATGAGTGGAAGACAGCCTTCCGTACCCGGAACGGCCACTTTGAATACCTGGTAATGCCGTTCGGGTTGACCAACGCTCCTGCCGTCTTTCAGCGCCTCATTAATGACGTCCTCCGGGACTTCATCGGCCTTTTTGTGTTCGTCTACCTGGACGATATTCTCATCTTCTCCAAGTCCAGGGACGAGCACCAGGTCCATGTGAGGCGGGTCCTTCAAAGACTGCTGGAGAATCGGCTATACGTGAAGGCTGAAAAATGTGAATTTTACGCCAGGACTACATCCTTCCTGGGGTTCATCATCGCCCACGAAAAGGTGCTCCCAGACCCAGAGAAGGTGAAGGCGGTGGTGGAATGGCCTACACCTGCGTCCCGGAAGCAGGTGCAACAGTTCGTTGGTTTCGCCAATTTCTACCGCCGCTTTGTCCCCAACTTCAGCTCCATCGTCGGACCACTGACCCGCCTCACGTCCCCTAAGGTCCCGTTTCGGTGGACCGAAGAGGTCGCTGCTGCCTTTCAGGCGCTGAAGACGGAGTTGTCCTCCTCCCGGGTCCTTCGCCAGGTCTACCCCACGCTGCAGTGCATCGTGGAGGTAGACACCTCGGACACAGGAGTGGGAGCAGTGCTATCCCAGCGGTCGCCGGACGATGGCGCCAAACGGCCCTGCGCCTTCTTCTCCCGGTGCTTGTCCCCGGCGGAGAGGAACTACGATGTGGGGGACAAAGAGCTCTTGGCCATCAAACTCGCCCTGCAGGAGTGGCGCCACTGGCTAGAGGGGGCGAACCTGCCGTTCGTGGTCCTGACGGACCACAAGAACTTGGAATACCTACGATCTGCCAAGCGCCTGAACGCCCGCCAGGCGCGCTGGTCCTTGTTCTTCGCCAGGTTCCAGTTCTCCATCACCTTCAGGCCTGGCTCCAAGAACGGCCTGCCTGACGCCCTCTCTAGGCAGTTCACCCCCGTGGAGTCGGAGGAAACGCCCCACACCATCCTGCCCAGGTCGTGCGTCGTGAGAGCCATCTCGTGGGACATTGAGAGCAAGATCCGGAAGGCGCAGGAAGTGGAACCTGACCCTGGCGGCAGACCGGAGGGGCAGCTGTTCGTGCCATCTGCGGTCCGAGGAGAGGTCATCCACTGGCTGCACATCTCCAAGTTCACCTGTCACCCTGGCACTTCCCGGATGATAGACCTCCTCCAACGGTACTTTTGGTGGCCAGGCCTGCGGAGGGACGCAGCCCGCTACGCCCAGGCCTGCCCAATCTGTGCCACCTGCAAGTCGGGAAATGCCCCTCCAGTGGGTCTGCTCCAGCCCCTGCCTGTCCCTGGCAGGCCCTGGTCGCACATCGCGTTGGATTTCGTCACCGGACTCCCCATCTCCAACTCCTATGACACCATCCTGACCATTGTGGACCGTTTCTCCAAGGCTGTGCACTTCGTCCCCCTGCGAGGTCTCCCTACTGCCCTGGAGACGGCAGATCTCCTCGTCCAACACGTGGTCAGGCTGCACGGGATTCCGGTGGACGTGGTCTCGGACCGGGGCCCCCAATTTTCATCTGAGGTTTGGAGGTCGTTTTGTAACGCCATCGGAGCCAAGGTGAGCCTCTCCTCCGGCCATCACCCCCAATCCAACGGGCAGTGTGAACGGACCAACCAGGAGCTGGAGGCTGCGCTCCGCTGTGTGACCTCATCCAAACCCACGTCCTGGAGCAACCATCTTGCCTGGGTTGAATACGCCCACAATACCGCTCGCTCTTCTGCTACAGGGATGTCCCCCTTCAAGGCGTCCCTGGGTTATGACCCCCCGCTGTTCCCGGTGCAGGAGAGTGAGGTAACTGTTCCCTCGGTTAGGGCACATCTCAGGCAGTTCCGCTCCATCTGGGCTGCCGTGCGCAATGCACTTTTACGCACAGCGGAGCGCAACAGGACTGTGGCGGACCGGCATAGAAGACCTGCCCCGGCATACAGAGTTGGGCAACATGTCTACGTTTCTACCCAGGACGTAACTCTAAAAGGCGAGAGGAGGAAGCTGGCACAACGATTCATGGGTCCCTATCCCATCACCCGGATCATCAACCCGGTGGCTGTGGGCGTGGCTATTCCCCCCTCCCTCCGCATCCATCCCACCTTCCACGTGTCAAAGGTGAAGCTGGCAGTCTCCGACCCCCTTTGCCCTCCTCCTGCTGTGCAACCCGCGCCCCGGATGATTGGTGGCCATCCGGCCTGGCCCGTCTCCTCCATCCTAGACTCCCGGCGCCGGGGTCGTGGGTTGCAGTACTTGGTGGACTGGGAGGGCTATGGGCCCGAGCATCGACAGTGGGTACCCCCGTCTTTCGTGTTGGACCCATCGCTCATCGCTGACTTCCACCGAGCGCACCCAGAGAAGCCATCGCCAGGAGGCGCTGCTAGAGGGGGGAGTACTGTCACGCCGCGCCGCTCATCGACGGCGCCACCTGCTCGCACACCTGCTCATCATCAGCGGCGAGGAATATAAGCCGCCTCGCCCTGAGCTTCGGCCTGAAGCCGTCAGACTTCATTCCCCGTCTACGTGACGCAACTCTTTCTTCAGCACGACGCTGTGCGGTAAGAACCACTTACCTCATATTCTCCAGTCTGCTCCCCTGTGCACAGGTGGATTCCTCGGCGGCGGACAACTCCGTCCCTCGTCCTTCCTCGCTGCTGCACCGAGTCCTGCAGGTGGCTGTCTCCCGGGGTCCCGTCCTTGTTGTGCCAGTCATCTGTCCCAAGCAAGTAAGCTTCTCCCTCGCCTATTCTCCTCCTGTGTTGGTGTGTGCCCATCACCCTGTGTCTCTGTTCTCTCCCATAGGGTTGCCGGCTGTACGGTCTCCTGCCTCTGTACCTGAAGCAGATGCCGCCACCAACACATTAACATTCCGCTGACACACACTCATACACCCCTGTTGTTAATAAACAGTTTGAACTACTCTGAGCCTGTGTGTGTGCGTCTCCTGTGCCGAACGTTATGTCATTGTTGTGCTCCTATTGGTGGGGTTTGTTCTTTTTTTTTAATGTTACCCTGGGGTGTCTGGTATCCACTTCTTGAGAGGGAGGCTCTGTCATGAGCTGAGCACAGGAGGTTTCCACCATGCTTAATCTCATGGCTTTTTCTCTATATTTGTATATTTGTTGTATTTTGTGCTTTTTGGTTTCTGTTATTCCCGTACTGTTTTCCATTTTCCTGTTTATGTATTAGTTTTTATTAAGTTCTTGTTTTGTATTAATTTGTATTTAGGTCCCAGTCTGCATTTGTTGATATTTTATTCTTTATTCCTTACTGTTGTGTTCTCCCTCTGGGTTGACAGCTGTCAGTGGTGATTCCTAGTTTGTGCTCCGTGTGGGTGTTGCCCCTTTAAGCTGCCAGCTCTGGTCACTCCCCTCTCATTGATCCAAGATGGTCCAATTATGAATCAATGTTTCCTTCTGCCTGCTCATGTGACCCACACCTGTCAGTACTTGTGTGATTTGTTTCTGATCCTATTTAAAGGCCAAATGTCACGTAATTTTTTTTTCTAAATGACAACGAATTTAGATAAAATACACATAGCTTAAACCAAATATTCATACCGGAGACCATATCACCCACCTGTATTTACATAATTGCACAAAATACACCAGGTGAAGGCCCCACCTTGCTTGCTGGCTTGTGACAGCCAGTCCAGACCACGCCCATGTTTTTGACATCACCAGCTGTACCCTGGCTGCCCTGCCTATCCACATTCACACTTATCAACATTGGACAATCATGACGGAAAGTGACAGTGATTGTGAACAAATTAGTTTAGTTTTGTCTTTTTTTTTGTCAGTGATTCAGACAGTGACAGAGGCATAGAACCTTACAGGTTCGAGCCGTCCCAGACGGAATCAGATGCTTTGTCTGATGACAACAGTTCCAACGATGACCAGAGAGCAGAACCAGTGGAAAATGTCATTGAACTGGACATTAATCGCCTCCAGAATTGCGAAGCCGAAGGGGGTCTGTCGAGGGCGCCCCATAAATATTGATTTTTCGGAAGCCATTATTATTACAGTGGAGGAGAGCCGCTGCTGTCAAGAAATTGACCAGATCAATATGAAAATGGAGGCGCATACCTGTCAAGTGAGACGTTTTTGCCGTATTTTGGTGCCAAGCGCGGCTGTGGGGGACGGTGGAGTGTTGGGGGACACTTTTCTGGGAAATGTTTTAAATGTAGTTCGTGTTGTTATTGTCAAATATTTTAAGGAAAATACGGGGAAAATGCAATTTTAGCAAAAACGGGTGTATTGCCATTTCTGTACGCCCAAAAGAAAAATATACTGGAAAAAAAATTGAGTGTTTTGCGGAGCACGTCCTGTGTGTGATCCCCCACAGCTGGTGCCGGCTCAGCCTGAGCTATTATCACTACAATGAGAAGTGTGGAGTCAATCAGTCAGATTGTCGGGGCGGGCTGATTGCTCAGCGTGAGCTATTCTCACTACAATGAGAAGTCATTAGGACAATGGTTTAACACGTTCAGCTGTGCAGCGGTTGCGGAACAGAGAGGGATCGCCTGACAAATACAGAATTCTGCTTTTTTTTTTTATTTTGCGCCGGATGCTGAGTTGTGTTATTATTGTCAAATATCCATGAATCCTTAAAATATTTGACAATAACAACACGAGTTGCATTTGGGGCATTTCCCAGAGAGGTGTCCCTTGTTGCTCCGCCGTCCCTTATAGCCGCTTTTTACGGTGTTGAAGTACGGCGAAAACGTCTCACTTGACAGGTATGAAAACATTTCCCAGAGAAGTGTCTCTTATTACCCAGCTGTCCCTGATAGTCCCGTTTTAAGGTATGGGTGAAATATCCAATTTTTTCTTTCTTGTTGCTCACTTCAACCTTCCAGTCTCCATATAAACAATCAATTGAAATACCCCAAGCATCAAACTAGGGTACAATCGATTTCGTCACTTCCGCCTTCTTCCCCAGGCGATTCCAGGGGCCGTGTCAGGCCAAGCGCGGCAGTTTTAAATTAACGAATATTCCGTTGTTACTGAAGCATATGCACCAAGACCCGAACGGATCGGTTCCCTTTTATATCTAGTTTCAAGATATTTAAAGTACCCTGTTACGTGACATTTGGCCTTTAAGGACAGTTATTTTCATTTCCCATGGCCGCAGTCTTTGAGTTTCCTTTTCCTCATCTCCACCAGAATGCAGCCCTTGTTCTGGTGCACTAATCTGTAAGTTTACTCATTTGTTTGAATTTTGTGTTGGAGCATTGTTTGGACTTCATGTTTTGTTGTTTTCAATAAATCTCACAAACTCATAGTTCAGCGTGTGGGTCTTCCTCTCTGCCCTGAGGGGCAACTCATGACAAAAGACTGCGGCCAGTAAAAGACCCAGCTGCTGTGAGTTGTGGGTTTTGTTTTTTTGTTTCATTCACCTGTTCCGCTGAAACGAATTATTTCCCCAGTCCATACGGACTCTGCAGGTAGGCGCAGCTACCCGATGAGCCTGGGGTGGGAGTGCTGCAAAGCCCTGATGGAGATGGATGGGCTAATCTCCGCAGAGCGCATCGGCCCTACCCCGAAAGACGCATTGTGGTACCTTGGTCTCGGGGAGGCAGCTGCTCACTGGTGCCCTCAGCTTCAGGAACATGCTGAGGAGGTGGAGAGGATTTCTCTGGTGGCGGCGCTGCAATGTGAGTACAGTGAGATGGTGAGGAATTCCCCGAAGAAACCTGGGCCAGCGCCGAAGGGGAGACATTCCCGGGCCTCTGTAGTATTAGCTCCTCACCAGTCTCAGGCACCCGTTCCCGCTCCTGCTGCACCTGCTCCAGAATGCTATTCTCCAGGGAAGTACCGCCGGAGGAATGCCTCCACCTCTCAGTCAGCAGTTTTTCCTTCGCCAAGGCAGAAGACTTCCGCAGTAGTGCCCCCTTTGTGTTTTTCCTCTCCGGCTGTTCCGCCAGCTTCCTCTCTTTCTGCAGCTGCTGTTTCCTGCCTCTCCTCAACATTCTCTCCCGCTGCTGAGAGGACGGCTGTTTCTTTCCCAGCTCCGCCCATCACCGTGTCTGCAGGGGCGGCTCCTCCACATTCCACTGAGGGGCCCACAACCGCTGAAGCCACGGAGAGAGCGAATTCTACACCTGCTGCAGCAGAAAACATCACACCCCGGGAATACAGGCAAGTGTCTTTTCATTCTCTGTTTCCAACATATAAATTTTCTTGCCTGATTCCCGGTGGTGAGGCTCAACCCCCACAGTCCTGTGAGCTCTCACCACCTGCTGCAGCTAAAGACTTTTCACCTGCTCTCTCCATGTCTCCTCTTCTGCCCCCGAGTGTCGGCCGAATACTGGATTGAGCCACCGGGTGATGGAGGAGCCTACAGCCCTGGAGAACCTGGTCCCAGTCCCGCAGCCCCAGTCTGGAAGGAGGGAAAGGGCTGTGACCGAGCTGAAGCCTGTGCTGATGAAGGAGCGTCCCCTGGCCTCAGCAGAACAGGATCCAACGCCAGCAGAAGATTGACCTCCTGAATCCACACCGGACGAGCCACCTGCATGGGTCACCTATTTAAGGGCAGTTATTTTCATTTCCCATGGCCGTAGTCTTTGAGTTTCCTTTTCCTCATTTCAACCAGAACGCAGCCCTCATTCTGGTGCACTAATCTGTAAGTTTACTCATTTGTTTGAATTTTGTGTTGGAGCATTGTTTGGACTTCATGTTTTGTTGTTTTCAATAAATCTCACAAACTCACAGTTCAACGCGTGGGTCTTCCTCTAAGCCCCGAGGGGCAATTCATGACACTTCAGTACACTTTGCAGTACACTACTGGGTGATCGGAATGCACTTAGAGTGTGATTAGCAAGACTGTGTTGCCAAGGGATGCCAGTTTCATGTGTTATCCTCCAGAGCCAATTGTTTCCTCATGTTTGCATCAGACCAATCAAATCATAGGAAATGAGCAGCATCATTGCTGATTGTACTTCCTGTTAGTGACTTTAGGAAGTGCTAAGCACAGTTATGGAGCAGGAGTTTGGGAGTTTTTAGTTCAAAATATCTTTATCAAACTATGGATAACATGGTTTTTGAGCACCTCACTATGACTTATGATACTTACATACATACATACATGTATATATATATATATATATATATATATATATTGGTCTACCCTGATTGCGTTTGCCCTCGCATAACTGCTGAGGGAGACGCTGGTGGTCCATCCTCTCTGAAATAGCCTATAATAATAATAATAATAATAATAATAATAATAATAATAATAATAATAATAATTTTCTTATGTTCAGTATTCATTACAGGCACTGTGAAATTTTTAAGCCTTTTTTGATAGTTATAATTATATTTTTTTCAAATGAAATTACAGTCATTGTTAATATTGTATCCAGTTTAATGTCAGTGTAATAAAACACAACTTTACAGATATTTATGTGACCTTAGAGAGACCACAGACATAAAGAAAGCAAGCATTAGAAAATGATACTTAAAGAACCAGTTTTTCCCCCCCACACAACAACAACAACAACAACAACTTTCTTTTATTTGCCCTTCTCAAAAAAATTACCCACACCAGGCCACTGGCTACAACTAAGCTGATTTCTCCTCCTCCTTGTCATCCACTTTCTTGTGTATTTACTCTTTGTACTTCCCTCACTACTATATGTCGCATTACTTGTGTTTGCTGCTGGTTCCCAATGCCTGTGTTCCTCATGCTACCTGAGGGCTACTTGTTTCTTACGGCCTTCCTCACCATCATTTATATTGCTATTCAGTCTACATTAAAGATGCCAACTTTTCAACCAGTAACTTTTAAATCTCTGCATTGTGTGGCTTCTATTGTGCTATGCACTTCTGGGGCTGTGAAGGTGATTCCACTACATTTGTGAATCTCTGTGCCTACCACTTAGTATTGATTTCTAGGTTTTCTCTCTTTTTCCTTTTCTCTCATTTTGCATAGCTGAAGATCTTCAGTGGGATACTCCAAAGGAAACATACAAACACCACCAAGGGAATGTTGTGCGGAGATGGTGAATAAATGCCAAATTAGGCTAATAGATGTAAACACACACACACTCCCAAAGCACTGTTGGCAGCTGCCCACTTAATGCGTTGCATTGCACGAAGAAACAGGAGGCTGGATCTCCGGAGAGGAGCAAGCCATTGTTTTTGTCTGTCAACGACCAAATTGATTATAGATTGATTTGACCATCCGCTCAGGCTGGTTCATTATCAGGCTATGGGATTACTGTTCAAATGCTGATATATGTTGGAGACATCCCTCATTTATGTATACTTAAAGCACTAAATTCTGATCAATCTAACCTGTTGTAAAAGCTCAGAAAGACAAATACTGTATGTAAACGTTTTGGTAGATTTCAAGGTACATGCTTTGAATTATATATTTACCTATGCATTTATTTATGTGTTTGTTCATTTGTTTTTAAAATAATGCTTCATACGTAATAACATTGTAAGCATATTATTATTCTGACCACTGATTTAAAACTGTGATTAACTCATTCCTCACCATTCATGCGCTATATAAGTGCAGGTTAGTTAGTTAGTTAGATATAGATATTTGTTTCCTATAGGCCCTTAGAATAGAGGGTTAGTATTAATGAAAAGCGCTTTGAGTGGTCTTTGTGACTAGAAAAGCGCTATATAAGTGCAGGTTAGTTAGTTAGTTAGTCATACGAGATTTTCCGTCAAGTGGTGTTTTCACTATTATATTTTAGGGGGTGCTGTGACCAATCTTATCAATTAATGTTGCATGTCAGGGGTCCAACATCCAGTAAAGAAGAAGCTCCACTAAAAGCCGGACGTTCTTCCCCAAAGCAGCTGAATCTCAAAAACCATGAGACCATGCATACACCAGCAGAAAAATGACACCGATGCAGAGGCCTTGCTGCTGGTATTGAACTCATTCATATTTTAATCATTCCGAATCTCATCCGGATAAAGGGAATAAGTTTGGTGGCTCAAATAAAGATAGCGAAGTGGAAAACAGCCCACTCTGACACGTCAGTCAAAGAAGTGGGAGAGACACTGAAATATCTCATCGCATTGGGTAAAGGAATGACCCAAGGACATGGGGGACGAAGACGCGTGTAGAGAAGAATGGCACACTGTCACTAGTCAGTGGAAAGTGATGGCTCAGACAATAATACAACAGAAGCAAAGTGGAGAGATTCAAGATCTGCAAGAGGTAAGGAGTGATAATTTATATCCAAATTTATGACTCCTGCCAACTTCCAAAAAGCAGAACAATTTGTAAATACACTACTCACAAAGAGTTAGGGATATTCGGCTTCCGGGTGAAATTTCACAAAGCACTTAAAATGCACTATAACCTTTACAGGTGAACTTAATTTGATCTTCTCTAACCTCTTGAATGCAAATGTCCAACTGTTCAATGTTTCAGTACTTTTTGCGTAACCTCTTCCACTCTGTTCAATTTCCCTAAAAACACCTAAAAATAACATGCCCAAAGTAAATCAAAAGCTGTTCTTCAACCCTTTGAAGCATCTTCACGGGGTTGGTCTCATTTAAAAGAAAACACTCTGAATTTTTTGGCAAAACAGCCATAATCTCTCTAAGTGCTCCTGCCATTGAGTAACAATCATCTAAACATACTGAATTTGAAGAAAATAAAGTTTGCCTGGGTGTTTTTTTTAGATACAAATGCTTGCAAATAACAAACAGCTGTCAGATACTTGCTGGAAAACACAACAGAAATGTAGAACCAAGTGTTTTCAAGCTCAGGACAAAATTTTGTAACAATACCACAAAAAATGAATATATTACACAGCTTTTTTTTCTCAGGTTGTAACAAGGTGTTCTTGAACTGTGCCAAATCTCAGCAGTTTGCACATTAAAACCAAAGGGTAATAACCCAGACATACACAGAACAGTTCCTGTTTGGTTTTTTTTTAGTTTGTTTTTTACAGGCAAAAATAGCCTACAGTGTAAGAAAAATTATGCTAAAAATTAATACATTTCACTAAAGTATAAACAAAAACAACCTTCCCCCCTCCAATTTTTCCAGAGTTCACTATCTCACCAGTTTACACAGATACAGGTCAACTGGACCCCTGACCAAGTGCGCACCCCAAGTGGACCACGGAATCCAATCTGTACATGTACAGGTGCACTCTCCATCCAGTGACTTATAAATGCTGCCCCAGATGAAAACCAGTCTGTGGGACTACAATGTTCTGAATGAGGCTTTAGAAAATTATGAATCACTTTGTAAATCACTGGATTGAAAATGTACAGATTGAATACCGGGGTCCACCTGGGGTCCACACATTAGTGTGGTCACTTGGTCAGGGATCCATTTCACCAGATCCCATTTACAGAGTAAAACAAAAGCATAATAACCCAGACATACACAGCACAGTTCCTTTTTTTACAGGAAAAAATAGCCTACAGTGAAATAAAAATATTAAAAGCGGAAGAAGATGGATGGATGGGTGGATGGATGGATGGACACAGTAACAAATAACCCCCCCCCACACACACACGGCGCACACAAAAACGTCGCCATGCGGGACCCTTGTAATTACGACTGGTCAAAAGTTATTTTTATTACTATTTTTATCGATAAAGAATAATTTAGATTATAAGACTTACCTGTTCACAACCGCACTGTCGCTGGTACTGTCCGCTGGCGTCTGACGATCGTCAGCTATTCCTTTGTTGCAACCTCCATTGTTTACTGATTTGTCGTCCAGGTCACCCGACCCGGTCAAGTCATCTACGTTTTCATGCATGCCCTTTCAGTTTAATTTGTGAACCATTTTTCAAAACAAGTAAAATAATGGCTAATGTTACCCTGACCCTTCTGCACAGCATCACAAAGGACTGCGTGTCACACAGCGGCGGAGTCAAAAGAGATTTTACGCATGGGAATGCATGGCATTTTACCGGAAATATAAACATGGAACAAGTGCATGTAGGGTGTCATTGAAGTCAGAAATTGATTGGCTAAATGACACGACCATCGTCAGATTACTCAGCTTCAATTGGCTCGTATTATTGATGGGCAGGTCCTTCTTGCTAGGCTTTCGATCATTGATTATTCAAGGTTTAAAAACCCAAATCAAGGCTCTTGTTGGTGGAATGAGATGTCAATCTCATTCTAAACCAATCAATCACTCCTTTGGCTTTTTGTTTACGACTGTGTCTGTACTGGAAGACCAGAAATACAGCTTTTTTTTTTTATTGCACACTGAGATGCACTAAGACGCAGAGACATGATCGGCCACGGAAACACAGAGTGGTGATTGCTGTTCTCTAACAAGGTGCTTAACATCAAAATTCACAACAGGTATTTGATACATGAATTGACCAATAAATTTTCTGGTTCAATAAGAATTGGTATTTAAACAGTCCTCTTCATCATGCTGTTCACATTTTGACATCATGAGAGCAAGACAACACCTAACTGTTATGGAGAATTATCTATCTGGTTCTGTATAGTTGTGATCGCGGAGTGGGCATCGGTTAGAATACCAAGAACTGGGCTGGATGACCTCTTTATGGTCTTTATTCAGACTTGCTTCAACACTTGTTCCAACATGTGTGGGTGTGTGTATGTGTGTGTGTGTGTGTGTGTGTGTGGTTCTGTAACAAAAAAAAAAGGGAAGAGCATATCAGATATAAATTCTACCTAATACTTCAATAACATAAATAACCAGGAAAATATAACTAAAGCATTGGAGGAAATATAACAGCTTATAATGAACTAAAATAATGATGGTCAAATCAAATATTAAATAGCAGTCACGTGCTGCCCTTATAGGAAGGCCTCAAAGCCTTAACTACTACACTAATTATTAAAGTAAACAAAGGCACACTTCTCTTATTTGCAATATACCCATAATTACACAAGCTCAAATACAGGTGACTACTTTAAACAATATATATAGACCTAAGAACCAACAACTAAAATAATAATACAGTAACAAGAACATAGTGTAGCTTAGCCCCTTAGTCGATAGCTAACAATGGTAAACAGCGGAATATCATGTCCTTAAAATTATCCAGGTGAACAATAACCATACTAAACGTCTTAATAATCTTCTACAAATCACTCACCTGTGAGTGATTTGTAGAAGGACAACTAAAGTGTAATGTTCTCCTGGAACATGTAATGACGAGGCGCACACACCGGGTGTCAGTTAGGACTTTTTACTTGTCACTTCAAGTGCAACTAACAACTAACCACACATTGGCACATGTACATCTCCTTTTATAGTCAGGTCATGGCCGGGGTCATACTGCCCTCTAGTGGTGACTCTATAGGAACTTCACATATCAATACATCTCCCTTTTTTTTTCTAGTAAAGGTCATGTCCAACTATAAACTTTTTCTCAAATTTCTATATACAAAATAAACTCCATTTCTATTTACATTTCTTTCAACCTTGTACACTGAATCACAAGTTCAATTTTTTTTTTTTTCTTTTCTGTTTACAATTCAACATCAACACATTTTTTCCTCTGTTTACAATTCAACATCAACACATTTTTTTTTTTTTTTTCTCAGTACTCCTTACATTTCCTCAATCAATCTTTTCGGTTTCACAATTTGCCTTTGTGATCTTCTGATTTGTGTCACCTCAGTCTGTTCGTTATTGTCTGTCTCTAAGTTTTGGTTCTCAGCCATTTCTGGTTGTTCGGTTTGGCTGGAAATTAGCATGTCGCTTATTTCACTGTCTGTGACTCTCATTTTTGTCTGAGGCACTTTCAGTAAGTGACGTCGGTTTCGCCTCATTGTTTTCCCATGCTCTGTGATGACTTCATATGATCTGGGAGTTGTTTCTTTAACCACTTTTGCCAGCGGTCCCCATTCTCCATCACATCTCACTCGCACTATGTCCTCATGTGCAAGTGGTCTCAGAGGTCGTGCTCTTCTGTTGTACAGTTCAGTTTGCCTCTCATCACGCCTCACATCTCTCTTTTCCATCACCTGAGATGCTGATGGAAGTCGCGTTCTGAGTTTTCTGTTCATGAGCATTTCTGCTGGGGACAGTCCATTCTCCAGTGGTGATGCTCGGTAATTCAGGATCGCCAGATGTGGGTCTTCTGCATTGTCTGCAGCCTTTTTCAGTATGCGCTTCACAATTTGCACCCCTTTCTCTGCTAACCCATTTGACTGTGGGTACAGAGGGCTTGAGGTCACGTGCTTGAACCCATATGTGTCTGCAAAGTCTTTGAAGCACTGACTCGTGAATTGTGGTCCGTTATCACTTACAACAGTCATTGGAATTCCATGGCGTGCGAACATTGTCTTTGTATGTGCAATCACCTTTTCTGCTGTTGTGTCACTCAACCCTGCAAACTCTGGGTAGGTGGAATGATAGTCCATGTCTAACAGATAGTCCTTGCCCTTAAACTGAAATAGATCCATGCCCACTTTTCTCCATGGCCCTTGAGGCTTCTCATGGGGCCTCATAGGCTCCTTTGGCTGTTGATACCTGTGGCGCTGGCAAATGTCACAGCGCTGCACATATGCCTCAATGTCCTTGTGCATGCTGGGCCAATATAAAACATCACGTGCACGTCTTTTGCACTTTTCAATACCCAAATGCCCCTCATGCACTAATTTAACCATTTCTGATCTCATGGAGGTAGGTATGACTATCCTTGTACCTTTTAACAGAACCCCATCTAACACAGACAGTTCACCTTTAAAGTGTTGGTAAGGCTTGTCAATCATAACCTGTCCTGGCTGATGTATCTGTTCCATTACTCTTTTTAGTTTCTCATCTTTTTGTGTTTCTTTCACTATCTTCGTCCATTTTGCATCTGACACTGGCATGTGTGCCTTAATAGAGTCTACATGTATTTGCACAGCTTCCTCTGTTGTGCTGCTGGTGTTGCTCAAGCTAGCCCTACTCAGCGCATCGGCTACAATTAGTTGCTTGCCTGGTGTAAACTCAAATTTCAAGTCATATTTCTGTAATCTTAACATTAGACGCTGGATGCGCGGTGGTGCGTCACCCAGTGGCTTCTGTGAGATCGCAATCAGTGGTTTGTGGTCTGTTTCTAGTATTACTGACCGTCCATACACATATTCATGAAACTTCTCACATCCAAACACTGCACCTAGAGTCTCTTTCTCTATTTGCGCGTAATTTTTTTCTGCGCTTGTCATGGTGCGCGATGCGTATGCGACTGGATACCACTCTGTGTCATGTTTTTGCAATAGCACAGCTCCTAGGCCGGCTTTGGACGCATCTGTGGACACTTTTAGCAGTTTGTCCTGATCATAGAATTTTAACACTGGCTCCTTTATTAGACTGCTTTTGAGTCACTCCCATTCTCTGGCATGCTCTGCCATCCACTGCCACATTGTATTGGTCTCTAACAAGCTTCTAAGAGCTATTGTGTTAGCTGATAAATTTGGGATAAATTTCCCCATGTAATTGACTAGCCCTAGGGCTCTTTGCAAGTCATTTTTGTTCTGTGGTACTGGCAGCTCTGCTATGGCCCGCACTTTTTCCGGATCTGGTTGCACGCCTGCCCCAGATAATTTTTCTCCCAGGTATGTAATCTCCCGTACCCCGAATTGGCACTTACTCTTATTCAGTTTCATACCTGACTTTTGCGCCTGTGTGAGAACTCTAGCCAACCTTTCGTCGTGCTCCTCTTTTGTTTTTCCCCAGACTACCACATCATCAAGAAAAACTCCCACCCCTTCTATTCCGTCAAACAATTGCTGCACAGTTCTATGGAAAATTTCAGGGGCTGAGCTAATCCCGAACGGCATTCGTAGAAAGCAATGCCTTCCGAATGGCGTGTTAAATGTGCACAATTTAGCGCTTTCCTCATCTAGCACTATTTGGTAAAACCCAGATTTGGCATCTAATTTTGTGAAGTAATTTGCTCCACTCATTGTGCTGGTTATGTCAGATTTTGTTGGTAGCCTGTAATGCTCCCGCTGTATTACTTTATTTAGATCTTTTGGATCTATGCACAATCTCAAATCTCCATTTGGCTTCTCCACTATAACTAGTGAGTTAACTCATTCAGTTGGTTCCTCTATTTTTCTGACCACTCCGTCTGCTATCAGTGAGTCTAGTGTTTCCCTCAGCCTCTTTTTAAGAGCTATTGGCACTTTTCTTGCTGCATGTATGACTGGCTCTGCATTCTCTTTCAGCCTAATTTTTTGTTTGCCCGGTAGGCGGCCTATTCCTTTGAACACCTCTTTGTATTCTTTCACCCAGTCAGTGTGTTTGTGCTTACTTGTTGTAGCCTCTGTATTTTCTCGTGTTGTCACTTTGTCTGTATCAATGACATTCACCCTTTTGATCAGACCTAGCTGATCGCATGTTTTTAAACCCCAAATTGCTTGTCTATTTCCATCAACAAGTACAAACAATGCATTCACTGTTTTACCTTTGTTTGACAGTGTAACCCTGCACATTCCCTTAGTGGGTATTGGCTTATTGTCATATGTTCTCAGATTAATCTTTTTATTTCTTATTTTCGGCTTGTTTTTCAGTCTTTTAAAATCTTTCATTGGCAGGATGTTTACCTGCGCACCTGTGTCGAGCTTCAGTGACATGTCCGTGCCATTCATCTCCAGGCACACTATCCATTCGTCAGCGCTCGTCTCTCCCTCGATGGCGTCCACGTAAAACTGATCCTCCTCGCTGTCGCTCTTTTTCTCCACGAGTTGCACTCTCTTCTTTGAGAAGCAGGTCTTTGCGAAGTGATTTTTTCCGCCACACTTGCGACATTCCTTCCCGAATGCTGGACACTGTTTCAGCGCGTGTTGCCTTCCACACCGCTCGCAGTTCCCGCGCGCGCGCTCTGGGTTTGCCTCCCTTTTTCTTGCCTGCAACGTTCCTTTCGGCTTCGCGCGCTGCACTGCACCGACCTCAGCAGTCTCTTTTTCCTTGCTGCTAAAAGTCTTTAATTGTGCCTTTGTACTCTCAGACGCTTGGCAAATCTGTATCGCTTTCTCCAGCGTTAAGTTAGTCTCTTTCAGTAATTGCATCCGCAATTTGTTGTCTTGGACCCCAATTACAATTTGGTCCCGTATCATTGACTCACTCAATGTTCCAAAGTTGCATGACTGACATTTCAACCGTAGGTCTGTGACATACAGCTCGATGGACTCTGACTCTTTCTGAAGTCTTTTTCTGAACACATACCTCTCGTACGTTTCATTCTTTCTCGGTGTGCAATAATCGTCAAATTTCTTCATCACGGCGTCGAAGTTGCCTTTTTCTTCTTCCGTGAAGATGAATGTGTTAAACACATTTAGCGCCGCTCGCCCTGCTACTGTTAGCAGTAATGCTATTTTCCTCTTCTCGTCACGGAGACCGATAGCAAGCGAATAAAGTTCAAAACTCTGTTTGAATACTTTCCAGTTCTCGTTGACGTTACCGGTCAACTTTAACTCGTCCGGCTGTCGAAGAGCGTTCATCTTCGTCGTCGGTTCGTAGTTTTATATCCTGGTATCATGTAATTTACTCCTGGTACCATGTTATGTTCTCCTGGAACATGTAATGACGAGGCGCACACACCGGGTGTCAGTTAGGACTTTTTACTTGTCACTTCAAGTGCAACTAACAACTAACCACACATTGGCACATGTACATCTCCTTTTATAGTCAGGTCATGGCCGGGGTCATACTGCCCTCTAGTGGTGACTCTATAGGAACTTCACATATCAATACATAAAGGGACATATGCTACCATCAACGATACTCAGGGCAAACTAATGAACAGTGTAATGAGTTCCTTCCTCACAAAAATGGCCGCACCCCCAGTGGTCAGTCTGAGAACTGCAACCAAACCTGTAATATCTTTAATCACAGTCCTGCCTTCATAACACCTAACAATTGATCAACAGTACCTCGCCATTGCAAGGCTTCAAACAGGATGTTCTTCGAGGGAGTGTCATCAGCAGGTTGCAACAGAGATACAGAGAGACTGGAAGAGTCACAGAAAGGCATAAAAGTGGACGTCCTTTGGCCACATCACACGCTAATGACTGCTTCATTGTGAACAGTGTCCTGCAGAACCACATGATGAATGCCACTCAACCCCAGGCACATTCAAGGGAGGTGAGAGGCACCCAAGTGTCATGTTGGACCATTCAAAACCGTTCACATCAGCGTGGTCTGTGTGCTAGACGACCTGCAAGGGTGCCTGACCACATCACTAGGAACAGGTGTCATTGTCTTACATGTGCCAGGGACCATTTAAGCTGGACAAGGGACCAGTGGGCCTCACTGCTGTTCTCTGATGAAAGTTGATTCACGCTGAGCAGAAATGGAGGCCACCAACAGTGTTTGAGACGTTAAAGAGAACGCTATGCGTCAGCCACTGTTGTCACCAGACGAGCCTTTGGTGGTGGTGGTGTTACAGACTGGGCAATTGTGTCTAGTCAATCCAGTACTGCCCCACACCTATGGATATTACAATGACAAGCTGATGCTACCTGAATAACATCATTAATCCAGTCATTCTGCCCCTGCATGAACAACACAGGCCTAATTTCATCTTCATGGACAACAATGCTCCAGTTCATCAAGATTACATTATTAGGGAATGGCTGCTGGAGGCTGGAATACCTCAAATGGAGTGGCCTGTACGTTCTCCAGACCTGAATCCCATTGAAAACCTATGGGATCAGCTGAGTCACTGTGTAGAGGCACGTAACCCTGCACCCCACAACTTAAATGACCTGAGGGCCGCCCTTCAAGAAGAGTGGAATGCCATGCCTCAGCAGACAATAAGTCAGTCGACTTGTGAACAGCATGAAACATCACTGTCAAGCTGTAATTGATGCTCAAGGGCAATTGACAAGTTATTGAGACTTTGACATTTTTTGTTGTGGTACACCCACCACTGTTGTTGGCTTTTGTTTCAATAATTTGTTTGAGATGTGGAAATCACCACTGCATGCTTCAACTTAAATGCCCTACTTTCATGATATAATACCAGTGTTGTCATGAATCTAGGTTTGGTTGTTCCAAACCCAGTTCTGACTTATTGTTATTTCTTGCCCTATTTCCCGTCAGGTGTGTCAGGGAGCTGTTTGGGTCCTTCGCTCCCTGACAACTTGGGCACGCCCCCTCCTCCTGTCAAGTGCCATCAGCTGTGCTTCATTACGGTTGTTCACACACACACCCACACACACACACCCACACACACACACACACACACACACACACACACACTCCATTCATTCCCATTCACACACTCATACATGCTCTCTCACACATCAGGTTCAATTATGTTCAGCCCACGCTTGCTCACACTGGCGATCTCTTTCCTTGTTACCATCAGGATTATTTATTTGCTGCATTTGTGGAAAGAGATTGTCGGAGCATTCACCTCCATACGTGGCAGCTAGTTCTCCATGTATGTGTATTCACTACTTACACACTTGGACAAAATTGTTGGTTCCCTTCTGTTAATGAAAGAAAAACCCACAATGGTCACAGAAATAACTTGAATCTGACAAAAGTGGTAATAAATAAAAATTCTATGAAAATTAACCAATGAAAATCAGACAATGCTTTTGAATTGTGGTTCAACAGAATTACTTTAAAAAACAAACTCATGAAACAGGCCTGGACAAAAATGATGGTACCCCTAGAAAAGATTGAAAATAATGTGACCATAGGGACATGTTCAACCAAGATGTGTCCTCTAATTAACATCACAGGTGTCTACAAACTTGTAATCAGTCAGTCGGCCTATTTAACCGTGCAGCACCGTCGGGCTGCACGGTGGCGCAGTGGTTAGCACTGCGGCAGCACAGTTTACCCTTGGCCGGGGGATTGTGGGGATCGTGGGATCGTGGGTTCGATCCCAGCCCCCGACCAACAGTGATCTGTGTGGAGTTTGCATGTTCTCCCCGTGTTGCGTGGGTTTACTCCGGGATTTCTCCGGTTTCCTCCCACATGCCAAAAACATGCATGTTAGGTTAATTGGCTGTTCTAAATTGTCCCTAGATATCTGTTTCCTATAGGCCTTTAGAATCAAGGGTTAGTATTAATGAAAGCGCTTTGAGTGGTCTTTGTGACTAGAAAAGCGCTATATAAGTGCAGGTTAGTTAGTTAGTTAGTTTAAAGGGTGACAAGTAGTCACTGTGCTGTTTGGTGTCATGGTATGTACTACACTAAACATGGGCCAGAGGAAGCAAAGGAGAGAGTTGTCTCAGGAGATTAGAAAGAAAATTATAGACAAGCATGTTAAAGGTAAAGGCTATAAGACCATCTCCAAGCAGCTTGATGTTCCTGTGACTACAGTTGCACATATTATTCAGAAATTTCAGATCCACGGGACTGTAGCCAACCTTGTGGCCGCAGGAGGAAACTTGATGAAGAATGGTAACAAAAGAGCCCAGAACAACCTCTAAACACATTCATGGTGAACTCCAAGGTAAAGGTACATCAGTGTCAGATCGCACCATCTATCGTTGTTTGAGCCAAAGTGGACTTCATGGGAGATGACCAAGGAGGACACCACTGTTGAAAACAAATCATAAAAAAGCCAGATTGGAAATTGCCAAACTGCATGTTGACAAGCCACAAAGCTTCTGGGAGAATGTCCTATGGACAGACGAGACAAAACTGGAACTTTTTGGCAAGGCACATCAGCGCTATGTTCACAGACACAAAAATGAAGCATACCAAGAAAAGAACACTGTCCCTACTGTGAAACGTGGAGGAGATTCTGTTATGTTCTGGGGCTGCTGCTTTGCTGCATCTGGCACAGGGTGTCTTGAATCTGTGCAGGGTACAATGAAATCTCAAGACTATCAAGGTATTCTAGAGAGAAATGTGCTACCCAGTATCAGACAGCTTGGTCTCAGTCGCAGGTCATGGGTCTTGCAACAGGATAATGACCCAAAACACACAGCTAAAAACAGCCAAGAATGGCTAAGAGTGAAACATTGGACTATTCTAAAGTGGCCTTCTATGAGCCCTGATCTAAATCCTATTGAACATCTGTGGAAGGAGCTGAAACATGCCGTCTGGAGAAGGCACCCTTCAAACCTGAGACAACTGGAGCAGTTTGCTTATGAGGAGTGGGCCAAAATACCTGCTGAGAAGTGCAGAAGTCTCACTGACAGTTACAGAAATCGCTTGATTGCAGTGATTGCCTCAAAAGGTTGTGCAACAAAATATTAAGTTAAGGGTACCATCATTTTTGTCCAGGCCTGTTTCATGAGTTTGTTTTTTAAAATAATTCTGTTGAACCACAATTCAAAAGCATTGTCTGATTTTCATTAGGTAATTTTCATCGAATTTTTATTTAATACCACTTTTGTCAGATTCATCTTATTTCTGTGACCATTGTGGGTTTTTCTTTCATTAACAGAGGGGTACCAACAATTTTGTCCATGGCTGTATGTGTTTTTTTAGCCTGTCATTTCAAGTTCGGTAAATCCCTTGATGTTAGCGGCTGACCCTGCCTGTCTCCCTCATCCACCAGACTGCACGGACAGCCCCTGGATCGCTCCAGCACCGTAAGTTTCATGTTTGCCATTCTCCCTGTGTCGACAGCAGCTCTGTGGCACTAGGCATTCCCCTTGCCGGGCTGTAGAGAATCCACCAGATGCCCTGTATATCTGGTGGCTTTAATCTCATCTTTTGCAACTCTCTGTATTTTTGTGGTCAACTGGACTCATTATTTTGTTGTGGTTTATGTTCATAAATGGCACTTTCTACTCCAGCGATTGTTTATTTGTTTTTTTTTCTTTCCCTTGTGTGCCACTACGCAGCGCACGGGGAATCTTGACAAGTGTAGTGATGTGGCGTAACATTATGTAGCTCACATATTCCTTGGCAGAGACCCAGACATGAGGGAACTTTGAGCTCGCAGTGTGTATTGACATCACGCCTCAAACGGACATTGAGTCTGGACCCCCTGCGGACTGGAGAAGAAGTGAGAAGATCTGAGAGTGGATCTGAAGAGACTGTCTGACTCCTGGGGTCAGACAGAGAAGCCGAGAGGACAATGGGAGGATTAGATTTGAATGGAATTCTTTGTTTGATGTAAATGTGATTTGTGTCTGATGTAACAGTATAAAGGTATGTGGTTTGCCCCAGCTCGGTCTCTTCATTCCCTGACTGAGAGAGGAGCTGTAGGTCTTAAGATGGAATAAACCAATACTGAAAAATCATTCAGTCTCTTCATTTCGAGTTTCCTACATTGGTGACCCACACGTGAGAAGTATGGAAAGGCTTGGAGGTCGTCTCTCCGACTCCGAACCTGATTCACCGGAGACCGCCCGCACCGGCGTAAACTCCATTAGACTCCCCGAGTTCTGGCAAGAGGACCCGCAATCATGGTTCCAACACATGGAATCGCGGTTCGTGCTTAACGGGGTATCAGAGGATGACGTTAAGTTCCACAATGTCATCGCAAGACTCGACAGCCGCACAGCCCGGTGTGTGCGGAGCCTGGTGCAGCAGCCGCCCGCTGCTGGCAAATACGACGCCCTGAAAGCCGCCCTCATTCGGAGCTTTGTGCCATCAGCCGAGGTGAGGGCCAGAACACTCCTGGACCTGCACGACAGAGGAGGACGCAGGCCGACCGTCCTCATGGAGGACATGCTGCAGATGATTGGGGCCGACAACGATGCGTTTTTATTTAAACACATCTTCTTGAGGACCCTTCCAGCGCACATGAGAGGCTCACTGTCCAGCATGAGGTGTGTGGACCAGCAGGACTTCCGCGCGCTGGCTTTGGAAGCGGAGCGGCTCCTGGACGCATGCGGCGAGCAGGAGACGGCGGCGGCAGCAGCAGACCACGGCACGGCAGCCCAGGGCGACAGAGAACCGGTGGCAGCAGAGCCGACCCCAGTGACAACAGCGGCAGCGCGGTCCCGGAGCAGAGGAGAGGACGAGCTGTGCTTCTACCATCGACGCTTCGCGCACAAGGCTCACAGATGCGTCCTGCCATGCAACTTCAGGAAGCAGGGAAACGCAAGAGCCGGAGGTCGTTAGCAGCTTCGACCCTCGGCGAACGGAACAAGCTGCTCTACCTGACAGACGCGAGCTCCGGACGGCAATTCCTCGTTGACACCGGAGCGCAGAGGAGTTTCATCACCGCAACCTACGCGGACCGGGCGGCCGGTCCCCGCGGAGATGGAGCAACAGCCGCAAACGGCTCGTCGATCAAGACTTTTGGCAAAAGAACTCTGTGCCTGTCCTTGCACGGCCGCATCTATGAATGGACCTTCATAGTAGCGGCGGTGAGTTTCAACATGTTAGGCGCCGACTTTTTGTGCTCACATGGCTTGTTGGTAGATCTGGCTAATAGACGCTTGGTTAATGCACTCTCTTTTTGTTCTATTCCCTGTGCAGCGCGAGTGTCCCCGCCGTCAGTACAGGCCAACGCCGCCGCAGCAGGAGGTAAGTTCCACACTCTCCTAAACCAGTTCCTAGCACTCACAGTTCCCACGTTTTCAGCTAAGGTGGCGAAGCACGGGGTGGAGCACTTTATAACCACAAGTGGTCCACCAGTTTTTGCGAAGGCTCGGCGCTTGGATGCAGCTAAGCTCTCTATTGCGCGTGAGGAGTTCACCAACCTGGAAAGGTTGGGCATAATTCGCCGCTCGAAGTCCGCTTGGGCTTCCCCCCTCCACATGGTCCCTAAGGCGGACGGCTCGTGGAGACCATGCGGCGATTATCGCAGGTTAAACAATGCCACAGCGCAGGACCGCTACCCAATTCCGCATATCCAAGATTTTTCGGTGCATTTGGCCAAGGCGTGAATTTTTTCTAAAATAGACCTGGTCCGCGGTTATCATCAGGTCCCGGTCCGACCAGCGGACATTCCCAAGACAGCGGTAATAACCCCTTTCGGGCTTTTTGAATTTTTACGCATGCCTTTTGGCCTTAAAGGCGCTGCACAAACCTTCCAACGCATGATGGATGCCGTTTTGCGCGACCTCTCTTTTGTTTTTGTCTACTTAGATGATATTTTAGTCGCCAGCGCCTCTGAGGAGGAACACAAAAGTCACCTCAGAACTGTTTTTCAGAGGTTGGGAGCGCACGGGTTGATAATCAACCCAGCCAAGTGATATTTTGGCGCAGCACAGGTCGATTTTTTAGGGCACCGCGTCTCCCCAGAGGGTTCAGTTCCGCTGCCCTCCAAAGTACGCGCAGTGGCTGAGTTTCCCCAGCCACAAACGGTAAAAGCGTTGCAAGAATTTTTAGGTATGGTAAATTTTTACAACCATTTCATACCTCACGCGGCGCAGCTCATGCAACCGTTGTATGTCGCGCTAAAAAAACAGAAGCCCTCCAATGCGATTGAGTGGTCCCCGGAGCGGGAGCGCGCATTCACTGAGGTTAAGAAAGCACTAGCGAACGCAGCACTGCTGGCTCACCCAGAACCGGCAGCCCAAATAGCGCGAACCACAGACGCGTCAGATGTGGCCATAGGAGCCGTGGTAGAACAGCAAGTCGCCGGGACTTGGCAGCCACTCGCTTTTTTTAGCAGATCCCTATGCGATGCCGAGCGAAAATATAGCGCACTTGACAGGGAACTGCTAGCGCTCCACCTGGCCATTCGCCATTTCCAGTTCTGGTTGGAAGGGCGGCGTTTCACCGCGTTTGTCGACCACAAACCGTTAACCTTTGCAATGTCCAAAGTCTCTGAACCATGGTCAGGCCGACAGCAGAGGCAGCTGGCCGCAATTTCAGAATTCACCACCGATATACAGCACGTAGCCAGTAAATTTAATGTGGTGGCGGACTGCCTCTCGCGAGCGGTAACAGCGCCTGTCCGCGCGGATGGGGGCTGTAGCGCCGCAGACGCGGAGCGCGGTAACAGTGCGGACGCGCACGCGGCTCCGGTGCACATAGGGATAGATAACGCGGCCATGGCAGCAGAGCAGGGCGAAGACACAGACGTGCGCGCGCTCCTGTCTGGACCAACAGGGTTAAGGCTGGAGAACGTAAGTTTACAAACCGGTTCACCCCCGCTTATTTGCGATGTATCCACCGGGCGACCTCGCCCAGTGGTACCGGCCACGTGGCGCCGTCGTGTTTTTGACGCGATGCACTCCCTAGCACACCCGGGAGTACGCGCTTCGGTGAAAATGGTAGCAGAGAAGTTTGTTTGGCCGAGCCTGCGCAAGCACGTGAAGGAGTGGGCGAGAGCCTGCATGTCCTGCCAGCGGGCCAAAGTTTACAGACACACAAAAGCCCCTTTAGAACCTTTCCACATCCCGGCTAAGAGGTTTGATCATGTGCACGTAGATCTAGTGGGACCCCTGCCGCCCTCGCAGGGGTTCACACATCTCCTGACAATGGTGGACCGGACCACGCGTTGGCCGGAAGTGGTTCCATTGCAGTCTACCACAGCAGCAGAGGTAACTCGCGTTTTTTTAACAGCCTGGGTAGCGCGGTTCGGAGTCCCGTCGGACATTACGTCCGATAGGGGTCCGCAGTTCGTTTCAGAGCTATGGTCAGCCATGGCCAACGGCTTAGGGGCAACAGCCCATCACACCACCGCTTATCACCCACAGGCCAACAGTTTATGTGAGCGTTTTCACAGGTCGTTGAAGGCATCCCTCAGAGCGTCGCTCACGGATACAAATTGGGTAAACAAACTACCGTGGGTTTTATTGGGGTTGCGTTCGGCACCCAAGGAGGATTTAGATGCCTCGCCTGCTGAATTAGTTTTTACTCAACCTCTCAGGCTGCCAGGAGAATTCCTGCCAGCCCACGCAGCACCCGAGTGCCCCCTGGTGCGGGGACCTCTAAGCGGCACGGGGGCAGAAATGCTCCCGGGCCCCGCTCATCACACTTTTCCGCGGGTTTTTGTTCCCAAGGCTTTGCAAAACGCAGAGTTTGTTTTTGTCAGGCATGACGCCCAGCGTCACAGCCTCCGCCCACCTTACGATGGTTCGTTCCGAGTGCTGGAAACAGGGGAGAAATATTTTGTGCTGGACTTTGGGGGCAGGAAAGAGACAATCAGTGTTGACAGATTAAAGTCTGCTTTTGTGTTACGTGACAAACCTGTACGGCCGGCGGGGGCGCCTCGACGCGGCAGGCCTCCCAAGGGACAGCCCCTAGTTCCCCAGCAGGGGGCAAATAACCCTTCTCCCCCTCATTCCACAGGCGCACCGCAGGACGGCGCAACACAGGCTGAGAAGCCTGCGTTCAGCAGATTCGGGAGGAGATTGAAGCCTAAGCAACGGGCAGAGTGATGTGTATTTTGATCAACCCGTGTAAATTGTGCTGTAGATCCTGCAAGGGGGGGGGGGGTGATGTAAGGGTGTAATGTGTATGACTGCCCATTATGGACATGAAGTCGGTGTGTGTGTCCATTCTTGACATAGTGTGTATGGCTGTCCATTATTGACATAAGGTGTATAGCAGGTAGAGTAATGTTGGTGTATGTCCGTTCTTGGGCGTTTCGGGGGGAGTGATGTGGCGTAACATTATGTAGCTCACATATTCCTTGGCAGAGACCCAGACATGAGGGAACTTTGAGCTCGCAGTGTGTATTGACATCACGCCTCAAACGGACATTGAGTCTGGACCCCCTGCGGACTGGAGAAGAAGTGAGAAGATCTGAGAGTGGACCTGAAGAGACTGTCTGACTCCTGGGGTCAGACAGAGAAGCCGAGAGGACAATGGGAGGATTAGATTTGAATGGAATTCTTTGTTTGATGTGAATGTGATTTGTGTCTGATGTAACAGTATAAAGGTATGTGGTTTACCCCAGCTCGGTCTCTTCATTCCCTGACTGAGAGAGGTGCTGTAGGTCTTGAGATGGAATAAACCAATACTGAAAAATCATTCAGTCTCTTCATTTCGAGTTTCCTACAGTGTGAACTTTTTACATTTTCCATAAATTTCACCTGAAAGCCAAATATCTCTGACTTTTTGTGAGTAGTGTATATCATGCTGGTGTTGTAAGTTCTCTGTCACTTAGGGAAGGTTTCAGGTTGCAACATTTATAGCATTTTGTAAGAGTTTTGGCAATATTACACTATTCAAAATGATTTCCTTATGACTCCATAAGAAAATGGAAAGAAAACAGAATGAAATATCTGTATATAAGTGTAGGTCCTGTGAATCACTTTTTTTTTTTTACAAAAAGGAGATTCTCACCTTTTTTAACAGAATAAAGGAATTTTGATGAAAATGACCAAATTTCAAGTGCTGATTTAAAAAAGATAGAATGAAACAAGAAGAAAACAGGTTTTTGATGTTTGTAAAGATATAACTCCTTTTCTTTCTTCCATTTATTCACTATTAATATGTCCCTTAAGCAAAATTCTGGACATCTTGAAAAATAAACCGATCTGATGAAAAAAAAAAAAATGCTGGTACTGGCTGGCAGCCAAAACTGAAAGCTCTAGTGGGGAAAGGGCTAACAAATCATGTCATGCAATACAGTCTTCAACATTACTGTTTCCAGGTATGACTTTTACAAATTTCAATTATAAAGGTTACAATGTATAGTAGGGAAGAAGGAACACTTGTGTTCATTCAATCTATACAGCCAAGCATGTATTGCAGAATAAAAAATGTTTCTCCAATGGGAGGGGCTGCTACTATGCTAGGCACCACCACAACCAACTTCCCTTCCTCCATTCTATTATGCTGAGCAACAAGCTAAAAGGCAAGAAGTACCATTTTTATATGGTCTGTGGTATGACACAGCTGCGGTTTGAACCTACAACCTCCCAGATGTAGGACAGACACTCTACTCTCCCGGCGCCACACGAGTCGGCCGCCCTTTGCAACAGCGGCTTGATTCCAAGCCTTTTTCCTTTCCTCTCTCTTTTTGATCCGTCTTTTTTTCACTCCACTTATATCACGGACACACAGATCGTCCCAAATATCTCCTGAGCCGGTGGACGGAGCCACTGTTTATAGCAGGATACGATACAGCAGGGAAGAGCTGCTAGCATTCAACCGCCACCCGGTCCCATTGGAAAAACTCGACATACCGAGAGAACTGAGGCGAAAACGCCGCGGCTGCCGGGCTGGAGTAAGGCGGAGGACAAAAAATATGAGGTACAGACCCTCCCTTCCATCTATTGTCATGGGAAATGTACGGTCGTTACTGGGAAAGGTAGATGAGCTAGCGGCTATCTGCCGTTACGATAGCACATATCGGGAGTGCTCTCTCCTTTTGTTTTCTGAGACGTGGCTAACTGAACTAGCAGCAGATGCTAACATTGAGCTGGAGGGTTACCACATGATACGGGCAGATTGAACACCAGACAGTGGCAAAGCAAGGGGCGGTGGAGTGATAATGTATGTTAACAACAACTGGTGCAGACCGGGACATATCACTGTTAAACAACGACACTGCAGCAAAGACATTGAGTTGCTACCTGTTAGCATGCGGCCTACATATCTCCCGAGAGAACACTCACACGTGATCTGCATTGTTGTTTATGCAAATCCGACGGCGAACACTGGGACAGCGCGTGACGTCATCCATTCAGTAACCAGCAGGCTGCAGACAGAACACCCAGATGCTCTTCTCCTCATCTCAGGCGATTTCAGATGTTTCACTATCTCCCATTCTGCCCACTTTCACCCAGTATGTCACATGCCACACTAGAGACAATAAAACACTGGACTTATTCTACGCAAACACTAAGGAGGCGTACACCTCATCACAACTCCCCCCACTCGGGAGATCGGATCACAACTTGGTTCATCTCCGGCCGGTGTACAAACCCCTAGTGCACAGACAACCTCGGGCCATGCACACAGTGGAGTTATGGTCTGAGGAGACAATGGACACTCTAAAGGGCTGTTTTGAAGCCACCGCCTGGAAGCAGCTCTGCGATCCACATGGAGAGGACATCGATGGCCTCACTCACACCTTCACGGACTACCTCAGCTTCTGTGTGGACAAATCCGTTCCCACCAAGACCATACGGTGTTGCTCAAACAACAAACCCTGGATCAACCCTGAGATAAAAACACTTCTGAGAGAGAAGAAGAGGATCTTCAGGTCGGGGAATAGGGAGATGCTGAAGTCCGTACAGAGGGAGCTGAGGAGAAAGATCAGAGAAAGCAAGGACAGCTTCAGGAAGAAGATGGAGGACAAGCTGCAACAGAGCGACATCAGCGGGGTCTGGAGAAACCTCAAAACCATCTCTGGGCACCAGAATACCTCCCCCCAGGCCACGGGGAGCAGGGAGTGGGCGAACAACCTGAATCTGTTTTTCAATAGGTTTGACCAACTGCCCTCCCCCCTGACTGCACAACAACCACTGCTGCCTTTAAAGAAATCAAGTCCTGCTGCCCTCTCCCCACTCCACCAACACCCCCCCACTCCCAACACACAGCCCCCCATCCTGACCCTGACCAGGACCCAGGTGAGGACGGAGCTGAGGAAGATCAAGGCGAGGAAGGCGTTGGGACCGGACGGCATCAGCACAAAGCTCCTCAAGTCCTGTGCAGACCAGCTGTGTGGGATTGTGACGTACATCTTCAACCTGAGCCTGAAGCTGGGGAGGGTACCACAGCTGTGGAAAACATCTTGTGTGGTACCTGTACCAAAAACTTCCCACCCCAAAGAGCTGAACAGCTACAGACCGGTGGCCTTGACGTCCCACTTGATGAAGACCCTGGAGAGACTGCTCCTTGCTCACCTCCGCCCCCTGGTGGAACCAGCGATGGATCCACTCCAGTTCGCCTACCAGCATGGCATTGGGGTGGAGGATGCGGTGATCTTCCTCCTTCACCGTTCTCTGTCCCACCTGGAGAAGCCCAGGAATATGGTGAGGATCATGTTCTTTGACTTCTCCAGTGCTTTCAACACCATCCAACCGATGATCCTGAAGGACAAGCTGCTGCGCGCAGGGGTGGACCAGCACCTGTCATCATGGATCCTGGACTACCTCACGAACCGGCCTCAGTTTGTGAGAACCCGGGACTGTGTGTCCGACATGATCATCGGTAGCACGGGGGCCCCCCAGGGAACGGTGCTGGCTCCCTTCCTGTTCACTCTTTATACTGCGGACTTCTCACACAACACAACACACTGCCATCTACAGAAGTTCTCTGATGACTCTGCGATCGTTGGCCTCATCTCCAATGGAGATGAAGCTGAGTACAGAGGGCTTATCCAGGACTTCGTGTACTGGTGCCATCGGAACTGCCTCCAGATCAATGTGAGGAAAACTAAGGAGCTGGTGGTGGACTGCCGCAGGCATGGGCTACCCCTCACAGCACCAGTAAATATACAGGGAACAGACATCGAGATGGTGACATCCTATAAGTACCTGGGTGTTCATCTGAACAATAAACTAGACTGGTCACACAATACTGACGCACTCTACAAGAAGGGACAGCGCAGGCTGTTCCTGCTGAGGAGACTCAGGTCTTTTGGTGTACAAGGGGCGCTGCTGAAGACATTCTATGACACGGTGGTGGCATCAGCCATCACTTTTGGAGTGGTCTGCTGGGGCAGTGGTATTACTGCAGCCGATCGGAAGAGACTGAACAAACTGATCAAGAAAGCTAGCTCTGTCCTGGGGCAGCGCCTTGATCCAATGGAGGAGATAGGAGAGAGAAGGACGGTGGCTAAACTGTCAACTCTGCTGGAGTCCGAGTTCCACCCTATGCAGGACATACTGAATGCACTGAGGAGCTCATTTAGCAGCAGACTACATCATCCCAGGTGCACAACCGAGAGGTTTTGCAGGTCCTTCTTACCAACGGCTGTCAGACTGTACAACCTAAGCAGGGCTGCTCGCAGAGATAGCAAAAAGACGTAACAAACTAATAGTTTTTTTTGAATGCAAAAGATGCAATAGACTTACACAATGGTCCCCTCCGGCATACAACTAGGAAAATACCGGTCGCTATGGAGGGTGAGAATATGTATGGGCACATAATCATACCATGTAGGATAACTAAGTAGACGGTTGTGCTGTTTCATCCCATCTAGCAACAATGCTCTGCACTGTGTGTGTTTATATATTTACATATTTATTCCATCTAGCTACAATGCTCCGCACTGGGTGTGTTTATATTTATATATCTATATATTTATTCCATCTAGCTACAATGCTCCGCACCGTGTGTTTATATATCTACATATTATTCCATCTAGCTACATTGCTCCGCACTGTGTGTGTTTATATATTTACATATTTATTCCACCTAGCTGCAATGCTCCGTACTGTGGGTGTTTATATATCTACATATTTATTCCATCTAGCTACAATGCTCCGCACTGTGTGTTTATATATTCATATATTTATTCCATCCAGCTACAATGCTCTGCACTGTGTGTCTATGTGTGTGTCTATATATATTTTATAGTAATATGTACATATGTATATTAGCTGCTCTTGCTTGCTTGCTTTTTTTTTTTCTTGCCTCCTGATTGTTGCTCTGAGTGTTGCTATCCCTGTGCTGTTGCAATCCTGGAATTTCCCTGTTGTGGGACTAATAAAGGCTTATCTTATCTTATCTTATCTTACCACTAGGTCACCACTCTGGGTAGAGCAACAGAGGATAATAATAATAATAATAATGACTAGAAAAACACTCGGAGAGTGCATACCTCCGCCAAGGCTCCTTCCGTCCCTCATGGATCACTTCTAAAACGTAACGGGTTTGTGTGTAGGCTCAAGCCAGTTCTGGTGAAAATTGCATCAAAGTCTATCCAGTAGTTTTGGAGTATTCTTGCTAACACACTGTGAGAGGATAAGAGCCTTGGTGGAGGTATGCATTCTCAGATCATCACCAAAATGTAATGGGTTTCTCTCTAGCCCAAGGACCACCTCTGGTGAAAATTTCATCCAAACCCATCCTGTTGTTTTTTGTATACTCCTGCTGCACAAATACAAACAAGGTCCTTGGTGGAGGTATGCACTCTCAAATCATCACCAGAATTTAATGGGTTCATCCTTGGCCCAGGGGCTGCCTCTGGTGAAATTTTCATCAAAATCCATAGAGTAGTTTTTGTGTAATCCTTCTAACAAACAGACCAACAGACAAACATACAAACCACACTGATTACATTACCTCCTTGGCAGAGGTGATAATAATAATAAGAAGAATTAGAAGAAAGAATGTACACTCTGGAGCCTGGCTATATTAACCAAAAGTCTAAGCACGTGTGTTTGATATGTGACAGTAGAGGTAAACCGTTTAAGATGAATTATTTCTGGCATACCAACCAACATACAAACAAAATTTGGGCTGCACGCGGTTGTCCACGGTCGAGCACTGCGGACACTAGCGGAGTGTAGACGATGACGTAAATTTCATCACACGAGGTTTCCGGTTACATGTACGCGGACAGCAGAGGTGCAGCATGAATCCAGCTTTAAGGACTAACAGCAAGTAGTGTGGGGTGGAGAGACTACTGAAACAAAGAGAGAGATAAAGGGATAGACTATGAGACTGGTCACAACTCATTTAACAACATAATAGCCTATTGTTTTTGCAATCAAGTTGCATTCAGTGTCGTCTGTGACAAGGTGACAGGTGCTTTGGCAGAGGAACGTTCATATAGCTACTGTGTATAACACCAGAAAATCATAGTAATGTATAAAGCACTTTAACACAATCTACAATGTAAACAGTTTACACACCTGAGTGTAGGTGAGAAATTGTAGAGAAATTTTGCCACAGATTTCAAATTAATCTCAGAAGTGACCCAGAATAAAAGGTATTATTTACATAACATTTATTCTGTCAGCAATTAAAAGAAAGAGAGAAAGTTTTGAGTTTTAAAAAATGCCTTTATTGCACAGTTCAAAAATGTAAGAGCACCAATCTCATTCCACCAAGTGTCTCACATTTCAAAAGTGCAAGAGAGAGAGAGAGAGAGAGAGAGATGAGGATGGACAAGGCAGACCAGTGAATAACTGATGTGCTATTGTTGGATTTAAAAAAAAAAAAGTTTGTTGTTTTACAAAGGAATCAACAGCATGACTCATGCTGGTGGGCCTTGCCCACAGCATGGGGTTTTTTCTTCCCTGGACAGTTGCTGTGGTACTGTTTTCAATATCTGAACAGTAAAAATAGGCACTACAAATAACTATTTAATGGAATATCAAAAACCAGCTTATTTACTTAGCATTCAGGCATCAGAAAGATAAAACTAGACAAGGCTGTAAGGAGACACACTCACACAGATGGAGAAAAAATGCTGCCTGGATGGATGGATGGATGGATGGATGGATGGATGGCACACCACCCATATTGTGCAAACTGTTTTTTATTGGCCCAAAGTAAATTTAATTTTAATTATTTCATATCCCTGGCAATTAATATCAATAATGGTTCTCATTTGCCATTTCTAACTGCAATGTTATAACAACTTGGCATTCATTCAAACAAACATTAAATCAAATTTATACTTTACTAAAAAAAAAAAAAATCGATCAAATTTCCTGTGCCTGTGAGATGCATACAAAATTCTTACTGTAACTGTAGCAGTGTGTATTAATATCACAGATCTGGTTTGCATAAATGTACATTATCCTTCCAGTAGAGATCTATATCTCATTCTCATACTATTAGACAGTTCTGATAATTAGTGACCACAGAACACTTTAATGAGATTTGAAGCTGAAACGTTTAACTTAACCTAGTCCTGACCGGGTTATGAGTTCAGCATACGTTACCATGGTGATCTAGCCAATTAAAAACAGAGCCATCTTCATGAAACTGAAAACTGACCGAAGCCTCAAATTATCTATATTATTCAATCCTCACACTCAGTAAGTCCGGGGTAAGCAGAGGACCATTCACATACGGACAGAGAACCCCTGGGGGGGGGGGGGGCAACCAGAACAATGGACTACTGTTTATACATCCCCGGATTAAGGAGAAGCCGTCCGAGCGCCAGTGGTCATGCTAATCATATGTATTGACTGATATGTATATCACTATGCTAATGTGCCATGCATTCTCTCTGTTTCTATAAAAGAGCTGACTATACATGCCTCAAGGAGACAGTACAGCACAGTAGCGCACAGCGCTACAAGTGCGTCTCATTTTGATGGAGGAAATAAAACCCTGCAACCTTCTAGCTCGTCGTATCTCGCCTGAACATATTCCTAATCCGGGGATGTATAAACAATAGTCCATTGTTCTGGTTGTCCCCCCAGGGGTTCTCTGTCCGTATGGTCCTCTGCTTCCCCCGGACTTACTGAGCGTGAGGACTGAATGTCCATGTAGATTGTGGTGGGTCACCACAGGGCTCCCCCCAGAGCACTCAGAAGGGGCTGTGACCCCCCCCCCCCCCCCCCCCCGTTGTTTGGGCTCCAGCTCCGGTAGAACTGTCCTGCTGTAGAGGAGTGTCGGATGGCTTGTCAGTGGGTGGGGGGGATGGGGGAGGGGTGGAAAAACCGTGTGCTCTGCTCCGAGTTCCAACACGTTGAATGGCTGTGGATCGTGGGTGCATGGGGCAGGTTTGCGTCGTGCGTAATGGAACAAGACGGCGATCAGCTGGCTTTAGGGAGTGAGGTGTGGGAAGAGCACTGTGGAGGAGGAGGGGGGTGGGAGTAAGTGAGTGATGGCCTGGGACGTCAAAGGTGTCTGGGCCGCGCAAAAATTACGTGTGGATCCGCGATGGTGAAGGACTTTTCCGTTAAACCTGGCAGTGATCCACAGCGGCTGTGAAAAAAAAATTAAGTTTCTGACTCCTCTCGCGGCTCGATCCAGCGAGGATGTGGGGAAGGCGAGCAGCCAAATTCCCCGAGGACTCGTAGTGGCTGTGAAACAACTGCAGCTGTGTGAGGGACCTGGCGGTCTGGCTTTTAGGTGCGGAAGCAGCCCTAAAGCCATTGGGGACAGCAATCGGCTAAATTCCCCTTGTGCGCCGTGGCTGTGAAACCCATACAAAGTCCTGTGTGTGGGCTGCACATCTGCTTCAGGTGTGTGAGTAGCCCTGAAGGTTCCTAGGGTGGCGATCGGCCGTGTTTCTTGGGCATGTGCAGCGGCGTAGGCGCTGTATCGGTCTGTGGAGCCGGCTTGACTCTGTGCGTGGTGCGCGATTGGCACAGTGACCACTTAGCTGGCAGTTGAGCTGTCCTCATAATCCTGCGGTGTGCGTGTGGGGCTTCTGTGCGTGGAAGGTCCGCTTGTCGCGAGCTAAGTCAGGGTCGGGGAGCTCGGTGGAAATCAACGCAGTCAGCGTCGATTATTTCCCCTTTCAGGCTGCTTCCTTCGTTTCGCTTGTGTCGTTTGTTCATGGTGCGTGTTGGTCCAAGCGCTGCCCGCTCCGGGGAGCGGGCTCTGGTGAGGATGAAGAGGTTGCAGGCGTTCTCTGGTCCTCTGGGGACCACAGCATGGTGCGAGGGAGCAGACGGTCATTCTCTCTTGTCAGGTTACCAGTGTGGAGGGAAAAGATCAGGCGAGGGGGGCATCGTATTACGTCAGGGTCACCAGTGTGGAGGAATAATGTCAGGCGAGGTACAACAAGCTGGAAGGTTGCAGAGCTTTATTTCCTCCATCAAAATGAGACGCACTTGTAGCGCTGTGCACTACCGTGCTGTCTGTGCTGTGTGTTGTGTTCTTGAGGCATGTATCGTCAGTGCTTTTATATGTTATACAAACAGAGAGAATGCATGGTACATTAGAATATTGATATTGTGGAGAGTGTGGGAAATGAAGAGGCAGGTTTACGAGCAGATGAAGTTTATTAACACTCTCACATCAGTCATACGCAGCAAAAGCATGATACAGCCAAACACAGTTTCCTCTTATATCCCAACAGATCATCTCACCTCTGCATAACATTTCACATCACACTGAATGACATCTAACAACACAATACATTCCCCTTGAACCCCCGTCTCCCTCTTCTTGCCAACTCCCCATGATGCCCCTGACTATTGTCCTCTTATGTTAAACCACTGCATCCTGGCTGAGACGCTGTCTGACTCAACCTGGTCTCTACAATATGCATTTTGTGTCTGCTACCCCCCCCCCCCCCAGACAGTGTTTCAGTCCGCACGTCTTTTGGGCTTCAGTCTTCTCCCATATCTGCTATAACGGGGGTCTCTGTGCCGGTGGGGGGCTGCTGGACATGCGTCTGACTGCGGGTGGGCCATGGCGAGGGGGGGGGGGGGGAATCCGCTTTGCCCGTGTGGCTGTCCTGGTGAATTGTTTGCCTGGGGAGCTCTCAGTGGGGGTCTTCCATGCCGAGGGGCCCAAGCCAGCGGCACTTTCTCGTCTGCCACTACAAAGGCGGGCTTAAGTCTGTCTATGCATATTTTCTCCCGACGCACCCCCAAGTCTAACAAAAAATGCTTGTCCCCTGTTTCCAGCACTCTGAACGGGCCATCATAGGGTGGGCGCAATGGAGGGCGGTGGGCATCGTGTTTGACGAACACGAACTCCGTGTTCTTCAAAGTTTTTGGCACAAAAGCGCGTGGAAAACAGTGGTGGGCCGGGCAGCGTGCCTGTGTCTGCACTACGCTGCAAACGCTGAGACGGACAGTTGTCCGGCGCGGGATTATCTGGCAAAAATTCCCCGGGCAGCCGCAGTGGTTGAGAAAAAAACAGCTCAGCCGGGGAAGCCTCCAAATCCTCTTTTGGTGCAGAACGCAACCCCAATAAAACCCACGGCAACCGGTCAACCCAATTTGCATCCGTCAACGAAGCCCTGAGTGCTGCTTTCAGTGACCTGTGAAAACGCTCGCATAACCCATTTGCCTGTGGGTTGTACGCGGTTGTGCGGTGAATTGCAACACCCAGGCTGGGGGCCATCGCGGACCAAAGTTCAGAAACAAACTGAGGGCCCCTATTGGACGTGATGTCCGACAGGATTCCAAAACGCCCCACCCATGTTGTCAATAAAGCGCGTGCCACGTCCGCGGACGTGGTTGCCACCAGTGGGACTGCTTCTGGCTAGCGTGTGGTGCGGTCCACCACTGTCAGAAGGTGCGTGCACCCCTGCAACGATGGGAGGGGGCCCACGAGGTCCACGTGAACATGGTCGAATCTTTTAGCCGGTATACTAAACGGCTCCAAAGGAGCCTTTGTGTGTCTGTGCACTTTGGCTCGTTGGTATGCTACGCAGGCTGCCGCCCACTCTTTCACTTGTTTGCGCAGGCCTGGCCACACGAATTTCGCTCCCACCATTTTGACTGACGCGCGCACTCCTGGGTGCGCCAGAGCGTGAACTGACTCAAACACGCGGCGGCGCCAAGCGACTGGGACCACCGGGCGCGGGCGTCCCGTGGAGACGTCGCAGATTAGGGGGGCCTTGCCGTCTTGCAGTACTCTGCTCTCCAGCCTTAACCCTGTTGGTCCAGAATGGAGCGCACGCACGTCCGTATCGCTAATCTGCTCTGCGGCCATGGCTGTATAATCTATCCCTACGCAGACCGGGGCCACAACCGCGCGTGAGAGGCAGTCCGCCACCACATTCAGTTTACCCAACACATGCTGAATATTGGTCGTAAACTGCAAGATCACGGCTAGCTGTCTCTGCTGCCAGCCCGACCATGGTTCAGAAACCTTGGCCATCGCGAACGTCAGTGGCTTGTGGTCCACAAACGCGGTGAAGCTGCGCCCTTCCAGCCAGAACTGGAAGTGGCGTATGGCCACATGGAGAGCCAGCAACTCCCTGTCGAAAACTCTGTATTTACGCTCACTGTCGCGCAAAGCCCTGCTGAAAAAAGCGAGTGGCTGCCAAGAACCGGCGACACGTTGCTCCACGATGGCCCCTACGGCCACGTCCGAGGCGTCGGTAGTGAGCGCTATCCGGGCCGCCAGGTCTGGGTGTGCCAACAGTGCGGCGTTTGCCAGGGGTGTTTTAACCTCAGAGAACGCCTGCTCTCGCTCCGGAGTCCATTCAACTCCATCCGCAGGTTTCCGTTTCTTGAGCGCGGCGTACAATGGCTGCATGAGTTGAGCTGCGCAGGGGAGGAAACAGTTATAAAAGTTAACCATCCCCAAAAATTCCTGCAGTGCCCTGACCGTCTGAGGCCGGGGAAAGTTCGCTACAGCGCGCACTTTGTCGGGCAAGGGTATCGCTCCCTCCGGTGATACGCGGTGCCCCAAAAAATCAATCCCCGTCACGCCGAACTGGCACTTCGCCAGGTTGGTTATTAACCTGTGCTCCTCCAACCTCTGGAAAACTGTCCTGAGGTGGGTTACGTGTTCATCTTCGGACACACTGGCTACCAGGATATCATCCAGGTAGACAAACACAAACGGGAGATCGCGCAGCACCGCGTCCGTCATGTACTGGAACATCTGTGCCGCTCCTTTTAATCTGAATGGCATGCGCAGAAACTCGAACAAACCAAACGGAGTTATTAGATAGATAGATAGATAGATAGATAGATAGATAGATAGATAGATAGATAGATAGATAGATAGATAGATGTACTTTATTGATCCCAAACTGGGAAATTACAGGTTATTATTATTACCGCTGTTTTGGGTATGTCCTCCGTGCGCACTGGGACCTGGTGGTAACCGTGGACCAGGTCTATTTTAGAAAAAATGCATGCTCCGGCGAGGTGAACGGAAAAATCCTGAATGTGGGGAATCGGGTAGCGGTCGTGTGCTGTGGCGTTATTCAACCTGCGGAAATCACCACACTGTCGCCACGACCCCTCAGCCTTAGGGACCATGTGTAGCGGGGATGCCCATGGGCTGTTCGATTGCCTGATGATGCCCAACCTTTCCAGGTTGGCAAACTCCTCATGCGCTATGGCCAGTTTAGCTGCGTCCAAGCGCCGAGGTCATGCGAAAACGGGTGGCCCGGTGGTGGTGATAAAGTGCTCCACCCCGTGTTTAGCGATGGCCGCCGAAAACGTCGGGACCATGAGTGCTGAGAACTGAGTGAGCAGTGTGTGGAACTTACCGCCTGGAGCTGTGACGATGGCTTGTGTTACTGGCCCGGCCCCTCGAGCTGTACAGGGGAGAGAGTCAAAGGACAGTGCATTAACCAAGCGTCTGTTAGCAACATCAACTAGTAAACCATGCACACACAGAAAATCAGTTCCCAGGATTGGGAAACTCAGTGCTGCTATGACAAAAGTCCACTCGTATGTACGGCTGTGTAGAGATAAAGCCAGCGTTCTCTCACCAAAGGTCTTAATGCTCGAGCCCTTTACTGCCACCAGCCCGGGGCCGCTAGGTCCTGCCAGTCGGTCGGCGTAGGTCGGCAGGATGATGCTCTTCTGGGCTCCGGTGTCCACGAGGAAATGCCTCCCTGAGCGCGAGTCCGTCACGTAGAGCAGCTTGTTTTCTTCATCGGCGGTCGCAGCTGCTACCGACTGCCGGCCTTGGCATTTCCTGAGCGCTTGAATTGGCACAGTGGCGCACATCTGCGTGCGTTCTCTCCGAAACGGCGGTGGTAGAAACAGAGCGTGTCTCTCTGGTGCTCCTTGGCCCTTGCTGCCGCTACCGTCGGTGGCTCCTCGCCTCCCCTGGTCGTCTCGCTGGGCTCCGACGCGGCCACGTTGACTGTGAGCGCTCTGGTGGTGAGGATGATCCGGTCTGCCTCCTGGGCTAGCGTCCGGTAGTCACGCACAGCCAGCAACGGCGAACTGGCCAGAACCGTTCTCGCCTCTGTTGGAAGGTTCCGGAGAAAAAGGTGGGCAAACAGAAAATGCCCGTCGTCCGTGCCCATTAACGCCAACATCTTCTCCATCAGATCGACAGCCGAACCATCTCCTGACTCGGAATGCCTCAGGAGCCTCTCTGCTCTCTCACAGTCCGAGAGCGTGTAGCGCCGGGTCAGCGCAGCTTTGAGAGCCTCGTATCTGCCGTGGGCCGGGGGCTGGTCGAGCAGGCTCGCTACCTGCTGAGCTGTGCGAGCGTCCAGCGCTGCGACCACATAGTAAAATTTGGTGTCGTCTGCCGTTATTCCCCAGAGGGCGAACTGGGCCTCGTTGTGGTGGAACTAAGAGCGCGGGTTGTGCTGCCAAAAGTCCGGTAGCTTGACTGAAACAGCGCACGCGTTGCTGGGGGTCCCCGTCCGGGCCGTCTGTGGGATGCTTGCCGCTTGCTGGGGCTTCCCGTCCGGGCCGACTCCGGGGTTCTTGCCTCGTGTTCCATAATACGTCCAGGGTCACCAGTGTGGAGAGTGTGGGAAATGAGGAGGCAGGTTTACGAGCAGACGAAGTTTATTAACATTCTCACATCAGTCACACGCAGAAAAAGCATGATACAGCCAAGCACAGTTTCCGCTTATATCCCAACAGATCATCTCACCTCTGCATGACATTTCACATCACACTGCATGACATCTAACAACACAATACATTCCCCTTGAACCCCCGTCTCCCTCTTCTTGCCAACTCCCCGTGACGCCCCTGACTATTGTCCTCTTATGTTTAACCACTGCATCCTGGCTGAGACGCTGTCTGACTCACCCTGGTCTCTACAATATGCATTTTGTGTCTGCTACAATATACATATCAGTCAATACATATGATTAGCCTGACCAACTGGCGCCCGGAAGTCTTTTCCTTAATCCCGGGATGTATAAACAATAGTCCATTGTTCTGGTTGTCCCCCCAGGGGCTCTCTGTCCATATGTGAATGGTCCTCTGCTTCTTCCAAACCTTGTGAGTGTGAGGATGAATGTCCCTGTAGATTGTGGTGGGTCACCACAATATTTCTGTATTTATTCATTTTACAGTAAAATGCTGGCACCAGAGTTGCCAGCATTTTACTGTTATTTTGTAGCATTCTTACTGTGAAATGATTTTACAGCTTATTACTGTAAAAGTAAAAAAAAAAAGTATATTTCTGTATTTATTCATTTTACTGTTACTTTGCAGTATTCTTACTGTGAAATGATTTTACAGCTTATTACTGCAATAGTGACTGATGTATTTATTTTTTTTAAAAAATATTTAGTGTATTTATTTATTTATTTATTTATTTTACAGTAAAGTACTGGCAACAGAGATGCCAGCAATATATTGTAATGGGCAAGGTGTTTCAGCCAATAACGAGGCAGCTATTGCTTAATCAGCATTTATTTTTTAACTTTCTCAAAATGCCACAATGGCCAAAGCCATTACACTGACCAGCTCCCTCAGTCACAGTTTCTGCAGAGAACAATACACAAACACTAACTAATATTTAACAACACTACTATTACAAAAGCATAAGTCATTAAATTAAATCCCCTCAAAATGTCCCCCCACATTTTTTTCAATCCCTACCTCATTAGCATTTAAACCTACTAAATGATAAACAACTTACAAAGGGATTAAAATATTTACTTAAATAGGCAGTATCAACATGAATACAGTAATTATAAACAATACAAACTTTTAGATGCCCCTTCTACACAAGCCAAAGAGATTCTGGAAAAAAAAAAAAAAAGATTTGCAATGGTAATAAACTAAAATTCTGCATGTCAGAGAATTTACCAAACATTAAAACACAACAAAAGTTGTAACTGCATCAATACTATTGTCTGTCAAAGAGAGATGATCACCACCTTGCTGGTCATTGTTCCTCTCCCAGGCTTTATTCCAGTGTTACTGCTTTAAAATAACAACAAACAAAATAATCAAAATAACTTTGGGGTGTACAGTAACATTACATGCTTATGAAGTTGATAATATCAAAGTCTCTTATGGTTTGTCCGAACAACATGTGGAGTGAAGAGCAAGACACAAGAGAGAACTCACTGACCTTTTCAAACATAATTTTTGGTAATACTCTCCTGACAAAGAAATAAAGATAAGTTAGTTTTTAATTACCTCGTTATTTGTAGATGCACAATCCAGTTGATGCAGATGAAGGAGGATTTCTTGTTCATGAGTAGATGCACATGTCCTAATGCTCTGAAAGGCTTTCCAAATTGTCCCTCATGAGTTTGCCACACCCACTCTAAAAATACTGTAGTTTACTGTATTTTAAAACATTAGCATACTGTTGATGGCCTGTGTATTGTTGCTTCATGTTGAACAGCCCACAATGCATTGCAAATTACAGTGTAAAACCATATTACACTAATACAGTATATTACTGTTAGAAATTGGCCATAAATTAACAGCCATTGCTTAGAGTGTACAGTATGTAAATGCTCCACCCTCTTGGGTATCAATTAACCAATTGAGTGTTCAGTTCACTAGATGGTGCAAATTAGACTTTTCTCATGAGATTTGCAACCAGGTGTACTAATTGAGATAGCGTAATGAGAAATGCACTGAAAAAGTTTAATTCAGATGTTTGGGGGGGAGACATTTGGGGGGGAGGGGGGTTATAACAAAGAAAAACAGAAAAACCTTGACATGACACACTTAACATGCAAGGAGTAATGTACAAAAAAAATCTAGGAGAACAGCATGGACATGAGGGCCATCGCCTACACCTCTTGGGACCATTCAGAGGCAGGAGTGTTTGCTGGCTACAGTCAAGCCAAAATAGCACCAGGTAAAAATGAAATAACTCTATAAACACTGAGCACATCAAAGCCACCTCCAAATTCAGTGAGCTAAGAAGACAAGTCCACCACACACTCCACATGTAAATACATGTGAAACCTGACCATGGGGTGCTTGTCATTGATCCAGGTGGCATAGACTGGATCCTTGTAACTTTTTCATAGGGATTCACTGAATTGCTTTTGGTCTGGCCCTTTACCCAGAATGCGCTTACCTTGGGAGACCCTACAAGGGGCAAATTGCTCACCACAACATAGCTCCTGGGATCATTAGAGCATACAAACCCTCCACCACAATAAGATGGCGATCCATAGAGGATTTCCATTACTCATTAAACCAAAATTATCTTTTTTGTCATTAGTTTTTCCGTGTCTCCCCCATAGATTCTGTTTCACTGTCCTCTTTACGTCTCTTTTCCATTACTTTCCCTTCATCCCATGCCTATTTCAACTAGATGCCTTGCCCTCCTTGAATCTGATTCTGTTTTAGGTCTAATCCTGTTCTTCCTACTGACTGCTGAAAGGATATTTAACTTGCAGTTGAAGATAAATGATGTTGTTTCCTAGAGGTGTATGAATGAATTCAAACTGCGGCATTTCAAGTAAATAAGTGACTAATTCTTAATTCTTTAACTAAAACTATAATCACAGTGCCAAGCGACAGAGAGAAACCACTGTATTATTAGAGCAGGCACCATGTCTCTGGCATGCAAGCTGTTAGCTCAGTGACAGCAGACATTCACCATCTAGTAGGTACAATCTCTACTATGGTTTTAGCATGTCAGATTTGAAAAGGGAACACAGCTTGATTTTGCTTTGATTTTCTACTGGTGCTACTATGTCTTAATGGTTTTCATCACTTTCAGAGAAGTTATAGTATGCCGAGTAAAAAAATGGAGAAATGCCACATATCTGAAACTTGTGCAGCAATACAAACACAGCAGGAAATATGATTCCCCTTAAGCTTTTATGACTGCAGTTTTTAATCCTTTAATCAAGTATGAGTGTTCTTAAGGATTTTTTTTTTCTTCTTGTTTATTATCTTTCCATCTGTCCCTTTCACTATGTTTATTAATGGAACTATGAAGTGTCTGTCAGTCTGTTGGTTCTTCATTTGCACAGTGTAGCAGATGATAACACACACAGTCATTGTGAAAACGAAGTGGTGTTCACAATGTGCGCCATACCAACTTATCAATTACGTTTTGAAATTGAACTGCATAACTATTTAGGGTTTCTTAGTTTGTTTCAATGAGGGACAAAATGCTGACATTTTTAAAATGTCAGTTTGTAGCCTGCTGTAAGTGTCATTGTGTATCTGCAGTATTCTTTTAAAGAAGGTAAAATATAGGTAAAATGTTTGTCATATACCCTTCACTACGCATCAAACATATGATGTATGACACCCACAGTTACTGTATCCACTGATACCGTATTCCCTCTTGTGTAATATTGCTTTTATACAACAGTTACGCAAGCACAGTTTATTAAATGACAGCAATACTAGACAAAATATTATTTGTTTGTTTAACCAGTTATTTTGCACAGCAGAGAAAAAAAAAATAGTCCCTTCTAAATATAGCCAGTAACTGTTGCTAAACATCTGCCATAGACTGGGCTAGACTCGCCAGCCCAGTTCCTTGGCACGGTGGCTGTCGTGCCCTCAGGAGTGTGTTTTTCCCCTTAGCTGTCTCTAGGCTCCTCCAGGGAGGCTCTGAGCTCTTCTCAGCTGTTGACAGCTAAGCCACACCCCTCTCTCCTGCCAGTCCGTACCAGCTGGTTGTCTTTCGTTATTTTCTCCTCCTTGGTTGTGCACGCACACACACTTATATGGTCACCTTCATTCTCACTCTCATGCACACCTTGCATACACACACGCACCCATTCATTTCCATCCACTTGCTCAGATTCTCATGCTTACTCCTGCAGTCACACACACACTGACACACCCACTCAGCCTCTCTGACAGCTTCATGCACACCTGTCTCAACTCACGCTTTTCCACACTTTCTCTCTCTCTCTCTCCTCACCAGCATGCACTCAGCTCATTGGTGTTCTTGTATTTATGAATTGGGTTCGCTGCTGTACATTGTCGGGTGATTGAGGTGAAAACCCAGTGTTGCCTTTGTCTGTCTGTTCTCCTCCCTTTTCCCTTGCTCTGCGGACTTCACGGATTAACTTGGACTGCTCCAGCTGCGTGAGTACAAACTGTTTCTCCCCTGCTGTCCAGTTCCATCTGGCGGTTCCTTTCCCGGGCACTTTATCCGTTCCTCCTGTGCAGTCCCGTCTGCCACGGAACATTGTCCCTGTGTTTTACTCACCTGTTCTGTTGAGTGTCCTTGAGGCATCCCTGTACTCCATTGGCTCTCCGTTCATTGTTTATTTGAACTGTTATATTTTTTTGTTCTGTTCAGTAAATTGCACACAATGTACTCCTGCTTGTGGGTTTTATTCCTCCTGCCTCATACAGGCAGGAATTCATGACAACATCTCAATCAGCATGAAGACATCTATTGTCATTTCACACACATGTAAACAAGTTAAATACTGTCAAGTGCACATGTCATTGTTTATAATACATACCGGTCACCCGTTGAGTTGGTACCGCTGAAAGGCCAAGACCAAAAAGTGGCAAATGCCAGTGACTAGTTAGCATACTAGTGATTTGACTTCAGCACACTTTGCTCACTTTTTCTTGGTATTTTCAGATGAAATAAAGAGTCCATCAACACAAAGGTATTGGGGTTTGTTAACCCCTTGCACTCTGGTCAATTTCCCTAAAAACGCCTAAAAATAACGTACCCAAAGTAAATCAAAAGCTGTTCTTCAACCCTTTGCAGCATCTTCATGGGGTTGGTCTCATTTAAAAGAAAACACTTTGAATTTTTTGGCAAAATAGTCATAATCTCTCTAAGTGCTCCTGCCACTGAATAACAATCATCTAAACATACTGAACTTGAAGAAAATAAAGTTCACCTCGGTGTTTTTTTTAGACACAAATGCTTGCAAATAGCACACAGCTGGCTTTTTTGTCAGGTTGTTCCCAGACGATTTTGAACTGTGCCAAATTGTGCCAAATGGCACAGTTTGGAAAAACGTCTGTAACTTTTGAATGATTCAATATAGAAGCTTGATCTTGGACTCTAATGAAAGGTGACACTCAGGGCTGTGTGTGTGTGTGTGTGTGTGGGGGGGGGGGGTTGTTTATTCATTCATGAATGAATGAATGAACAAACAAGCCCCCACACACAAAGAAGCATGCCATGTAAAAAAATGTGTGGCTTTTTTTTACAAGAAAAAATAACCTACAGTGCACTAAAAATTATACTAAAATATCTGTAATGTAGAGGATAACAACTCCCCCCCCCCGCTACAGAGGACGGACATCGTCCATGACCACATGACGGACCGCGGGGACTGTGTGCCGCTGTCTACTACGCACAGTTGTACTAAAATATCTGCAATATATCTGCAATCCGCTACAGAAGTGTAGCGGGGGGGGGATTCACGGTCTGGACGCGCCACACGGACCGGTCCGTCATGTGGCGATGACGCACAGTTGTAATTTACCGATCAGTCAAAAGTCATTTTGATTACAATTTTCAGGGATAAAGAATAATTTAGCTTATAACACTTACCTGTCCACAACAGCAGTGTTGCTAGTGAACATCTCTTCATCATTGTAAGATGAACATGACGCTGGTCCGCTTGTTACGACTCGTGGTTCTGGTCACGCGACCCGGTCAAACCATGATTCCATTATTGCGGTTTTGCGCTTCCATGATTGCAGTTTTGGAGAATGATTTTTCAAAACAAATAAGAACAGTAGTAAGAAAAAAACACTGGTGAACGCGTGTGTGTCACCCAGCGGCTTACACAAAACAGATTTTACACACGGGACGCACGCTTTCAATCGTCAAACTTCTCTGCTTCAATTGGCTTGCTGTATTCGCAGCCGTTGGTAGGCAGGTCCTTCTTGCTAGGTTTTCAGTCATTGGTTCTTCAAGGTTTCAGAAACCCAATTCAAGGCTCTTATTAGTTGAATGAGAGGTCAATCAAATCTAAACCAATCAAAGCACTCCTTTGGCTTTCTGTTCGCAACTGTGTCTGTAGTGGAAGAACGGAAATGCAGCTTTTTTTTTCAGTGCGCTCTGAGACGCACAGTGCGCGTCCTAGTGCGCACAAGGGAGCGCTAGGACGCAGAGATGTGACCGCCCGCGGTATCCCGGCGTGCAAGAGGTTAATTGAGACAATAAAGCTGACTCTAGCGCTGCCTATTTTTTTTTTCAAACAGATGTGAAATCACTTATCGATGTTCATACATAGCAAGACTTTGTAAACTCAATAAAAATTTTTTTTGAAAAGGATGGGCCTTTCAGGTCATGGATGTATAATTCTTTTCAAACAGTGACTCACTGTGGAAATTAAGGTATCCAACACAATATTGCAATTCTCAAGTCTCCAGATTTGACAGTAAACAGAAGTTCTCTGATGACTCTGCGATCATCCGCCTCATCTCTGAGGGGGATGATGCAGAATACAGAGAACTTATCAAGGACTTTGTGGACTGGTGCCTGTGGAACTGCCTCCAGATCAATGCAAGGAAAACCAAAGAACTGGTGGTGGACTGCAGCAGGTGTGGACAATCCCCCACAGCACCGGTAAACATCCAGGAAACAGAGATTGAGATGGTGACATCTTACAAGTACCTGGGTGTTCACCTGAACAATAAACTGGACTAGTCACACAACACCAACGCACTCTACAAGAGGGGCCAGTGCAGGCTGGTCCTCCTAAGGAGACTCAGGTCTTTTGGAGAGCAGGGGGCACTCCTGAAGTCCTTCTATGATTCTGTGGTGGCATCAGCCTTTATGTATGGAGTGGTCTGCTGAGGCATCATGGCAGCCAACAGGAAGAGACTGAACAGACTCATCAAAAAAGCCAGCTCTGTTCTGGGGCGACACCTCAACCTAGTTGAGGAGATAGGAGAGAGGACGGTGTGTAAGCTGGCATCTCTGCTTGAGTATGAGTCCCACCCCATGCAGGACACGCTGAACGCACTGAGGAGCTCATTTAGTGGTAGGCTGTGCCATCTTAAGTGCTCGAGGGAGATATTCCGCAGGTCCTTCCTACCTACGGCTGTCAGACTGTACAATCTAAATACCACTCATAGAGGCCGTATTAAACGTCACAACTCTGCAAAATAGAGATTGTGCCCTCCAATACACAACTAAGAGAATTACAATTATTATTGAGGGTGGCAACAACACTGTTAATTCAATGTGAAATATGCTGTCTGGGTTCATATTTATATTTTGCCGGGTAATTTAACTAACTGTAATGCTGTAGATACCACCTAGCTGCAATGCTCCTGCACTGTGTATATACGTAACTGTGTACATGCTGCATGTATATTTATTTACTGCTTGGGCTAACCTATTCTTATCTTATTATCTTATTTAGTATTGCTCTGAGTGCTGCTATCCCTGTGCTGCTGCAATCTTGTTATTTCCCCATTGTGGGACTAATAAAGGCTTATCTTATCTTATCTTAAATTACTGTTAATAATTAATGGCTACTAGAACACCTTTGAAGCAGAGTGATACATACTGTATCCAGTGAAACGTTGGACTGCAATAATCATGGAATATTCTAAAGGACTGCATTTATATAGCGCCTTTTAACATACCCAAAGCATTTTACAATGAGTCCATTATTCATTCACTCCACATAAAGACAATGGTAGTGGTAAGCTACTGCTGTAGGAATATAGTAGCTCCTAGAATCCTTATTGTCCAATCAAATTTCTCAGTCAGAACAAACTGTTGTATAATAATAATAATTATAATAATAAGAAAAAAAGGCATTTTAGAAATGTTTTAAGACAAAAGTGGACATTATTTGATTAAAAAAAAACCCAAAAAAACCAAAACATAAAAAAAAACATTTATATAAGTTTTTGGTGCAATAAACAACTCACAGCAAACAATTTCCCACAGCTGACTTGAGCACCCAGCCATGTCTCGGAAGTTAAACAATCCTCAGGTGGATCTGTCCCCAGACGAGAGCAGTGTCAGCCTCACCCAGCTGGTCCCTGAGCTTGATCTCCTTTGCAACAAGGGAAAAGAGAAGAAGGATGAAAGGCTTAGGATACTGTGTATAGTTGGCAACACTACATCAGTGTTGACATGTCTCACTCTTTTGTCACTCCAGAATAAGGGTTAAAGTACTAATATCAATTTGACTTCCTTCAGATTTTACACAATAACAGCTCTCAAGGCAGCACTGTCAAGTTATGGTCAAGGCTGATTGCCATTGCAAGCAGATTGAATATGTTCTAAAACTCATTCTGAGATAAAGATGTGTATGTGTTGAAAAACAATAACTGTTTATGTGTAGCTATTGTGCCTATGCATGCTCATGTCACCCCCAACTTAATATACGTATATATGTACACTGTATATATACACGTGTAACCCAGCCACAGGGGCTGCACAAGCCAGTGTACTCCTAGCGCCGGTGTAACAGGTCAAATTAATCCCTGCCCAGATTAAAACCGGAATCTGGTTGTCAACCAGAAGAACATCCTCACGTCTCAGCCAGCAGTCCTTCCTTCTCAGGGGGAGGAGATCGCTGCAGTAAAACCGCCGGATCCATCTTCTCTTCCAGCAGCCCCGCCAGCATCTATTCTTTCCTCTGCCGCTGCTGCGTCTCCCTGCTCTCCTGCGCACTCATCCGCTGAAGTGGGTTGGGCAATTACCTCCCCGGTTCCGCCTGCCTCCGTGCCTGCTGAGGCAGCTTCTCCACCTTCAAGAGAGGAATCCAGGCCCACCATGAACACAGAGAGGGATGGCTGGGCACCTGATGCAGCAGGCAACATCATTCATCAGGACAATGATGTTGCCTGCTGCTGTCATGGTCTGCTCTGTGCTTATTGCCATCAGCTGCGCGCACACCTGCTCTCCATCTAGACCTGGCCTATTTATACCGAGCTGCCCTGGCTTCAGTGCAGAGTTGTTTCACTGTGCTCCAGACGACCTTCATCTGCCATTCTCGACGTCTACCACAGCCTGTTGTTGACTTTGTTCCAAGCCTGCTGCCACCGAAGTCTGAAGGAACTCACCTGCAGCCCACGTAAGCCCATTCATTCTTCTCACCTTGTCTACTAGTCCCCTGTGCACAGGCAGAGCTCCGTGGTGGTGAATTCTCCTCTCCTCTGTGGCGGCGGACTCCTCTCCTTCCCTTCCACTCTACACCTTCATCTCCAAGCCACGCACCAGCAGGAGCTGTATCTAATCTGCAGACACTGTCCTCCTGGCCATAGCCGCCGCGCTGAACCTGAGCTGTCCCCCATCCCTGCATACAGTAAGCCACAGACTAAACTGTTCCTCTCCTGCAGTTTCCACCACTAACTGTCCCGCTTCTGTGTGTTCCTAGGGTTGCCAGGGCGTACGGTGTCCTGCTCTGTTCCCTGCAGTTCCTGCTCACACTTACACACATGCATTCATACATTTTACACACTAATAAACCTAATTGAATCTGTTCTGGAGTCTGTGTCTCGTCACTGGGTCATAAAACCATGTCAGTACAACTCCGTCAGAATGACCCACCTGACAGCGCTTTGGTGCACCGGATAAATAACATGGAGTTCCGAATAGATCAATTGGTTTATCAGCAGAAATCTATACTGACCCAATTAGTTTGTGTTACGGACCGGTTGGACCGGCTAACTAGTCCCCAGGCATTTCCCCCGGCTTCTCCTGCCCCAAGTAGCTCCTCAGCTCCCGCTAGCTCCCCAGCTAACCAGTTCAGACAGGGGCCCTCTGCCCGGCTGACCCCGGTTCTGACTCCCAACCACTTTAACGGTAAACTAGGGGAGGCTAGGGGTTTTGTCATGCAGTGTGAGGTAGTTTTCCAGCAGGTACCCGAGGATTTCACCACAGACCATAGCAAGATTGGTTATATGATTAATTTACTGGAAGGGCGAGCGTTAGCTTCGTCTTTTGCAGTTACGGCTAGAGCTAATTATGCCAGCTTGACTTATAAACCAGTTTATTGGGGAATTTAATGAAGTGTTCCATCATTCCGACCGGGACAGTGTGCTTACCTCTCGGTTGCTAAATCTGAGACAGGGTACCAAGGCCACCGCCGACTATGCCGTCGACTTCCGGGTGGTGGTTACCGAGGTGGGGTGGGAGGACGCTTGCCTGTGTAGTATCTTCGTCAGGAGCCTCAGCCCTAGCCTTCGGGATGAGCTAGCACCCTTGGAGAAACCAACTAGGCTATTCAAGATAATTTCCTTAGTCATCAGCTTAGATAACAGGTTGAGGGAACGGGCAGCGGAACGTAAATCTTCCGGTCGCTCGGGTGCCCAGTACAACCGCGCCTGTCAACCTTCCCTATTGGCCCTTCCTTCCTCCGACTCCCCTGAGGCCCCAGAACCAATGGTAGTGGGTCAGTCCAGGTTGTCTCCGGCGGAGAAACAACGCCGCCGTGAGCTGGGGTTGTGTCTCTATTGCGGGAGCGAGGAGCATGAGGTAGCGTCATGTCATCTTCGGCCAAAAGGGGGAGTTCGTGTGTCGTAATAGGGGGACTCATGGACTCACCTCAGCCAAATCCCCTGTCTAGACTTCTCCTCCCCATTTGTTTCATGCACAGACATAAAGAAATTCTCACACAGGCTTTGATCGACTCAGGGGCAGAGCAGAGTTTTATTTCTAGGGACCTGGCAACCCAGTTGGACCTTCCCTGTCTCCCACTTAAGTCTCCATTACATCTCATTGCCCTTTCCAAAGCTCCTATGACCGTAGTTTCTCAGCAGACTGCCCCAGTATCTGTCATCATTTCTGGAAATCATCGGGAGGAGTTGCAGTTCTTTGTGATACCAGTTTCTTCGTCCCCAGTCATTCTTGCTTTTCCCTGGTTGCGCCTCCATAACCCGGCTATTGACTGGTGCACTGGGAGTGTTGGGTCATGGAGTTCATTTTGCCTCGGCACCTGCCTCCAATCAGCCGCTTGTTCGCCATCCGTGCCCTTGGGGGCTCCCATCGCCTTGCCTCCCGACCTGTCTAGAGTTCCGTCGGAGAATCATGACCTCGGAGCTGCTTTTAGCAAGACCCAGGCCCTGTCCCTTCCCTCCCACCGGCCATATGATGGTGCCATAAATCTCCGTCCCGGAGACCCGCTTCCATCGAGCCGTTTGTACAGCCTGTCACCTCCAGAGCAGGAAGCCATGGACTCTTATATTAAGGAATCGTTAAGCTCTGGCAGGTTCCAAGGTTGTCATAGCCAGGAGCGGCACTGGGGTTAAGCTCCCAGTGCTCATAAAATGCTCCTTACGGCATGCATCTCGAAAAGCCTCTGACAACTAAGTCCAACTCCTAGCCTGCCCGTGTGGTTTAGTCTCTAAGCCCGGCGGAACTGCTTTTACTAATCGGAGAAGGGGCGAGGGTGGATCTCTGGCGCCTTAAAACCAGATGCTTCGGGTAGATGGTGGCTCATCAACCTGGGAAGGTAGCCCATCTAAGGGAAGGTAAACCCTGATTTCAAACCTCCACTGCCTTGTGGCACACCCGGTCACGGGAAAGGCTTCAGGAGTCAACCCTGAGGAAAAATCCGGAGTCGGAGCCCCTAAGTCAGTTCTCTGTTGTGCTCAACATCGTTCTGGCAGCTCCTGCAACGGCGATAGTGCCAAACTATAGCAGCCCTGCTGTTCCTTTGGATTCATCAGTGACGTGGAGAGGGGGGACATGCTGCATGGGTAACATTTTGTCCTCCATATCTTCCTGCCCAGGCTTGAATCCTTACCAACGCCCAACGCTGGAAGGTAGAACACCGGTGCACATCGGCCTGTTCAGCCACAGGCGGTGCTGTTCCAGCAGAGTAGACGTTTAGGATTCTCTTCCATGGTCATCATAGACCGACGGAGGCCGACAGAAGCTCTGGCATAATCCGGCCCTCTTCTTCGGCGGTGGGGGCGGGATTTTTTTTTTGTCGGCAAGAAGGACGGTTCCTTGAGGCCATGTATCAACTTTAGGGAACTGAATAATATCACAGTCAAGGACAAATACACCCTCCCCTTGCTCAACACTGCCTTCGACTCCCTCCGGGGGGTGTCGTGGTTCACCAAGCTGGACTGCCACAATGCCTATCATCTGGTGCAGAACTGGGAGGGTGATGAGTGGAAGACAGGGTTTCGGACCCCTAGCGGTCACTTTGAATATCTGGTGATGCCCTTCGGTCTAACCAATGCTCCAGTGGTGTTTCAGCGCCTTATTAATGATGTGTTGAGGGACTTCCTGGGTGTATTTGTATTTATTTACCTGGATTATATCTTGATCTTTTCTCAGTCCTTAGAAGAACATCGAGTGCATGTGAGGCGAGTGCTTCAGCGGCTGTTGGAGAAAAAGCTGTATGTCAAAGCCGAGAAATGTGACTTCCATGCCTCCAAAACGTCCTTTCTGGGATTCATCATCTCTCACAAGGAGTTACTCCCGGATCCCGGCAAGATTAAGGCGGTGGTGGAATGGCCAACCCCCTCCTCCAGGAAGCAGTTTCAGCAATTCTTGGGGTTTACAAATTTTTACCGCCGCTTTATTAAGAACTATAGTGTGCTGGTGCTCCCCTTAATGCGCCTCACCTCACCCAAAGTGCCCTTTCAATGGACGGAGGAGGCGGCTATGGCCTTTTTGGTTCTCAGGGAATGGTTCTCTGATTTCCCCATCCTGGTGCTGGTGGATCCGGCTCTTCAGTGTCTGGTGGAGTTGGACGCCTTGGATTCAGGATTGGGAGCCATCCTGTCCCAACATTCCCCAACAGATGGCAAGATTCGGCCGTGTGCTTTCTTCTCCCAGTAGCTGTCCCCGGTGGAATGCAATTACAGCATTGGTGACCGAGAGCTCCTGGCAGTCCAGCTCGCACTGGAGGAGTGGCATCATTGGCTGGAGGGGGGCTCTCAGCCATTCGTGGTCTGGATGGACCACAGGAACCTGGAGTACCTTCGGACGGCCAAGCGCCTGAATGCTCGCCAGGCCTGCTAGTCCTTGTTTTTTGGGCACTTTGATTTTACCATCATGTACCGTCCCGGGTCCAAGAACACCAAGCCGGACGCCCTCTCCAGGCAGTTTGCCACTGATGTCACAGACCCTGAAGTGGATCCCATCCTTCCTCCCTCCTGTGTTGTGGGCACCCTCTCATGGGGCATCAAGGAGAAGATCCGGAGGGCACAAGAGACTGAAATGGACCCGGGCGGGGGGCCTGCGGGTAAGCTGTTTGTTCCTTTGGCTGTCCGGGGTGAAGTCATTCATTCGGCCCATACCTCCAGGTTCACTTGCCATCCAGGGAGAAGGTGCACAGAGGAACTTCTATGAAGAATGTTTTGGTGGCCCTCACTCCAGAAGGATGTCAGGGAGTACGTTCGTGGTTGTCCCCAGTGTGCTGCCGGCAAGTCCTCTTTGTCCCCTCCAGCCGGGCTGCTCCATCCTCTTGCTACTCCCGGCAGGCCCTGGTCCCATGTGGCATTGGACTTTGTCACCAGCCTCCCACCTTCCAACAACCACACCATAGTGCTCACGATTGTTGAAAGGTTCTCCAAGGTGGCTCACTTTGTTCCTTTACAGGGGCTGCCTACGGCTAAGGAGACAGCCGACCTGCTCGTCCAGCATGTGGTGAGGCTGCATGGATTCCCTTGGACATAGTCCCCAGTTTACCTCCCAGGTTTGGAGGTCATTTTGCAACGCCCTTGGGGTTACGGTAAGCCTTTCATCTGGTTGCCATCCCCAATACAATGGCCAGTGCGAACAGACCAATCGGGAGTTGGAAGCTGCGCTGCGGTGTGTGGCCACCGCCAATTCAGCATCTTGGAGCCTGCATCTGCTGTGGATTGAGTATGCTCACAACTCGATGATCTCTTCGGCCATCGGGATGTTCCTCTTCCAGGCCTCGCTCGGTTACACCCCTCCATTATTCCCTGAGGAGGAGGGTGACATCGTCGCACCATCTGTTCGGGCGCACCTGAGGCGCTGCTGCTACGACGCATGGCGGAACACAATTCCTCGGTTGCCAACCGTCACAGGACTCCAGCTCCTTCTTACCAGGTGGGTCAGCAGGTTTTGTTGTCTACCAGAAACATTAATCTGAAGGCTGAGCCCAGGAAGATGACCCAGCCCTTTATTGAACCCTTTGCCATCTCTCGCATTGTCAATCCAGTGTCTAGCTCCCCCCCCTCCACATATGTCCGACCTTCCACGTCTCACAGATTAAACCTTTCTGTTCCAGCCCTCTGTGTCCCCAGGTCTCCACCTCCGCCGAGGATGATCGACAGCGACCCCACTTGGGGAGTGACCGCCATCCTGGACGTCTGTCACCGGGGTCGCGGCCTGCAATACCTGGTGGACTGGGAGGGCTATGGGCCGGAGTGGAGGTCCTGGGTGCGTCTTTCCTTTGTGTTGGATAAAGACTTCATCAGGGATTTCCACCGGATGCATCCAGGTAGGTTGGAATGACCGCCGAGAGATGTTCCGTAGGGGAGGAGTACTGTCATGGTCTGCTCTTTGCTTATTGCCATCATCTGTGCGCACACCTGCTCTCCATCTAGACCTGGCCTATTTATACCACGCTGCCCTGGCTTCAGTGTGGAGTTGTCTCACTGTGCTCCAGACGACCTTCATCTGCCATTCTCAACGTCTACCACAGCCTGTTGTTGACCTTGTTCCAAGCCTGCTGCCACCGAAGTCTGAAGGGCCTCACCTGCAGCCCACGTAAGCCCATTCATTCTTCTCACCTTGTCTACTGGTCCCCTGTGCACAGGCGGAGCTCCGTGGCGGCGGATTCTCCTCTCCTCTGTGGCGGCGGACTCCTCTCCTTCCCTTCCACTCTACACCTTCATCTCCAAGCCACTCACGAGCAGGAGCTGTATCTAATCAGCAGACATTGTTCTCCTGGCCATAGCTGCCGCGTTGAACCTGAGCTGTCCACCATCCCTGCATACAGTAAGCCACAGACTAAACTGTTCCTCTCCTGCAGTTTCCACCACTAACTGTCCCGCTTCTGTGTGTTCCTAGGGTTGCCAGGGCGTACGGTGTCCTGCCCTGTTCCCTGCAGTTCCTGCTCACACTTACACACACACATTCACACATTTTACACACTAATAAACCTAATTGAATCTGTTCTGGAGTCTGTGTCTGGTCACTGGGTCATAAAACCATGTCAGCTGCTGTCTTTTGAGTTGAATTACAACACAATCTTAACACCATATTTGCTTGTGCATTCGAAATCATTAGTAACCCTTTTTTGGGTAATAGTTTCTGTTTAATTGTTGATTGTTAATCCCCCAGGTATACTCTGGCCCAGGCCAGAGTATACCTGGGGGGAATAACTGGAATAACTGGCCTAGGCCAAACTATAACCTGGGGTGTAAAAGAGCCTAGGCAAGAGTAGGCTGGCGTAGTCTGGCTAGGCCAGCTATAGGCATATCCTTACCTCCTGGCAAGAATATACCCCTCTTGTGTAAAGAGGTTTTGATTGTGTTTACACATTATATTTACAACACAACACAGCACATCACCAAGTCATGACGTCACTACATTACATTACCTTACGTTATTATCAGTTGATCTGACCACTTTTTTCCATTTTATAAACTGACATATGAAGTAAATGACATGCCTGACCATCCAACTTGTACACACAGGTAAATATTTTTCTACTATAATATTGTAATAATCAACTATTAAATAGAGACTATTATCCAAAGAAGGGTTACCAATAATTTTGAATGCTCAAGCAAATATGGTGTTAAGATTGTGTTGTAATTCAACTCAAAAGACAAAAAATAATAGTTACACATTAAATTATTTCTTTACACTTTTTTTAGTACATAAAATTGCTCTCATCAACACCTAAATTTAATTTCTCAGTCCATTCCACTCAGTCTCTTATCATGCGCGTATGGCGACTCCAAACATGAACAACAACAAAAAACAGTACGTAGCAATGTCCCCACAAATCTTCGTCAGCAAGAAAAAAAAAAATGAAAAAGCGTCCAGATAGTTCACCAAAAATAACTGGAAGTTACTTCTTGTATTGTAATATATGCTTTTATTTGTGAAGTACGGTGTAGTGGTGGCCACTTCTTCTTCGGCCACTGCACTACCCCTATAAATACCAGGCGGGCATCTCCAACCGGCCTCTTTGCCAATGCCCCTGCCTGGTGGCTGTAGTGTGTATGTTTAACTCCAAAAAAAGCTAAATTCCATCGTGCACCTGGCCTTGTTATTCCAGAGGTAATCTCATACATAACATTTTGGCGATGAAAATAAAAATGGAGGTGTATGTTTCACCGCTTTAGGCCCTTCCTTGAAATCCTGGGCGGGCCACCTGTGTCTTAGTCAAGATGGTTTGCTGCCTTTCAAAACTACACCGCGGTGCTCGACCTGGGTGAGCAAGATAAACAGAGGGCATGTGTGCTTCTGGTGCATAATTTAGGGTTCGAGGGCCAATGTATCCTATGTAATGTATCCTATGTACACTCAGGGTTACCGACTCGTATGAGGATGAGGTGAAGTTGTTACCGTGCCCTTTCCACACCCCGGACAACGTCACTGTCTGGAGGATTTGGTTCCGACAACGACACCGGCGAGTGGGTGAGCCTGTCCGACAGTTTGTCGCCAACCTAAAGCAGCTGGCTAGCGAGTGTTGTTTCAGAACATTGGAGGAGGGAATGGTACGTGAGCAGCTGGCGGAACACACGACCAGCAATACTTTGCGAGCTAGGCTGCTTTCGGCGCCGGGTGACCTGACGTTAGCCAAGGCTGTCAAGCTAGCCCTCCAGATAGAGACAGCAGACAAGCTAGCTTTGGAGCTAAAGTGGCGCCAATCACAACGGCAGCTGGGACCTGCCACCCCAGCATTAGTAGCAGACCCTGACAGCGAGGATAGCGTGGCCGACGACAAGGCACAAACCTACGCCATCAGCCTGAGGTCTGTCCCGAGAAAGCCCGTGTGTATGGGCTGTGGTTCCATGAAGCACCAATACAAGGCTAGGGAATGCCCGGCTAAAGGGAAGTGCTGTGGCATGTGTGGACGCTTCAACCATTATGTCAGGGTGTTTTGTGTGTCCGAGCCAGAGAGCCCACGGAGAAAAACAACTTCATCTGCCCCGATAACTGTCCATGGAGTGTCCCCGAGTACCAACGGGTTCAAGTACTGCAAGGTGACGCTGGATGACGAGGAGGTGCCGCTGCTGATCGACATGGGGGTGGAGAGATCATTAATGAATTGTGCATCGGTGAGGAAATTTTTCCCCTACTACAGAATAAGAGGTAACCCAGCACCGCTCTAAGGTTATGGAGGTGGCAGACTACGCACAGTTGGAACACTGGAGTTGACGGCTCGGTATAAGTCGGCAGCGATGACTGACTGCACATTCCATGGGCTATGACCTGTTTTATGGAATGGGGTTCACCAAGGACGACATGGTGTGGGGGAAGGATTTATCTTGCACCACAGCGGTCAAGCAGGACCAGCCTCACTCAGGTTTGACGCAGGAGGGTCTCAGTGCCAGTGCTTGGGATACCTTGGATGGGGATACCGAGTGTGATGGCGAGGTGCCCGTGTCGACGAGTGATGCCGACTAGCAAGCCTCAGTTTCCTCCGGAGCTCAGCCACAGTGGGCTGGGGGATCTGGCGCTTCAACGGCGATCACTGCAGCAGCTTTACAAGGAGTTGGGGCCAGACTGACAGGCACTGAGGGACTGGGTGCTGATCAGCAACACTGCAGGCCGAGCAGAGCTCCCCTGAGAGTTACGGACCTCGTCCGGGTTCGTGGTTGAGACGACCACGGTGGATGTGGCCCAAACAACAGTCAGAGGGTCACCAGGAGTAGCTGCACATTGTGGCTAAGCAAGGCACAGCCTACTTCCAGCTGTCGAATGGCTCGTGGAGACAAGCCAATGAGCTGCGGCATGCTCGGGAGGAGGCTTCAGATGGCAGGTCCGGACGAGAGAGGTGGTCGATGGCGAAGAGAAGAGGCACTCTCGTCTATGAGGTCAGCTGCGATCCTGGGGGCATGATGCTTCCAGGGCCGGGTCTACTGAGGGGCTGCCCGGGGCCCCCACAAGCCAGTTCTAGCCCTTTCGGCCAAATCGATGGTAGTATGAGTTTGTAAAAATAAAAGAGCTCCAATTTTGAGATGCTGAAGTGTTTGCATGTGTTTAAAAAAAAAAAAAAAAAAAAAAAGCATAACGGCTGTTTTTAGGAGCTTTTACAGGTTCTTGCTGCATGAGGTAGTATTAGTAGACAAACCCTGTGTGTGTGTGTGTGTGTGTGTGTGTGTGTGTGTGGTGTTGTATATACACATATATATATAAACAATACACACACACACACACACACAAACACACACATACATATATATATATATAGTGAGTCCATGTCTATAGTTCGGTGTGGTTTTAATTGTTTACACTACCTTTGTTATGGTTCTGTGCTTTAGTTTAGGAAACACGCCAACGTTTTAGTTTAATGGACTTTTGGGAGACCACGGGTGGAAGAATAACCCGCCTTGCCGTGTGGGGTGGGACAGTAGTCCACCCGTCCCCCCCTAGCTTGGGTTTGTATCAATGGTATGCCCTAGGTATGAATGTGTTAGGCTCTTTAGTGATTTCAGTTTTCGTTTATTAGTGCATGATTCAGGTCCTAAATTTGGGAGGGTCTCAACTGTGTGTGTGGTTTTGCACTTTTCTACGGGGGGGGGGGGGGGGGGGGGCTGTGGTGCTGTAATATATGATATATGCTTTTATTTGTGAAGTGCAGTGTAGTGGCAGCCATTTCTTCTTCCGCTACTTGCACCGCCCCTATAAATACCAGGTGGGCATCTCCATCCGGCCTCTTTGCCCATGCCTCTGCCTGGTGGCTGTAGTGTGTGTGTTTAACTCCAAATAAAGCTAAGTTCCATCGTGCACCTGGCCTCGTCATTCCAGAGGTAATTTCATACATAACATTAATGTCTTTAAAATAACAGAAAAAGACCCTGAGCTCAGGAAAGTTTACAGTTCGTAAAGGAAGAGAAAAAAAATGTTCAGTCTCACTGGCATGCATCCCCTTCACCCCTGGGTTGTTTTAACAGCTCAGCTCAACATTAATAAATGCAAAAATACTGTGAAACTTAGACAGCTATAGGGCCAAAAACAACAAATGAAGTTTTCTAGATTATGTAGCAGAGTCAATAAAAGCATTCCTACTCAGTTTACCAAGTGGATTGACCTGCTAGTGACACAAGTAGAGTGCTGGACTCTGGAGCTGGAGGTTGTGGGCTCAAACCTCTGTTAGATGCCATTTGGACTTAACCTCCTGTCCCTTTGGTTACAATTACACTTCATTATTTATGATAATTAGGCCTGCATTGCACTTTATGTGACAGTGCTACAATATTAAAACCATATCTCATTGTTTACATCGTCTATCAACGTCTAACACAATTTAAAAACTGGGAAAGAGCTCCGAATCTGCAGTAGGCCAAGGACCACTATGGTGTTGGGGTTTATTGTGAAGTGCGGCGTAGTGGCGGCCATTTTCTCATCCGCCAGTGCACCGCCCTGTAAATAGCAGAAGGCATCCATCACATGGTCTTTTTGAATGGTGTCCTCTGCCAGGTGGCTGCTCGGTGTCCATTGTGGTTTGACTATTAATAAAGCTGAGTTCGTCCATTCACCTGGCCTCATCATTCCATAAGGTATTTATTCAGACATAACATTTGGCGATCGAGGATAAACTAATGGAGGCGTGTATTGCACCGTTTTGCCCCTTCTGGAGCTCCTGGGCGAGCTGCCTCTGCCCTGGCCAAGATGGTTTGTGGCCTTCCAAAATTACACCATTGCACTCGACCTGGGTGAGCTAGATAAGATAAGAGCACGCGTGCTCCTCGTACACAACCTAGGAATTGAGGGCCAATGCATCTTGCGCACACTTGAGGCTTCAGACTCATTTGAGAATGTTGTCGAGTTGCTAGAGAGGAACTTTCACACCCCGGATAGCATGATTGTCTGGAGGATTTTGTTCCGGCAGCAACACCAACAGGTGGGTGAGCCTGTCCACCAGTTTGTCGCTGACTTGAGGCAGCTAGCTAGCGAGTGTCATTTTGGGCCACTGGAGGAAGAAAGGGTACGTGCTCAGCTGGCGGAGCACATGAACAGCGCCACTATATGAGCTAGGCTACTCACAGCACCAAGCGACTTAACGTTAGCCAGAGCTGTCGTGCTAGCCCTCCAAATGGAGACCACGGACAAGCAAGCCTCTGAGCTAAATTGGTGCTAGTCACAACAGCCGCTGGAACCTTCTGTCGTGGCATTAGTAGAGGATTTGGATAGTGAGGATAGCTCGGATGGCGACGACATAGAAGCCAATGCTACCAGCCGAAGGTCTACCCCAGGAAAACACCTATGCATGGGTTGTGGGTCCACGAATCACCAATATAAGGTGAAGGACTGCCCGGCTAGAGGAAAGCGTTGTGGCAAGTGTGGACGCTTGAGCCATTACGCTAGAGTATGCTGTGTATCTTAGCCGGAGATCCCACAGAAGAAATCACTCCACCCACCCCCAGCAAGTATTCACACGGTGTCTCCAAGTACCAATGGGTACACATTCTGCTCAGTGACACTGGACGGCATGGAGGTGCCGCTACTGCCTGGAATGGGGGAAGAGGGATTGTTGCTGAATTGGGCAGAGGTGAGGACGTTTTTTCCCCACTACAGGATAAGAGGTAACCCAGCGCCACTTTACGGTTATGGAGGTGGCAGGCTTTGCATGGTTGGAACACTGGAGTTAACAGACTGGTACAAGTCGGCGACGATGGCTGACTTCACGTTCTACATGACAGCCCAAGGTGACAACATCATGGGCTGTGACTTGTTTTACGGACTAGGTTTCGCCATCAAAGACGATGCTGGGGAGGAATTGTCTGGTTGTAGACAATGGAACCCTCCGGTTCTGGGGGTGGAGGATGACCCTGTGTGGGATAAAGATCTAACAGACACCATGGCGGTCAAGCAGGACCAGCCTCACTCAGGTTCGATGCAGGAGGGTCTTAGTGCCGGCTCTTGGGGAATGGTAAGAGGAGGCACCAAGTGTGGCGGCGAGGGGCCTGCGTTAGCGAGTGACGCCAATGTGCTAGCCCCGGATTCCTCCGGTGCTTGTCCACAGAGGGCTGGAGGATCAGCAGCTCCGATGGCGACCGCTGAAACAGCTTTAGAAGAGGTCGGGGCCAGACTGACAGGCACGGAGAAACCGTATGCCAAGCAGCACCATTTCAGGCTGAGCAGATCCCCTCTTAGAGTTATGGACTTGGTCCGGGCTTGAGGAGAGGAACATCCATGGAGAATAAGGGTCAGATGACAGCCAACGAAACACTGGGAACACCTGCGCATCGTGGCTAAGCTGGGCGCAGCTTACTTCCAGCTGTTGGACAGATCGGCGAGGCATGCAAATGAGCTGCGGCATGTCCGGGAGGAGGCTTCTGGTGGCTGGGCTGGACAAGAGTGGCGGTCGGGAGCAATGAGTAGAGACGCCTTCATCCATTAGCTGCTATCCCGGGGGCCCACTGCTTCCAGGGGGCGTCTGCTGAGGGGCTGACCTGCCCCCTCCCACCCCCGAGCTGGTTCTACCCCTTTCTGCCCAAGGGATAGTAATGTAAAGTTTGTTAAATAGTTCTAATGCTCATGTGTTTATATAGATGAAATGTTATGGTTTTGAGTGTTTTCTTAGTCTAGGAACACAGCAATAATTTTAAGGTTATTAATGGACTTTACTTTAACAGATGGAAGAATAATCCCCCTTGCCCTGTGGGCAGGACAGTAGTCCACCCATCCTTCCTATTTTCAGGTTCTGTTGTGTGAATGTGTTAGGCCATTTAGAGATATCAGTTTCCGTTTTGTTAGTGCGTGATTTGGGTCCTAAATTGGGAAGGACCTTAATTAAGTGAGTGGTTTTGGACTGTCTGGGGGGGGGGAAATTGTGGTGTTGGGGTTTATTGTGAAGTGCCGTGTAGTTGCAGCCACTTCCTGTTCCGCTACTGCACCGCCCTATAAATAGCAGAGGGCATCCATCACATGGTCTTTTTGACTTTTGCCCTCTGCCTGGTGGCTGTTTGGTGTCCATTGTGGCTTGACTATTAATAAAGCTGAGTTTGTCCACTCACCTGGCCTCATCATTCCATAAGGTATTTATTCAGACATAACAAACACCTCTGGTAAAAAATTTGTCCAAATCCATCCAGTAGTTTTGGAGTATTCTTGCTAACACAATGTGAGAAGATTACAGTCTTGGCAGAGGTATGCATTTTCAGATCATCACCAAAATGTTATGGGTTTCCCCCTAGGCCAAGGACCACCTCTGGTAAAAATTTCATCCAAATCCATCCAGTAGTTTTTGTGTAATCCTGCTCCACAAATATAAACTATTTCCTTGGTGGAGGTATGCACTCTCAGATCTTCACCAAAACTTAATGGGTTTATCCTTGGCCGAAGGGCTACCTCTGGTGAAATTTTCACCAAAATCTGTCCAGTAGTTTTTGTGTAATCCTGAGGGGGTATAAATTGACCTGGGGGTATGAATTAGCCTAGGCCAATCCATACCCCAGAGTATGAATTGGCCTAGGCCATAATATACCCAGGGTATAATCTAGCCTATGCCCCTTTAACCCCGAGTATAGTCTGGACTGGTGGTATACTGTGGCCTGTTCCAGCGGTCCCAAGCCCAGGTAAATGGGGAGGGATGTGCCAGGAAGGGCATCTGACGTAAAACATTTGCTAAATCAAACATGCGGATCGTGACAAATGAGAATTTCTGACCGGACCGGTCGAGGCCCAGGTTAACAACGACCACCACCGGTGCTGTTAACCGATAAAGTGCCAGTGGAAATTGGGCTGCTGTTGGTCGAAGATCGAGGAGGAGGAGAGGGAGAAGGTGTGTTAGAAGGGAGAGAGAGAAAAATAAAGGTAGAAGTGTGGAGGTGAGAGTAGGGATGTTAAATGTAGGGACCAAGACTTATAAAGGAAGAGAGTTGGCTGATATGATGGAGAGAAGAAAGGTAGATATATTGTGTGTTCAAAAAAACAGATGGAAGGGAAGCAAGGCTTAAAGCATTGGAGGTGGATTTAAACTGTTCTACCATGGTGTAGATAGGAAGAAAAATGGAGTAGGAGTAATCTTGAAGGAAGAGTACTTGAAGAGCGTTCAAGAGGTAGAGGGAGTCAGACAGAATCATGAGTTTGAAGCTAGAAGTCAAAGGTGTGATGTTGAATGTTGTCAGTGCTTATGCCCCACAAGTTAGATGTCAGGTAGAAGAGAGAGGAACTCTGGAGTAAGCTGGATGAAGTGGTAGAGAGTGTTCCAAGGGGGGGGGGGAGTGGTGATTGGAGCTGACTTTAATGGGCATGTAGGTGAGGGGAACAGAGGTGTTGAGGAGGTTCTGGGTAGGCATGGTCTTAAGGAGAGAAATGTGGAAGGACAGATGGTTGTGGATTTTGCTAAAAGGATGGCAATGGCTGTGGTGAACACATATTTCAAGAAGAGAGAGGAACATAGGATGACTTACAAGAGTGGAGGAAGGCGAAACACAGGTGGACTACATCCTATGCAGGAGAAATATGAAAGAGATAGGAGACTGCAAGGTGGTGAGGGCGGAGAATGTAGCTAGACAGCATCGGATGGTAGTCTGTTGGATGACTTTGGAAAGGAAGAAGAGGAAGATAGCAGAGCCAAAGATTAAGTGGTGGAAGTTACAGAAGGAAGAAGGTCCCACAGAGTTCAGGAAGGAGTTGATACGGGCTGTGGGTGGTAGGGAAGAATTACCAGATGACTGGGAAAGTACAGCAAAAGTATTGAGGGAAACAGGTAGAAAAGTATATGTTGTATCCAGTGGTCAGAGGAAGGAAGACAAGGAGACTTGGTGGTGGAATGAGGAGTTGCAGGAATGTATCCAAAGGAAGAGGTTAGCAAAGAAAAAGTGGGATAGTCAGGGAGATGAAGAAAGTAGACAGGAGTATTTGGAATCTAGGCACATGGCAAAGAGAGAGGTGGCAAAGCTGCAGGAAAAGGCATATAGTAAGTTGTATGAGAGGCTAAACACTAAGGAAGGAGAAAAGGACTTGTATCAATTGGATAGAAAAGATGTGCAGCAGGTTAGGCTGATTAAGGACAGAAATGGCAGTGTACTAACAAATGATGAGAGTGTGTTGCGAAGGTGAAAGGAGTACTTTGAAGAGCTGATGAATAAAGAAAATGAGAGAGGGAGGAGGATGGATGAAGAAAAGATAGTGAACAAGGAAGTCCCAAGGATTCACAAGGTGGAAGTGAGGGCAGCTTTGAAGAGGATAAAGAATGGAAAGGCATTTAGTCCAGATGACATACCCATGGAGGTATGGAGATGTTTAGGAGAGATGGCAGTTGACTTTTTAACTAGATTGTTTAACACAATCTTGGACAGTGAGAGGGTGCTGGAGGAGTGGAGAAGTGCTTTGGTACCAATTTTCAAGAACAAGGGTGATGTTCAGATCTGTAGTAACTACAGAGGCATAAACTTGATCAGTCACACTAAGAAGATATGGGAAGAGTTGCTGAAGCCAGGTTAAGAGGAGAGGTGACAATCAGTGAGCAGCAGTACAGTTTCGTGCCAAGAAAGAGTACTACAGATGCAATGTTTGTTTTAGGAATGTTGATGGTAAAGTATAGAGAAGGTCAGAAGGAGTTGCACTGCATCTTTGTGGATCTAGAGAAAGCATATGATAGAGTGCCAAGAGAGGAAGTGTGGTACTGTATGAGAAAGTCAGGAGTGGCAGAAGTATGTGAGGGTGGTGCAGGACATGTATGAGAACAGCAAGAAGGTAGTGAAGTGTGCTGTAGGAGTGACAGATGGGTTCAAGGTGGGGATGGGGTTACATCAGGGATCAGCTCTGAGCCCCTTCTTGTTTGCCATGGTGATGGACAGGCTGACAGATGAGGTAAGGCAGGAGTCTCTGTGGACCATGATTTGTGCAGATGACATTGTGATCTGTAGTGTGAGTAGGGAGCAGGTGGAGGTATGCTCAGGAGAGAAGAGGAATGAAAGTCAGCAGAAGCAAGACAGAATACATGAGTGTGAATGAGATGGAGGCAGGTGTAATGGTGAAGATGGAAGGAGTAGAAGTAGTGAAGGCAGATGAGTTTAAATACCTGGGCTCAACCATCCAAAGCAATGGAAAATGCACAAGAGAGGTGAAGAAGAGAGTGCAGGCAGGGTGGGAGTGGGTCAATTGTCAGGGGTGATTTGTGACAGAAAGGTAACAGCAAGAGTGAAAGGGGAGGTTTACAAGATGGTAGTGAGACCTGCTATGATGTATGGTTTGGAGACAGTTGCGCTGAAAAAAAGACAGGAGATGGAGCTGGAGGTGGTAGAGTTGAAGATGCTAAGATTTTCATTGGAAGTGACTAGGAGGGACAAGATTAGAAATGAGTATATCAGAGGGACAGCTCAGGTTGAGCGGTTTGGAGAAAAAGTAAGTGAGGCAAGACATCAATGGTTTGGTGGACATGTACAGAGGAGTGATAGTGGATATATTTGACAAAGGATGTTGAAGATGGAGCTGCCAGCAAAGAGGAAAAATGGAAGACCACAGAGAATATTCATGGATGTAGTGAAGGAGGAGATGGAGAGAGTTGGTGTTTCAGAGGAAGATACAAGGGATAGGGTGAGATGGAGGGAGATGATCCACTGTGGTGACTCCTAAAGGGAGCAGCCAAAAGAAGATGATGAAGAATTTTATGTGTATATATACTGCTCAAGAAAATAAAAGGAACTACTTTTTAATCTGAGTAAGTTTTGGAGTGTTTTAAATTCAGCCCTCTGTAGGTTGTAGGTTGATAATTTTCATTTCCATCAAAAGATGTGGCATCTTTTCATTCTTAACACATTATCCAGTCCATATCAGTGTAGATATCCAGCTTGTTTTTTCCCATTAAAATCTGATGTGTACACACAGTGGGGAAAATAAGTATTGAACGTGTCAACATTTTAACATATTTCTGATGGAGCCACTGACCTGATATTTTCACCAGATTGCAGTAACAATCCAAGTAGTCCAAACATACAAAGAAATCAAGGCAACTGTGTTCACAAAACAAGCTATATTTAATGAAGCGTAATGACAGAGGGAACAAGTATTGAACACGCTTGGTGAAATTTAATTAATATTTAGTAGAAAGCCTTTGTTGGTAAGAACAGCTTCCAGACACCTCTTGTTTGGAAAGATTAGGCACAGGCATTGCTCAGGAGTGATTTTAAGCCAGTCTTCCACGCAAACTGTCTTCAAATCATGAAGGTTCCTTGGGTGTCTTCTATGAACTCTGACTTTCAGTTCGTTCCATAGATTGTCAACTGGATTCAGGTCAGATGACTGACTGGGCAATTCTAGCAGCTTTATTTTCTTTCTCCGGATCTAGATGAGAGTTTCCTTGGCTGTTTGTTTGGGATCATTGTCTCTCTGAAATGTCCATCCTTGTTTCATCTTCAGCATCTTGGCAGATGGTAACAAGTTCTTATCAAGGATGTCTCTGTACATTTGGCCATTCATTTTTCTTTCAATTATATGAAGCCTGCCTTTACCATGTGTTGAAAAACACCCCACACTATGGTACTCCAACCTCCAAACTTCACTATTGGTATGGTGTTTTTGGGCTGATGTACAATGCCCTTCCTCCTCCAAACCTGCTGTGTGCTGTTACATCCAAAAAGTTTAATTTTGGTCTCATCTGACTACATTATATTCTCCCAGTATTTTACTGCCTTGCCCTAATATTGTGCAGAAAACTTGAAACGAGCTTCAACATGCTTTTTTTTTTTTTCAGCAATGAAGTTTTGCGAGGTGAGCAGGCATAGAGCCCATGTCGATTGAGTGCATTACTTATTGTTTTCTTTGAAACAGCAGTACCTGCTCACTCCAGGTCTTTCTGGAGCTCTCCACGAGTGGTCTTTGGCTGTTGGATAACTCTTCTGATAATTCGTTTGACTCCTCTTCCAGAAATCTTGTGAGCAGCCCCTGGTTGTGGCCAGTCTATGGTAAAATATGTTCTTTCTACTTCCGAATGATGGCTCCAACAGTGCCTTGCTGGAACATTCAGCAGTTTAGAAATGTGTCTGTAACCAATCCCATCATTATGTTTTGCAACAAAAAGGTTGTGAAAGTCTATAGAGAGCTCTTTGCTTCTACCCATTATGAGTTCTTTGTGGTGTGACAATTGGATATTCACAGACTTTTTTTAAAGGCTATCAGTCAGGACTTAATCAGATGAAATTAATTTGCACTGATGGGCAATGGTATTGTTAGGGTTTCTGTCTGCTCTGAGCGCCTCTCACTTTCCCCTTGATTGGCGCTCTCCTGCAGCCATAATCACACCTGCTGCCAATTTGGGCTACCCTTTATGAGGAAGGTTCTCTTACTGTATTGCTCTGCCAGGTAGCATGGATTAACAGCCAGATCACAATCCTGCCTGAATTACTTGCCTGCTTTTTTTTTTTTTTTTGTTACTTATTTGTACCCGTAGGTAGACTTGGTTTGCAGTCTGGTGACAAGCCACCGGCTGCTGGTCGCTGCGTGCGCGAGCGCCCTAAACCTACATGGGTTTTTTTTTTGTTTTTTTGCTTTGTTTTTTACCTCTGCTCCCTTTGGACCCTGCTGCCTGCCTGACGCTTGGACCTTGTTTGCCCCATTCGGCCTGCCGTGCCCTGACTACTGTTGCCTCTGGATTTTGGATTTGGATAATGGATTGGATTTGGATACTTGGACTGTGCACTCTCCTTTCCCCTCTCCCCTCATCAAAGTAAGTCGACTTACTAATGTTGTGTTCCTGATTCCGCTGTTCCCGCCTCCCAGGCCCGACAAGTCTGTTCCCCTCTCTTCTCACAGTTCTTCCCCAGCTGCTTCACTGATGCCCTCACCTCTGTCAACCACCTTCCCAGCTTGGAGGATTCTTCACACTGTCCCCGCCGTCACCATGGAAGAACCTGTAAGCATGAATCAACATAAACAGCCATTATTAATTAATTCATGCATGCTGAATTAATTAATTCAGCGTTCTTTTCCCTGTCTCTGCTTCTTCCCGCATGGTTGCCAGATCCCCGCTACACTATTTCACAATTACAAATTATTGTAATAAAGATCACTGTTCATAATCTATGTCTCCATCCATGTCGCTTTTGGGTCTCTGCCTGGTAAAACCTGACAGGGATGGCTTCCTAAATTCTGATGGATTTCAGCTGGTTTCTTGACTTTTCTGGCTTTTGCCTTTTTGCACCTCTTTTTCTTCATGTGTCCAATACTTATTCCCTGTGTCATTCCACTTTATTAAATATAACTTCTTTTGTGAACACAGTTGCCTTGATTTCTTAGTATGTGTGGATTACTTGGGTTGTCACTGATATATGGTGAAAATTTCACGTCAGTGGCTCCATCAGAAATATGTTTGAGAAAAATGTTGATGTGTTCAATACTTATTTTCCCCGCTGTATATATATTACATAAGACAAAGTTACGGTATTGTGATTATAGTAACTGCAGCTGTTAGATATCTAATGTCCTCCACGTAGCGGACAGAGTCGGGCTATGTTTTTTAGGTGGAAGAAGGCAGTTTTGGTAACATGATTGATCTGCGGTTCAAAAGTGGGATGGTAAAAGATGACTCCAAGGTTTTGTAGTTGTGGGGCTAGGGAAAGTGCGGAGTTGGCAGCAGTGAGGTTGAAGTTGTGGGTGGTTTTGATGAGAGATTCCGGGCTTAAGATCATCATTTCAGACTTGTCGTCGTTGAGTTTATTTCAGAAAGACAGTATTCAATTATGAAGCAGGTTACTGGGGTTATGCACTTAGTGGAAATGTAGATGTGAACATCATCAGCGTAACAATGGAAGTTAAGGCTATGTCGGTGGATGATGTTACCAAGGGGGAGTATAGAGAGGATGAAGAGAAGAGGACCAAGCACACACACACACATTATACATATATATATATATATATATACAGTGGGGCAAAAAAGTATTTAGTCAGCCACCAATTGTGCAAGTTCCCCACTTAAAAGATGAGAGAGGTCTCCAATTTTCATCATAGGTATATATCAACTATGAGAGACAAAATGAGAAAAAAAAATCCAGAAAATCACATTGAAAGATTTTTAATGAATTAATTGGTAAATTCCTCGGTAAAATAAGTATTTGGTCACCTACAAACAAGCAAGATTTCTGGCTCTCACAGACCTGTAACTTCTTCTTTAAGAGGCTCCTCTGTCCTCCACTCGTTACCTGTATTAATGGCACCTGTTTGAACTCTTTATCAGTATAAAAGACACCTGTCCACAACCTCAAACAGTCAGATTCCAAACTCCACTATGGCCAAGACCAAAGAGCTGTCAAAGGACACCAGAAACAAAATTGTAGACCTGCACCAGGCTGGGAAGACTGAATCTGCAATAGGTAAGCAGCTTGGTGTGAAGAAATCAACTGTGGGAGCAATTATTAGATAATGGAAGACATACAAGATGACTGATAATCTCCCTCGATCTGGGGCTCCACGCAAGATCTCACCCCGTGGGGTCAAAGTTATCACGAGAATGGTGAGTAAAAATCCCAGAACCACATGGGGGGACCTAATGAATGACCTGCAGAGAGCTGGGACCAACGTAACAAAGGCTACATCAGAAACACACTACACCGCCAGGGACTCAAATCCTGCAGTGCCAGACGTGTCCCCCTGCTTAAGCCAGTACATGTCCAGGCCCGTCTAAAGTTTGCTATAGAACATTTGGATGATCCAGAAGAGGATTGGGGGAATGTCATATGGTCAGATGAAACCAAAATAGAACTTTTTGGTAAAAACTCAACTTGTCGTGTTTGGAGGAGAAAGAACACCATACCTACTGTGAAGCATGGTGGTGGAAACATTATACTTTGGGGCTGTTTTTCTGCAAAGGGACCAGGACGACTGATCTGTGTAAAGGAAAGAATGAATGGGGCCATGTATCGTGAGATTTTGAGTGAAAACCTCCTTCCACCAGCAAGTGCATTGAAGATGAAACGTGGCTGGGTCTTTCAGCATGACAAAGATCCCAAACACACCGCCCGGGCAACGAAGGAGTGGCTTCGTAAGAAGCATTTCAAGGTCCTGGAGTGGCCTAGCCAGTCTCCAGATCTCAACCCCCATAGAAAATCTTTGGAGGGAGTTGAAAGTCTGTGTTGCCCAGCGACAGCCCCAAAACATCACTGCTCTAGAGGAGATCTGCATGGAGGCATGGGCCAAAATACCAGCAACAGTGTGTGAAAACCTTGTGAAAACTTACAGAAAACATTTGACCTCTGTCATTGCCAACAAACGGTATATAACAAAGTATTGAGATGAACTTTTGTTATTGACCAAATACTTATTTTACCGAGGAATTTACCAATTAATTCATTAAAAATCCTTCAATGTGATTTTCTGGATTTTTTTTTTTCTTATTCTGTCTCTCATAGTTGAGGTATACCTATGGTATACCTATGATGAAAATTGGAGACCTCTCTCATCTTTTAAGTGGGAGAACTGGCACAATTGGTGGCTGACTATATACAGTATACGTATATATATATATATATATATATGCTCATCTCCGCCCCCTGGTGGAACCAGCGATGGATCCACTCCAGTTCGCCTACCAGCATGGCATTGGGGTGGAGGATGCGGTGATCTTCCTCCTTCATCGTTCTCTGTCCCACCTGGAGAAGCCCGGGAATATGGTGAGGATCATGTTCTTTGACTTCTCCAGTGCTTTCAACACCATCCAACCGATGATCCTGAAGGACAAGCTGCTGCGCGCAGGGGTGGACCAGCACCTGTCATCATGGATCCTGGACTACCTCACGAACCGGCCTCAGTTTGTGAGAACCCGGGACTGTGTTTCCGACACGATCATCAGTAGCACGGGGGCCCCCCAGGGAACGGTGCTGGCTCCCTTCCTGTTCACTCTTTATACTGCGGACTTCTCACACAACACAACACATTGCCATCTACAGAAGTTCTCTGATGACTCTGCGATCGTTGGTCTCATCTCCAGCGGAGATGAAGCTGAGTACAGAGGGCTTATCCAGGACTTTGTGGACTGGTGCCATCGGAACTGCCTCCAGATCAACGCGAGGAAAACTAAGGAGCTGGTGGTGGACTGCCGCAGGCATGGGCAGCCCCTCACAGCACCAGTAAATATACAGGGAACCGACATCGAGATGGTGACATCCTACAAGTACCTGGGTATTCATCTGAACAATAAACTAGACTGGTCACACAATACTGACGCACTCTACAAGAAGGGACAGCGCAGGCTGTTCCTGCTGAGGAGACTCAGGTCTTTTGGTGTACAAGGGGCGCTGCTGAAGTCATTCTATGACACGGTGGTGGCATCAGCCATCACTTTTGGAGTGGTCTGCTGGGGCAGTGGCATTACTGCAGCCGATAGGAAGAGACTGAACAAACTGATTAAGAAAGCTAGCTCTGTCCTGGGGCAACGCCTTGATCCAATGGAGGAGATAGGAGAGAGAAGGACGGTGGCTAAACTGTCATCTCTGCTGGAGTCCGAGTTCCACCCTATGCAGGACATACTGGATGCACTGAGGAGCTCATTTAGCAGCAGACTACATCATCCCAGGTGCACAACCGAGAGGTTTCGTAGGTCCTTCCTACCAACGGCTGTCAGACTGTACAACCTAAGCAGGGCTGCTCGCAGAGATAGCAAAAAGACGTAACAAACTAATAGTTTTTTTTTGAATGCAAAAGATGCAATAGACTTACACAATGGTCCTCTCCGGCATACAACTAGGAACATACCGGTCGCTATGGAGGGTGAGAATATGTATGGGCACATAATCATACCATGTAGGATAACTAAATAGACGGTTATGCTGTTTCATCCCACCTAGCAACAATGCTCTGCACTGTGTGTGTTTATATATTTACATATTTATTCCATCTAGCTACAATGCTCTGCACTGGGTGTGTTTATATTTATATATCTATATATTTATTCCATCTAGCTACAATGCTCAGCACTGGGTGTGTTTATATTTATATATCTATATATTTATTCCATCTAGCTACAATGCTCCGCACTGTGTTTTTATATATCTACATATTATTCCATCTTGCTACATTGCTCCGCACTGTGTGTGTTTATATACTTGCATATTTATTCCACCTAGCTGCAATGCTCCGTACTGTGGGTGTTTATATATTTACATATTTATTCCATCTAGCTACAATGCTCTGCACTGTGTGTTCATATATTCATATATTTATTCCATCCAGCTACAATGCTCTGCACTGTGTGTCTGTGTGTGTGTGTGTGTGTATATATATATTTTATAGTAATATGTACATATGTATATTAGCTGCTCTTGCTTGCTTGTTTTTTTTTTGTTTTTTTTTCTTGCCTTCTGATTGTTGCTCTGAGTGTTGCTATCCCTGTGCTGTTGCAATCCTGGAATTTCCCCATTGTGGGACTAATAAAGGCTTATCTTATCTTATCTTATCTTATATATATATATATATATATATATATATATATATATATATTGTGGGGATCATGAAATGATGAGATTGGATTATTTCTCAGTATTGGTTTATTGCATCTCACGTCCCCAGTTCTCTCTCTCTCTCAGTCAGGAAAAAAGAGGGAGAGCTGCGGTAAACCCCACAACTTTATACCAGCACGTCAAAAACAGAATCACACACTCAAGTCAAATCCTTCTATTTACAATTAATCATTTCAGAGTCCTCTTTGCTCTTCCGTCTGACCCCAGGGGGTCAGACAACCCTTTCAGGATCTCGCCCCCATCCTCCGCCTTCCTTCCAAGTCCGCAGGTGGTCCAGACCCATTGTCCATCTGAGGCGTGATGTCAATACACACTGCAAGCTTAAAGTCTCTCTGTGTTTGAGCCTATGCAGTCAAATATGTGAGCTACATAAGGTTACAATTATGGGCGCTACAATATATATATTATGGCAAGCCGTTCAGGAAAAAAAATATATATATATTACAAAGAAAAGCTCGGAATATATTGAATGAACTTTGGAATATATTGAATGAAACTGGGAATATATTGAATGAACTTCCGAATATATTGAATGAAACTGGGAATATATTGAATGAACTTTGGAATATATTGAATGAACTTCTGAATATATTGAATGAACTTCCGAATATATTGAATTAATTTCCGAATATATTGAATGAAACTGGTAATATATAGAATGAACTTTGGAATATATTGAATGAACTTCTGAATATATTGAATGAACTTCTGAATATATTGAATGAAACTGGGAATATATTGAATGAAACTTGAAATGTATTGAATGAACTGCAGAATATATTGAATGAAACTGGGAATATATTGAATGAAAATGGGAATATATTGAATGAACTGCAGAATATATTGAATGAACTACATTTCCCATCAGCCTTTGGGGCTCCAGTTTCATTCAATATATTCCGAAGTGGTCTGTATATATATATATATATATATATATATATATATACTGTATATCAGAGTTTCATTCAATATATTCCGAAGTGTTTTGTATATATATATATCAGAGTTTCATTCAATATATTCCGAAGTGTTTTGTATATATATATATATATATATATATATATATATATATATATATATATCAGAGTTCAATTCAATATATTCTGTGTTTTGTACGTATGTGATCAGGACCATTTGGACATTTAGCATTGTTTTCCATTTGTGTTCTATGTAATGAACGGAGATGGAAGAAGTGCAGCTGTGAGTGAATCAGCAGAAAAGTTAGTTGCAGCCATCCTCAGTAATGCAGAGCTGGTTAACATCCTGGCAATTGTATGTAGTGGCCAAAATTCTACCGATAAAGAAATGTATTCAGTGTGTTTCACCGTGGGGGACACTTCAGTAAAGGTGGCAAGATTTGGACACAGATTCGGACTTTGCGCATCAATAATTCGTGAACAAAACGCTGTTAAAACACAAACCACACCAATCTAATACATTGGTAAAGTGGACAACGAGCTACAACCTCATTTTCATTAAACAGAGCCGTTCTCTGAGCTCCAGCAGTTAGATTGGAGTCTATGAGCTGCGATAGAGGAGACGACTGTTCAGGGACCGTCTGCAAATTGCAACTCCGAGGAAAAAAAACAAAAACAAAAAAAAAAACAAAACTTAAAATTAATTACTGTCATGATCATCAGGTGTAATGTCACCAGAATAAATGCATACGTCGATTGTGTCATTTTGTTCAGACTAAAATGCTTAGTGTGCATAAATTTTATTTTTCATAGTTTGGGGAAATATTTATTTAAAAAATAAGATAAGCCTTTATTAGTCCCACAACGGGGAAATTCCAGGATTGCAACAGCACAGGGATAGCAACACTCAGAGCAACAATCAGAAGGCAAGAAAAAAACAAGAGCAGCGAGAATACATATGTACATATAAACATAAATATATAGACACACGATGCGGAGCATTGCAGCTAGATGGAATAAATATATAGATATATAAACACACAGTGCGGAGCACTGTAGCTAGATGGACTAAATATATGAATACTCAATAAATACCCATAAATACCCAATAACTTGAAAACTACAAAGTGTGGCTTCACCAAAATCACCTCACATGCAATCCATCTTCTTCTAGTCAGACTACAACACATAGTTTGGATTAAAAGAAATGTTTTCATAGCTTTGGGAATATTAATTAGGATTAAATTTCAGCATCACCAAGGTTAGTGCCACTAAATGCTACCCAGCCACTAGGGTATCCTGTTAGTAACACTTGCTAGTTGGACAAAAAAAAAAATATCATAGGTTAGGGAAATATTTATTAGAAATGATAGTTAAAAACTTCTAAATAACTGAGTGCAGCTTCACCAAAATGACCTCACATATAATCCTTCATCTGATGATCATATTATATCACCAGCTACAATGCTGTGCACTCTCTCTCTCTCTCTCTCTCTCTCTCTCTCTCTCTCTCTCTCTCTCTCTCTCTCTATATATATATATATATATATATATATATATATATATATATATATATGTACATATGTATACTTGCTGCTCTTGTTTTTTTTCTCTTGCCTTCTGATTGTTGCTCTGAGTGTTGCTATCCCTGTGCTGTTGCAATGCTGGAATTTCCCCATTGTGGGACTAATAAAGGCTTATCTTATTTAGTTTGGGTAGAAAACATGTTTTCATATTTTTTGGAAATATTTATTTGAAATAAAATTCAAACCTTCTCAGGTATTAAGTGCAGCTTCATCAAAATCGCCTCACACATCATTTATTATCTACTAGTCAGACTACATCAGTAGACCATTTATTGACACAAAAGCACCGAATTCTTATAAGACTGACTCCTGCACTGACAAATAAATCACAAGGATTAATTTTAGCCTGACGTAGCCTGCTCTGGACCAGGCTAGCTGTAGAGAATAAATCTCAGTAGCAACTTGACTGGGCTGAATTTATCCTACTTTTATACAACCAAGTCAAGTATTGATTAAGCACAAATTATTTAAAAATCCTGGCTTAATCCTTTATCTTGGTTTCATGAGATATGCATCTGAGGTGACCTAATTAATCTGCTGCACACAGAGCAGTACTAACACTTTCAACCAATCAAATAGCTAAGGCATGGGGCTGGTGGCGAAGTCACTAGCCAATCAGCAGACATTTCCAATTAGTCCTCCCTGCAGCTGTGGTTTTGGTCTCCAAAACGATTCTCATGTTGAAGATTACTCTAATACTGGATGTGTTCATTGTCATATCTGGACAAAGTTTCCAACCATATCCACATTTTCTGTTGGTTTTGAACTGTTGCGCCTTTATTTTGTTATCATTAGTTTGTTGGGTTATGCTCGGGTTCTTAGTTCAGTTATGTTTTCTCCTGGATTTGGTTTATTTATGATTATTGTTTGCATTATTTGTCCTCTCTGTTCTCCAGTGTCCTCCTTCTGCACAGCTCTGCCCATTCTGTTTGTAGCTGTTCACCTGTTATCTCTTAAGTAGTGCAAGCTGTATGCTAGTGCAATTATCTCTCACCTACAGTGGTGTGAAAAAGTGTTTGCCCCCGTCCTCATTTTTCATTTTTTTCTATGGCTGTCACACTTAAATGTTTCAGATCATCAAACAAATTTAAATATTAGACAAAGACAACACAAGTAAACACAAAATCCAGTTTTTAAATTAAGGTGTTAATTACTAAGGGTAAAAAAAAAATCCAAACCCACATGGCCCTGTGTAAAAAAAAAAAAAAAGATCTCCCACCCCATTAAAACATAAATTAACTGTGGTTTATCACATCTTTGGAAAGCTGAGTTACATTTCTCTAGCCACACCCAAGCCTGATTACTGCCACACCTGTTCTCAATCAAGAAATCACTTTAATTGGACCTGCCTGACACAGTGAAGTAGACCAAAATATCCTCAAAAGCTAGACATCATGCTACGATCCAAAGAAATTCAGGAATAAATGAGAAACAAAGTAATTGAGATCTATCAGTCTGGAAGAGGTTATAAAGCCATTTCTAAACCTTTGGGACTCCAGCGAACCACAGTGAGAGCCATTATCCACATATGGCAAAAACATGGAACAGTGGTGAACCTTCCCAGGAGTGGCTGGCCGACCAAAATTACCCCAAGAGTACAGCAACAACTCATTCAAGGGGTCACAAAAGACCCCATAACAACATCCAAAGAACTGCAGGCCCCATTTGCCTCAGTTAAGGTCAGTGTTCATGACTCCACCGTAAGAAAGAGACTGGGCAAAAATGGCCTGCATGGCAGAGTTCCAAGACGAAAATCACTGCTGAGCAAAAAGAGCATAAAGGCTCGTCTAAGTTTTGCCTGGTGTGTGTCCCATTAAAATCCAGATGTTGAAAAAGCATGTTAAACAGAGTGACAGTGGCATCCTCCACTCCTCTGTGAGGCCTGTAGGCAAACTGCAGAGGATCCAATGCATGCTCAGTCTGCTTTAGGACCTCACATCTGACCAGTTTTTCAAAAATTTTCATTAAAATTGAAGTCAAAGCAACTGGTCTAAAGTCGTTTACCGTTTTAGGACAGCTGGATTTTGGAATGGGAACAACCACGGCTTCTTTCCAGATCTTAGGCACATGTTGTGTCTGTAAGGACTTATTGAAAATGTAATGAAATATAGGACTCAGTTCATGTGCACAGGACTTTACCAAGCGCCCACATATATTATCAGGGCCCTGACTTTTGTTCACTTTTACAGCGCATAACTCCCTTTTAATATCCTGCACCTCAATATTAAAGTGCTGATTGTCTTTGAGTTTCTGTTTCAAATCTTGGGTTTCTGTGCTAAAATCAAAGGAGTCAAAACGACCATAAAAACAATTAAGAGCATTAGCCAGCTCTGTGTCTGAATTAAAACCATCTAAAAACACATGATTACTGCGCTCTGTGCTCTGAAGGCCTGCAATAGTTTTCATACTGGCCCAGGCTGAACCAAGTTTCTTTGTTGCCATCTTGCTTTCCAATTCTGATTTATAATTCTGTTTTGCTCTTAAAACTTCGGACTTCAGTTTGTGGCAACTTTGTGGCAACCTGTAGCTCAGAAACAGACCCCTGTTTAAAGACAAGTGTTTTCCTCTGTAAGCAGGATTTAACTGATTTTGTAACCCATGGCTTGTTGTTGGAATATATTTTGACACGTTTACGTGGAACGATCTTATTTTTGCAGAAAGCCATGTATGAGCATGTGACGTCCACCAAAGAGTCCAAATCATCCCGGCAGGACAGTGTGAACATCTCCCAGTCTGTACAGTTAAAGCATTCCTGGAGGTAGTGTACTGAATCCTCTGTCCACACATCAATGTCTTTCGTCTCCACCTTGCCTCTTCTGAGAGCAGTTTTATATGTGGGCAGCAAATGTACACAGTTGTGATCTGAGGATCCTACAGGAGGAAGGGGGAGTGATTTATAGGCCCTCTCTATGGATCCATAGCACAGGTCCAATGTCTTTTTTCGTCTGGTTGGGCAGGAGACATACTGATAAAAGTTTTTTAAGTGACTTCTTTAAAGAAACATGGTTAAAATCCCCAAGAATAAAATTTGGCGCCTCTGGAGAAATTGATTGCAGCCGCTGGACCACATCAAAGACGGTGCTGGAGGCGGAGTCAGCGTCTGCCCTCGGGTGAATGTACACAGTTGTGATGAAAAGCTGGGGGAACTCACAAGGCAAATAAAAGGGGGATAGTGACACAGACAGCAGCTCCACATCGGGTGTACAGATGCACTCTCTGACCGTGACAGATGTGCAGTACTGCTTATTAATGTATAAACATACGCCGCCCCCCTGACGTTTCCCCGTTACCTCTTCCTGCCGATCCGAGCGGAGTGGGGCTCCAAAGCCGTCAATCCACAGGTCTGCATCTCGGCCATGTGCATTAAGCCAAGACTCGGTGAAAGCCATGACACAGCAGTTCTTAAAGTCCTTCTGGTAGCGTACATTCCCTTGAATTTCATCCACCTTGTTCCTCAGAGATTGTACGTTCCCAAAAATCATTGAAGGAAGAGGAATGTTACCAAACTGACGTCTTCTCAGGCGCAATTTCACGCCTCCACGCTTTCCGTGTTTCCTTTCAATCGTCGAATTTCTCTGCTTCAGTTGGCTCGTTGTATTCGCAGTCGTTGGTAGGTGGGTCCTTCTTGCTAGGTTTTCAGTCATTGGTTCTTCAAGGTTTCAGAAACCCAATTCAAGGCTCGTATTAGTCGAATGAGAGGTCAATCAAACCTAAACCAATCAAAGCACTCCTTTGGCTTTCTGTTCGCGGCTGTGTCTGTAGTGGAAGAACAGAAATGCAGCTTTTTTTTTTTTTTTCAGTGCGCACTGAGACTCACAGTGCACACTAGGATGCACGAGGACGCACTAGGATGCACTAGGACGCAGAGACGTTACCGCCTGTGGTATCCCGGAGTGCAAGAGGTTAAAGGTCTCAACATACGTATCCCAAATGACAAAAACTATCCAGAATATTCTACAGAAAATTTTTAAAAGTAGACTGCATGTGTAAACAACGGAATGCCAGGGTTCATTAATGTCAATGCAACACAACTCAGCATCCAACCCGCCAGCAGCCACAAATGGAGCTTGCTCTTTCTCCCATAGGATTAAAAAGGATCATCTCTGTAAACCCAGGCGGGTGGGAGGACTTGCTCTCCCCGAATTTTGTCTTTATGACTGGGCCTTTAACATTAAAATAATTTCAAAATGGTTGGATAACTCAGTTAATTTCCCTCGCTGGCTGCAGTTGGAGCGGGAGCATTGCTGCCCACACAGTCTGGGGGCAGTGATCCTGTCTCCTGTAACTTTAGATAAGTCTATTTATGATGAAAGTTTTGTTATAAATAGCACAATCAGAATTTGGAAACAAATTAAGATGCATTTCAGGGTTAAATCACTCTCCTTTTTACTTCCCATTGCTGGGAATCCGTCTTTCCCACCATCTCAGTCTGATAATGGATTTTTACAATGGAGAGACCTGGGTATTCACACTATCGGTGATCTTCCCCTGAATGGTACCTTAGCTTCATTTGAACAGCTACAAGAACTGCATGAATTACCCAGGAGTAATTTTTTTTAGGTTTCTACAAATTAGAAATTATGTGCGAACCTACATACCTTCCTCTGAAAGTGCATCACCTACAGTCCTAGACAAGCGCCTTCTTCAAAACACAGGCTCTGATTGAAAAGTATCACATTTTTACAATGCCTTACAATCCATCAATCCTCCCTCAATGTCTGATATTAAAAATGATTGTAAAAATGAGCTGGGGACACAAACTGTTGATGAACTCTGGGATAAGCGTCTTGAAGACATCAGTACTTGCTCTTTAAATGCTAGGCATTGTTTGATTCAGTTCTGTGTCCTTCACAGACTACACTATTCTTTTTGAATGAATGAATGAATGAATGAATGAATGAATGAATGAATGAATGAATGAATGGATCTTTATTTCGGATAGATTAAAAGTAAAGATTAAAAAAAGAAACAGAATAATATAACAAAGGCGGAAAAAAATCTAACAAGATCAAATCAAACAATAACTCCTTTGATTATACAGTTCAACATAAGTTATCCGAAATGGGTGATGGCTGAAGCCGCAGCTTATATTGCCCACCCATATTCCATCCAAGAATTCAAAAGAAAAACAAAACAAGAGCAATTACAATTCAGAACAAAGTTAAGACAAAACGTGACAAAAAAACTAAGCAACAACACAACACAGACTGAATATGATAATCCTTATGTGATTTTACCTGTCATCTTGTATACTGTATATGTGTGGAGTATTTCTTCCTTTAGTTTTTGTTTAAATTGTCCAAGCATTGTACATGATTTTAATTCAGGTCCAACAGCGTTCCACAATCTGACTCCTTGCACTGAAACACAGTGTTGCTTGGTGTTAGTTTTCACTGAAGGTTTTTGAAATATACATGTTCCTCTGAAATTATATTGTTTCTCCGTTATTTGGACCAACTTCTGGATATTTGCGGGCAGTGATAGATTCTTCACTTTAAATATTATTACTGCAGTTTTAAAGTCAACCAGATATTTCAACTTGAGAGCCTTTAATTTAAGAAAAAAGTGGGTTTGTTGGTTCCCTGTAAGCAGCTTTGTTTATTATTCTAATAGCTCTCTTCTGATGCATAAAGACTGGATATATGTTTGTTTTATATGTATTTCCCCATACTTCAGTACAATATGTCATTTATGGGAGTATTAATGAATGATACAAGTATATAATGTGGGTTGATTAAGCAAATATTTCACTCTGTGTAGTATTGCAATTGATTTAGATATTCTACCTTTAATATAATTAATATGTGATTTCCAACACAGTTTATTATCAATTATTACTCCAAGAAATTTAGTTTTGGATACCCTTTCAATCTCTACACCATTTACACTGAGTTTAGATACTAAGTTGTTGTGACGGTTGTTAAAAACTATAAATTTTGTCTTACTTAAATTGAGCGTTAATTTGTTTGAATCAAACCACAGTTTAAGCTTTCCTAATTCCTTTCCGAGTGTACCCAAAAGTTGTTCCAAATTGCTTCCACTGCATAATAGTAAATTAGTGTCATCGGCAAACAATATTAAATCCATTTTTTTCCAAAACTTTACATATATCATTTATATACTGTACATATTGAATAACAGTGGCCCCAAAACTGAACCCTGTGGGACTCCACAAGTAACCTTTAGTAACTGTGAGTTTTTGTCACCAACACATACATACTGATATCTATTCTTTAAGTAATTACATAACCAGGACAATGCTACCCCCCAATACCACAATTTTGTAGTTTCTTTAATAATAAATTATGATCCACCGTATCAAATGCTTTTTTTAAGATCCAGGAATACCCCAACTGAATATTTTTTATTTTCAATGGCAGTTGATATTTTTTCTATAAATTCCATTAGAGCAAATGCAGTTGTCTTCTTGTGTCTGAACCCATACTGCTGCTCACACAATAAATTGTTGTTCATTATGAAGTTGTCAATTCTCGCACAGAATATTTTTTCAAGTATCTTGGAAAATTGCGGCAATGGTGAAATTGGTCTATAGTTTGAAAATTCCCCTCTGTCACCCGTCTTGTATATTGGAATTGCTTTTGCTATTTTCATTGCATTGGGAAATATACCTGTTTGAAGAGACAGGTTACAAATATATGTCAGTGGTTTCATTAAGCATTCAATAATAGTTTTGACTACGAACATGTCAATACCATCACAGTCCGTAGATGTTTTACTTTTAAACGATTTAACAATTTCAATGACCTCTCTCTCGTCTGTGTTCTTTATGAAAATGGAGTCTTTTATAGCAATGTTTTTGCTTATTGTATCACCTGTAGGTGCCATAATGGGTATTTCCCGAGCCAAATTAGGACCAATGTTAACAAAAAGTTATTAAATTCATCTGCAGGTGAGACTGCATTCACACTCTGAGTCGTTTTATTTATTTATTTTTTTTTTTTGAAAGATTTGGTTGGGTAGCTTGTATTTCTGTTTTTATTTCCAAGAATATTGTTATTGTTAAGAATATTGTTAAGTATTGTCCATGTACTACACTATTCTAAATCCAAGCTTCACAAAATTTTTTCAGACATCTCTTCACAGTGTGATAAATGCTCAGCAGCAGAGGCGAGCCTTGTTCACTTCTTTGTTGTGTGCCCCAGATTAACAAGATATTGGATAAAAAATGTTGATGCCTTATCAAAAATTCTCCTGATTAAAATTGAACCAGACCCCATCTTAATCATATTTGGAGTATCTGACAATATATCTACATTACAGAAAACATAAAATCAACTCCTTTCTTATAGTTTGATTGCAGCTAAAAAAATGGATTCTGATGTTCTTTTAAAAGAAGGAAGCTCCTACCTTTAAGCTCTGGCTTAAGGCATTAGCTGATACACTACATTTGGAAAAAATTACATTCTTCTTAAAAAATAGAGTCGCAGTTTGATACGATCTGGTTACCCCTCGCCTGTTATCTAAAAAAAAAAAAAAAAAAACCTTTTAATTCATTAATCCTCTGTGTTGTCCATGCAATATAACTAGCATACTGTTTTTCCTGTTTACTTTATTATTGTTCATCACAACAGCTGTAATACATTATGCTTTATTGACAGAAAGAGTGGGGTGGGTGTGGTGAGGGTTGTTAGCCTTTTTTTTTTCTTTTATTCCTTTAATTTTCGAAAAATAATGGAAAAAAATAAGATGTGCTTTATTGTGAAATGTACACTACTATTCAAAAGTTTGGGGTCACTTAGAAATGTCCTTATTTTTTAAAGAAAAGCACTGTTTTTTTCAATGAAGATAACTTTAAACTAATCAGAAATACACTCTAATATCTAATATACATTGCTAATGTGGTAAATGACTATTCTAGCTGCAAATGTCTGGTTTTTGGTGCAATATCTACATAGGTGTATAGAGGCCCATTTCCAGCAACTATCACTCAGAGTTGGCTGCACAGTGGCGCAGTGGTTAGCACTGCGGCAGCACAGTTTACCCTTGGCCGGGGGATTGTGGGGATCGTGGGATCGTGGGTTCGATCCCAGCCCCCGACCAACAGTGATCTGTGTGGAGTTTGCATGTTCTCCCCGTGTTGCGTGGGTTTACTCCGGGATTTCTCCGGTTTCCTCCCACATGCCAAAAACATGCATGTTAGGTTAATTGGCTGTTCTAAATTGTCCCTAGATATCTGTTTCCTATAGGCCCTTAGAATAGAGGGTTAGTATTAATGAAAGCGCTTTGAGTGGTCTTTGTGACTAGAAAAGCGCTATATAAGTGCAGGTTAGTTAGTTAGTTAGTTAGTTCTAATGGTACAATGTGTTTGCTCATTGCATCAGAAGGCTAATGGATGATTAGAAAACCCTTGTGCAACCATGTTAACACAGCTGAAAACAGTTTAGCTGGTTAGAGAAGCTATAAAACTGACCTTCCTTTGAGCAGGTTGAGTATCTGGAAAAAATTATTATTTCAAATACAAATCATTATTTCTAACCTTGTCAATGTCTTGACTATATTTTCTGTTCATTTTACAACTTATGGTGGTAAATAAGTGTTACTTTTCATGGAAAACACAAAATAATTGTCTGGGTGACCCCAAACTTTTGAACAGTAGTGTATATTCAATATCAGATTTTCAATAAAATGTATTTGACAAAAAATACTAAACAGAAATGGGGAGATGCAGAAAATAACCGGAAAAATCAAAGAAGCGTGAGCACAGTTCTCCAACCGTGCTCCGTACCATGACAGAGCCCGCATGTAATCTACCCCCTGTCCAAGGGGTAGATTACATACACCCCAGGGAAACATCAAAAGAAAAAGAAAGAACCCCACCCCGCTAACAGGAGAAGCACAATGAACCAACCCGGGAGGGCGGTGGGGAAACCAGGCTAGGAAGGAACGAAAACAAAACTCCGCTCAGGACCCACACCAGGCAAAAACCCAACCGTCAAAGCCCCCTGGACCAAAGAGCTGGACAGTTCAGGTGGGTGGCTAGAGTCCCAGGCCCGGCAGATGGCATGATGGAAAGAGTCCGGTGGCCTACCAGAGAATGTGGGCCACCCAACACCACGGCACAGTCTGTTGGGTGGTCTGCCAGAGTTCTTTAACCACCTGAACAGAAAGGGTGGTCCAGGAGGCAACTGCCCAATGGGAAGAACCAGTAGTGGGCAAGATAGAGGAGTCAGGGAAACCATGACGACATCAGGGTGAGGAGAGAGAACCGCGATGGCCTTGGGTGGAGGAGAGGGTTCCACGACAGCCTCGGGCAGAGGAGAGGGAACCATGACAGCGTTTGGCAGAGGAGAAGGTACCACGACGGCATGTGGGAGAGGAGAGGGGGCCACGACAGCATCTGGCAGAGGAGAGGGGACCACGACGCCTTCGGACTGCCCTGCAGCACCCTGGGCGGTCCCGGGCTGGGACATCGCACCACTCGCAGTGGCTTCGAGCTGGAGCAAGGTTGCACCCGTGGTGGGTCCGGGCTGGAGCGAAGCTGCACCCATGGTGGACCCAGACTGGGCCAGAGCTGCACCCATTGTGGACCTGGACTGGGCCAGAGTTGCACCTAATGTGGCCCCCGGCTGGACCGTAACACCCATGGCGGACCCACATTGGAGCACAGCACCCACGTTGGTTTCAATCTGGAGTGCAGCACCCATGACGGTCGCCGACTAGGACGCAGCACCCACGGAGACCCGGACTGAGAAGGAGCAGCACCCTTGGAGGACTCAAGCTGGGACAGAGCACCTGCGACGACCTCATCTGATGGGAAAGCAGCACTCTCAGAGGCCCCGGTCTGGGACGGAGCACCCGCGAAGACCTCATCTGGAGGGGGAGCAGCACCCACGGAGGTCCCGGGATGGGACGGAGCACCTGCGAAGACCTCGGCACATGGGGAAGCTGCTCTCAATGCAGTCTCGGGTGGTAAGGCTGGACCCATGGAGACCTCTGGTGAAGTTGGAACATCCTCGGTGACCCTGGGGAAAGACTCCGACAGAAGAGGCAAATAAGCAGGGTCAGAGACACCAGCAGCAGTGGAGCTTGGCGAAGTGAGCACAGATGCAGTTGACAACTGAACTTGACTCTCCCCACCAAGAGCCAGACAAGCTCTCTCCAGCATAGAAACAACGAAAATAAAGGAGAGCACTTGCCTGAGCTCAAGATCCACCGCCGTTCAGGACTCCGTCAATCCAAATGGCGACATCTCAAGCCTGGCCCTCTGGAGGTCCAACTTTGTTCCTGCTCCGGTGGCCCCTACAGCAGGCATGGTGGTGGATGCAGTCCCAAGGATCCCCAGCAAAATGGCCCATGCAAGTGGCTATCCCGATATGGACACAGGAGGTCAGTTTTCTGCTGGTGCTGGACTCTGCTCCGATGAGGCCAGGAGACATTCCTTCATCGGCGCAGGCTTCAGCTTCAGCTCGGTCTCAGCACTCTCCCTCCATCCTGACAATGGCTGAGGGGCTGGAACCAGGTCCTCCAGGGCCGCAGACTCCTCCATCGTCTGGCGGCTCAATCCTATGGCTGGCGGGCACTCAAGGGGCAAAGGAGGAGACATGGAGAGAGCAGGTGAAAAGTTTTTAGCTGCAGCAGGCAGTGAGAACTCAATGGACTGCAGTAACTGAGCCCCGCCACCGGGAATCAGGCAAGGTAATTCATGAGTTGGTAACAGAGAATGAAAAGACACTTGCCTGTGTTCCCAGGACATGATGTTTTCTGCTGCGGCAGGTGTTGAATCCACGGCTGCCATTGTAGTTGACCCCTCCGAGGAATGTAGAGGAGCCGCCCCAGCAGACGTGACGTCAGGCGAAGCCGGGAAGAAGGCGACCGGTCTTTCAGCAGTGGGAGGACTCGCCGAGGAGGAGGGAGAGGTAGCAGCAGTGGAGGAGGAGGCTGACTTGACAGCCAGAGAAGAAAAAACAGGAAAAAGAACTGCTGCGGGAGTTTTCGGCCTCGGGGAAAGAGGAGCTGTTGACAAAAAGGTGGAAGCATTCCTCCGGGGGACTGAAGCTGGCTGGCGGCGTATTGGTGGCTGCAGAGCTGGAGCAGGAACAGGCAAACAGGAGCAGGAGCAGAAAGTATGCCGCAGAGTGCACTTTCACATCTGCTTCGGTCCTGCTGGAAGCGGCCCCCACGTCATCCTGGGGAATGACTGTTGGAGTGAGGAGACCGTAGACAGCAACTCCGCAAACTGGGTATACCTCCATAAGCCAGGATGTACCTTCACTATCTCCAAAACTCCATGCACGCTCTCCCAGACCTTCTTCGGCCCGCGGGAGGCAAGAGCTTCATCCACGAAGCTCTGGATGAATTCTGCAGCCCATTCCTCCTCCAGGCTCAGAGTTCCAGTCACCAATCTTCCTCTGTTGGCTGAAGTCTGGCGGGTTGGGGACATGATGACCTCTCTGCCTCAGGTGAACACACAAGAGGTGGGTGAAAAACAAAAAAACGCACACTCACAGCAGATGAGTCACTTTTTGGCCACGTCCTACTGTCATCAACTGGCCCATGGGGCAGAGACGAAGACCCACGTGCTGAACTGTGAGTTCTGCAGGTTTAATGAAGAGCACAAAATATACAAAGAACGAAAAACATTTACAAAATTAGACAAACAGGATTCAGGGAGAGAACAGACTTGGGATAAACATCGGAACTTGGATTTAGGACGTGACACAGAGTGGAGAAGCTGCCGCCCTTAAATAGAGAAATCACTGAAACTTATGACAGGTGTGGATTACAGAGCAGGGAGCAATCAGGACAAGCAAATGACAGCTGTGCTAGGAGTGAACTTGGGAGACAAGGAAGCAATACAGCACACCGTCAACACAAAAGCACAGGGGAACATAAATACAAAATGGGAAATACCCAAGGTGCTGGAGATAATCATGAGTACCACCCTCCAGGATGGGGAACAACAGGTGGGGGAGGAAACAGGTTCAAGTCCAAAACCAGAATATATAATAATTACTACACCAGGCTGAAATAATCAAAGATATGAAACCCAGAACTCAATACAAAAACAGAAGCAAACTCAGATGGCATGGTAAGAATAAAATACTAAACAGAAATGGGGAGATGCAGAAAATAACCGGGACAATCAAAGAAGCGTCCGTACCATGACACCCTGCTGTTTGTTTCTTCTTGTGGCTTTCAGGTGATTGTACAACAATTTAAAACAATTAACCTGTTTTAACACTGAAAGCAGCACAGTAAATTAGTCAATGCTCTACATACAACTGCAGATGAATTTTTGAGTATTTTCACATTATTTAAAATGCAAAGTCTTTCCCTTGCTTTCACCCTATAATAATTTGCATTTGTGAGTGGCAGATTTTCTTGTGTGAAGCAATTGCAAAAGCCCATAAGCTCATAATTCAATCACATGAAATTATGCAGAATGTATTCAACAGTCTTTTCAAAGAAAATCTGAGATAACAGAGTCAAGTGACAATTAGTGACCATTGTTGTTGTGACCATGGCATTCCTTTACTTCTAGTCTCAAATATTGCTGCTGGCAATCGTGATTAAATTACTTACAAAAGTATTTAAAAAGAAGTTTTATTTATTTAATTTATTTATCTCTTTTAATGCCTTTGTTGCACATCTCTGCAACCAGAATACTATGCAATTAAATCCAGATCAGGAACAAAATATGCTGGGGTGGAGCCACTCTTACAATAAAAGACTTCTAGATAAACAGCAAATGAGAATTTGTAGATTAGATTACCAAGGAGTGCAAAGGTGATCTGTGTGACATCTATGTGAATTGTCATTATATAAGGGCTTACTCACACTATGACGTTTTTCCTGTGCCTAAGCCCAAAGTCCACTTCTTTTGAATAGTGAGATCATTCCATGTTGTGCTTTTAACTCCTTTAATTTTGGCCAACCTGGGAGATATAGGCCTCAGTATGGCTCTGTTTCTCATGTGGGAGCATACATGTTTGTATGCTATGTGGATAAAACTGAGAATAAAGAATCAAAATAAGTCACATCATTAAAGTTACATATTTCACTGTGTTGTTTTCTGTTGTGCTGTTTTTGAGACTTTTATAACTTTTAACTGGATATAATTTTTATTATTTAATTGTTTTATTGTTGATTGTCATGCACGTGTATTGTTATTGCTGGCTGCACAACAAATTGCCACTCAGGGATAATAAAGATCACCTTACACCTTGGGCTGCACGGTGGCACAGTGGTTAGCACTGCGGCAGCACAGTTTACCCTTGGCCGGGGGATCGTGGGGATCGTGGGTTCGATCCCAGCCCCCGACCAACAGTGATCTGTGTGGAGTTTGCATGTTCTCCCCGTGTTTGCATGGGTTTACTCCGGGATTTCTCCGGTTTCCTCCCACATGCCAAAAACATGCAGGTTAGGTTAATTGGAGACTCTAAAGTGGCCCTAGGTGTGAATGTGTGTGTGAATGGTTAAGGGATAACGCCGTAACGTGGCTGCTTCATCCATCCAGGTGGTGGATGACCCTCAATTTCCCCTCTGGGGATCAATAAGGTATACTAAATCTAAAAAAAAAAAAAAAATCTTACCTATCTTTACCTTACTGTGGTTCTTGAAAACAATGGGTGCTTCCTGATTATATAAAGCCGTGTATGTATCGTGTATGTATCGCATACCGTGTATGTATCTGGATCGCAACATTAAGATGTATCTACAACAGGTAGCAACACTTATTGGCACAGCTTCACTAAAAGCAATGTGAGTTGGACTTAGTAAGGGGGGAAACACATTTGGCATGTAATGGACCAACTGACTTCAGGGAAAATATGCCATAAAATAGAATATGGGGATGCAAGTCGCAAGTCTTAGCCATATGCCAATCACAGCGCCCTACCCACGTCTTTCTTGACAGAGCCAATGAAGCATCAGAGCCATTCTGTTTTCAAAAAACAGCTTTTCATTGTGCATCCTCATGTTTTTCCAGATCCATATTCAGATAAACAAGGTTTGAACAAAGATTATTCAGTAACTGCTGAACATACTCCAAATGGAACCAGTTCTCAATTCTAGCAAGGCATCTGTTAGTAACACAATAATATCATCATGATCATAAATTCTAAGGCATCGTCAGTAAAGCTTAAATGAAAGGCATGCATATGCCAATGACATGCATAGGCATGAATACAGTATATATATATATATATATATATATATATATATATATGTGTGTGTGTGTGTGTGTGTGTGTGTGTGTGTGTGTGTATGTATGTATGTATGTATGTATGTATGTATATATATATACGTATATATATATACACACACACTACCGTTCAAAAGTTTGGGGTCACTTAGAAATTTCCTTATTTTTGAAAGAAAAGCACTGTTTTTTTCCACTGAAGATAACTAACTAATCAGAAATACACTCTAATATCTAATATACTTTGCTAATGTGGTAAATGACTATTCTAGCTGCAAATGTCTGGTTTTTTAGTGCAATATCTACATAGGTGAATAGAGGCCCATTTCCAGCAACTATCACTCCAGAGTTCTAATGGTACAATGTGTTTGCTCATTGTGTCAGAAGGTTAATGGATAATTAGAAAACCATTGTGCAATCATGTTAGCACAGCTGAAAACAGTTTAGCTGGTTAGAGATGCTATAAAACTGACCTTCCTTTGAGCAGGTTGAGTATCTGGAAAAAAATATTTCAAATACAAATCATTATTTCTAACCTTGTCAATGTCTTGACTATATTTTCTATTCATTTTACAACTCATGGTGGTAAATAAGTGTTACTTTTCATGGAAAACACAAAATAATTGTCTGGGTGACCCCAAACTTTTGAACGGTAGTGTATATATATATATATATATATATATATAAAACTTTTGAACGGTAGTGTATATATATATATATATATATATATATATATATATATATATATATATATACATACATACAGTGGGGCAAAAAAGTATTTAGTCAGCCACCAATTGTGCAAGTTCTCCCACTTAAAAGATGAGAGAGGTCTCCAATTTTCATCATAGGTATACCTCAACTATGAGTGACAAAATGAGAAAAAAAAATCCAGAAAATCACATTGAAGGATTTTTAATGAATTAATTGGTAAATTCCTCGGTAAAATAAGTATTTGGTCACCTACAAACAAGCAAGATTTCTGGCTCTCACAGACCTGTAACTTCTTCGTTAAGAGGCTCCTCTGTCCTCCACTCGTTACCTGTATTACCAGGCTGGGAAGACTGAATCTGCAATAGGTAAGCAGCTTGGTGTGAAGAAATCAACTGTGGGAGCAATTATTAGAAAATGGAAGACATACAAGACCACTGATAATCTCCCTCGATCTGGGGCTCCACGCAAGATCTCACCCCGTGGGGTCAAAATGATCAGGAGAACGGTGAGTAAAAATCCCAGAACCACACGGGGGGACTTAGTGAATGACCTGCAGAGAGCTGGGACCAAAGTAACAAAGGCTATATGAGTAACACACTACGCCGCCAGGGACTCAAATCCTGCAATGCCAGATGTGTACCCCTGCTTAAGCCAGTATATGTCCAGGCCCGTCTGAAGTTTGCTAGAGAGCATTTGGATGATCCAGAAAAGGATTGGGAGAATGTCATATGGTCAGATGAAACCAAAATAAAACTTTTTGGTAAAAACTCAACTTGTCGTGTTTGGAGGACAAAGAACACCATACTTACTGTGAAGCATGGGGGTGGAAAAGACTAGTAGAAAACTGGTCAGGGAGGCTGCCAAGAAGCCACCAGCAACACTGATGGAGCTGCAGGAATCTCTGGCAAGTACTTGCTGGTTAGTACATGTGACAACAATCTCCCATCTTGGGTGGCAAGACGAGAAGCCTTGTCTTACACAGAAAATCATCCAAGTGTGGCTACATTTTGCAAAAAACACTTTTGAAATCTTCCAAACTCATGTGGGAAAATGTGTTATGGTTGGATGAAACCAAGGTTGAACTTTTTGGCCATAATTCCTAAAGGTATATTTGGCACAAACACAACACTGTTCATCACCAAAAGAACACCATACCTACAGTGATGCATAGTGGTGGCAGCATCATGCTTTGGGGCTGTTTTTCTTCAGCTGGAACTGGCACCTTAGTCAAGGTGGATGGAATTATAAACATTTGCAAATACCAGTCACTGTTGGCACAAAACCTTCAGGCATCTGCTAGAAAGCTGAAGATGAAGAGGCCCTTCATCGTTCAGCACAACAATGATCCAAAGCACACATCCAAACCAACAAAAGAATGGCTTCACCAGAAGAAGATTAAGGTTTTGGAATGGCCCAGCCAGAGTAGAGACCTGAAGCCGATCGAACATCTGTGGGGTGATCTGAAGAGGGCTGTGCATAGGAGATGCCCTCGCAAGCTGACGGGTTTGTAGCATTTTTGCAAAGAAGAGTGGGAAAATATTGCCACATCGAGATGTGCCATACTGACAGACTCCTACCCAAAAAGACTGAGTGCTGTAATTAAAGCCAAAGGTGCTGCAACAAAGTATTATTTTAAGGGTGTGCATATTTATGCAAACAGGTTATTGTAAGTTTTTTTTATTTTTTATTCTTCCCCTTAAAAGATTTCACTTTATTTTTCAATTGGGTCACATTAATTGTGGAAAAAGTATTGAAATGATTTATCTTGGTCTCATTTTTTTACATCACAAAAACTTGGCTGTCATTGATGCTGAGCACGGGGGGAGTACCGTGCTCATGCTTTCAGTTTGTGTCTGATTTGCTTCTGCATTTTCTCGTCTCAGTTTTATTGTTGACTTCATGTCTGGGTTTGGATGTATTATGTAAATTTTAGTTTGCCAGTTGTTTCTGTTGTGTAGGTTTCTGTTCTTCGTTTTGTTATTATTATTCTGTCATTTTCATTATGCATCCATGACCATTCATTTTCTTAAGTTTAATTATTTCTGCTTGTTCCTAGACATGAGCCTACCTTCACCTTTGCATTCTGTTCCCTTTTTTGAATGTTGGTATTTTCAAGTATTGTATTATTAGTATTTCTTGGTTTTGTATTTTCTCTTGTCTTCACCTTTGGTTATCATCATTATCTGTTCCTTATCTTGATTTTCATTCAGCCCGGTTTGTGCTTTTACTTTGAAAGTGTATATAGTTTACTTCCTCTCTCAGCTCAAGTTGGTGGGCCATCACAGCTGTCATCAGTTTATCTGATTATTCCTCACTCATGTACGCAAACCTGTAATCATTTGTGTCTAGTTATTTTGCTCTATTTAAAGACAGCTGTGCCGCTCCTCGGCCCAGCGTCGCTTTCATTTGTCAGTGTTCTGTGTGTTTAAACTGGTGCACTCCGTTCTGTTGTTAAGCCTCTTTTCTTCTTATTTATCTTGGGGTCTCCGTACGCTTCAGCCTGGTCCCGTCCAGGCTATTCTTCCTTATCCTCCGGACGTGAGCCCCATTTTCCCGGCGTCCCTGTATGCCTTTCTCCTTGCCTTATCTCTACTCTGTAAGTGTGTGCTTTTGTGTTTTTGTATTTTTGTTATTAAATATTGCAAACTCACAGCGGGTGTTTGATGTCTTCGTTCTGCCCTGGTGGGTGATTTATGACAGAATGACACTGCCAGTTGAAACACCAGCAGCTGTGAGTTTGCTCTTTTTTTCTTTTCTCTCCCGTTTTTTTGTTTAAATCTGTTTTTTTGCGGAGACTTCAGTGTTTTTGGGCTGGACGAGTTGGAGTGTTGGGTGGCGGAGCTACTGGAGTACATCATCTCGGATGATCGTGCTGCCCACACTCCCGAGGAGGTTTTGCAAATTCTCGACAGTGCGACAAAGGTTATTGAGGCAGACCCAAGCCTGTGCAACTACCCAGAACTTACGGCTCTCCTCGTTTCAGTGACCAATTCACAATGCATGCTCCGCAGGCTGGGGAAAGGCTCCCTACCATCTGTACCTGAGCTGATGAGAGAACGCCCGCTGGTGCAGACACCTCCAGTGTCAGCCTCCCTCTGCACTGCATCCCATCCATACCTGTGCCCACAAAGAAGCGCTCCTGGGTACGGAAGTGCCCAGCCTCTCACTGCCATCCAGCTGCGTCACATCAGTGGAATTCCCCTGATGCAGCAATTGTTTTGGCCAACGATGTGTTTGCAGAGCCAGCTGTTCCAGAGTCTCCATGGGTGCCGCCGCCCGCTGCAACCACAGAGAGGGATTTATTTGGGCTTTCTGCAGCAGTTACCATCATGCCACGGAAACCTAGGCAAGTACCTTTTCATTTTTTTAACACCTATGAATGAACTGTCTTGCCTTATTCCCGGTGGTGAGGATCAGCAGCAGCTATCCACTTTAGCTGAGCCCTCACCGCCTGCTGCTATTTACTCCTCAGCTGCTTCTCCCATATCCTTCTCCATTTCCCCTGAGTGTCTGCTTGTTCTGGAAGGGAACAGCCAGATGATGGAGAGGACTGCAGCCCTGGAAAGTCCTGTTTCATCCCCACAGTCACATCCTGGATTGGAGGAGAGCGCATCCTGTGCCCTGAAGCCTGAGCCGACAGGAGAGTGTCCCATGGCTTCAGCAGCATGGGATTCAGCACCATCAGTGAGATGATCTCCAGCATCAGCTGCCACGCCTGGGGATTCGCCAGCTGCACCCACCATCATGCCTGCTGCTAGGGCCACCGCAGCAGAGTCGTCAGAGTCCTGGACAGCGGTGGAGCTCAAGTTTAGGCAAGTACTCTGTTCTGTTTCAACTCTATCAGTTCTAGAGAAATCTTGTCTCGCTAGTGGTGGGGAGGATCAGCTGCAGATGTCCTCTGCTCCTGAATCCTCCTCACCGGGCTCCACTGCTGCCTGTAACTGTGTTTTCCTCTTCCACCCTGTCTGAGGTGGCCATGTCGGGAGAGGATGCCCAGATGGTTGGATTCGACAAGTCCCAGCTGGAGTCACCGGAGTCCTGGATGGTGGTGGAGCACGAGCTAAGGCAAGTTCTATTTTGTGTCTTTATTTTAGCAGTTTTAGAGAAATCTTGCTTAGCTCTTGGGGGGGAGAACCAGTTGCAGCCGCCAGCTGCTCCTGATTTCTCCTCGCTGGGCTCCACTGCTACCGGTGATAGTAACCTGATGTATGTTTCTTCTCTTCTGTTTGAGTCCTTATCTGGGTCCCCTGAGGTCACTGTGGGTCCTCCGTCTTTGCCTGAGATCACCATGGGCCCTCCATCTCTGTCTGAGCTCACCATGGGCCCTCCTTCTTCACCTGAGGTCACCGTGCGTCCTCCTTCTCCACCTGAGGTCACCGTGGTTCTTCCTTTTCCACCTTCGTCTGGTTCCCCACCGATTGATCATCTTCTATGCCTGGTTTTCTCATGGGTCAGTCATTTGGTTTCACCTGGGTTCCTTGTGGGTCCTCGTTCTCCACCTGAGGTCACTGTGGGTCCTCCGTCTCTGCCTGAGGTTGTTGAGGGTCATTTGTCTTCACCTGAGGCCACTGAAAGCCATCCATCTTTACCTGAGGTCACCGAAAGTCATCATTCTCTGCCTGAGGTTGCTGTTGTTCAGCAGCCTTCACCTGACTTCACCAGTGATCATCAGTCCTCCTCATATAGTTCCCTCGCTAACCAGCCGTGCTCTTTGTCTGGGTCCCTCACTGGTCAATCATCCCCTATGCCTAGTTTTCTTGCTGGTCAGTCACCCTCCTCATCGGGTTTCCACCTCTCAGCTCCTGCGGTCCGTGGTAGGCACTGGTTCCAGGTACCACCTCCAGGAAGGGCACACGTTGTGCTCCACAGCCCGTTGGCTCAGGGATGTTGGGAGATCACCCAGTGGACTATGCCATCTGCATGGGTGGCTCTGGAATTCTGGGAGGCCACCCAATTTGTTCCACCATGGGATCGGGTGGTTCTGGGACTCGTATAAACCACCTGAACTGCCTTATTTTTCCACCCAGTTGTCCTAGAGTTCTATTTTCACCGTATCTGTTCTTGTTGTGGGTCTTGAGCATTGTTTTGGTTTCAGTCCCTCCTAGCCCGGTTTCCCCCACCACCCATCCAGGATTGATTATTTGTTCTATTCCTGTTTTTTTTTTGTTTTTTTTGGGGGGGGGGGTATTTCTTTCTCCTTTTTGATGTTACGTTGGGGTGTCAAAAATCCTGCAATGGTCTAGACCAGGGGTCCTCAATTTTTTTTGCCAGGGGTCCCAATCTGTTTATTCCAGTGAGTCAGAGGTCTGGACCAGTGCCAACATGGTGCATGGGCTGATATTTCATTTCCATGCTGGCAGCGACAATAAATGGAACATTTTCTCCAGAGTAAATATTGAGGGGACACTATAAGTAATAATGTAGTGTCATGAACTGGGCTGATGTTTAGGCCCATTTCTGAGACGCTGTGGCTACTTTGTCTCTTTGTGTGTTTTTGCTGTTTATTTTCCATCAGGCATGCTCAGGGAGCCTCTGGGGTCCGTTCGACTCCCTAACAGCTCTGCCACGCCTCCCTCTCCTGACAGTCTGATCAGCTGTGTGTCATTATCGCTGTTAGTACTCTGTTCACGCACGCACACACACATACACATGCTTCCTCTCATTCTCACACTCATGCACGCTCCTGCACGCACACACACCCACACACCTATTCATCTTTACCCTTAGGCTTTCAGACGTTATTGCACACAGCTGTTTCCACTCAATCCTGCCCACTCTCACTCTAACTTGTCACACCGGCAATCTCTTTCCTCATTAAGGCTTGCATTACTTAAGCCCTGTCTTGACTGAACGAGCTTGCCAGATCATTGTCCCACTCTGTTGTCTAACACTAGTCAGTTTTCACTCAGTATTTGAACTCCGTCACTCATGTCAAGATGCCCTGCTTGCTGTTGCTGTACTGCATAACACTGGGTGGCGTGATCATTTGTAACTGGTTGGGTTTGTCTGATCAGGATGATCGCTTGGACCTACTCGGACTGTTCCAGCCTTTGTGAGTACTGACTGTTTCGACCCTGCCGTCCAGGTCTGCCTGGCGGTTCCTTTCCAGAGCACTTTCCCATTCCTACTCTGCAGTCCCGTCTACCACAGAACATCTTTCCCCATGTCTTACTCACCTGTTCTGTAGAGCGTCCGGGAGGACATCCTTGTGTAACGTGTACTACTCTCTGGTTATGTTGAACTGCTGAATTAACTCCTGTATGCTCATCTGTTATTTGGAACTGTTTTTTGCACTCCCTGTAATAAATGCCCACAACATACTTCTGCAAGTGGGTTTTAATTCTTTCCTCCGTGCGCTGCGTAAAAACACATGGGGAAACATAACATGTAGTCAGTCACAAATTTATGAGAAAGAATGTACAAATGTACACTTATGGGAAAAAAGCTGGAAAACTGTAAAAATATACAAATTTATGAGAGAGAAAATCAAATATTTACAAGAAACACTTGCAAATTTACAGTGAAGTTTACAAAATAACACACACATTAAAGCGTTACAAATTTATGAGAAAATATTTCAGAATTAAGATGCAAAATTAGAAAATTTATTAGATTGCAAGAAAAATGTTGCCGATTTTTTAAAAAAGTGGAAAATTTGTAGGAAAAAAATAATATCTTAAGGTGCAAAACGTTAATTCACAAGAAAAAAGTTTTACATTTGCAAATAAATGCCCTGCACGACATTCCAAATGTTTTCAATTGCCCTTTGGAGCAGAAAGGTGAGACCCACATGCTGAACTTTGAGTGTGGGGAATTTATTAAAAAAACAACAAACATAAAGTCTAATACAGTGCTAAGAACACAAAAATTCAAACATGGGAGCAAACTTACTGACACAGCGCACAAGAGGAGGGACAGGGCTCTGGTGGAAACGAAGGGTAGCTTGATTAAGACAACGACAATCATAAATGAAAATACCTGCCCTTAAATAGGGTCAACTAACAATTACATAAGTAGCAACAGGTGTGGGTCACATGAGTGGGCAGGAGAAAACAAAGATACAATTTGGACAAGCTGGGGGCAATGAGAGGAGAGCGGCTCAAGCTGATAGCTGACAGGGGCAACACCCACACGAAGCACAAAACCCAGAAACGCCCTTGAAAGCTGTCAACCCAACAGTAAAGAACTAAAGAATAAAATATCAACAAATGCAGACCGAGATATAAATGTAAATTAATACTAAATAGGAATGTAACAAAACTATAACATAAACAGGAAAAACAGCACAAGAATTACAGAAACACAGAAAGCACAAAATACAACAAATATGTAAATACAGCCGTGGACAAAATTGTTGGTACCCCTCTGTTAATGAAAGAAAAACCCACAGTGGTCACAGAAATAACTTGAATCTGACAAAAGTGGTAATAAATAAAAATTCTACGAAAATTAACCAATGAAAATCAGACAGTGCTTTTGAATTGTGGTTCAACAGAATTACTTTAAAAAACGAACTCATGAAACAGGCCTGGACAAAAATGATGGTACCCCTAGAAAAGATTGAAAATAATGTGACCATAGGGACATGTTCAACCAAGATGTGATCTCTAATTAACATCACAGGTGTCTACAAACTTGTAATCAGTCAGTTGGCCTATTTAAAGGGTGACAAGTAGTCACTGTGCTGTTTGTTGACATGGTGTGTACCACACAAAACATGGATCAGAGGAAGCAAAGGAGAGAGTTGTCTCAGGAGATTAGAAAGAAAATTATAGACAAGCATGTTAAAGGTAAAGGCTATAAGACCATCTCCAAGCAGCTTGATGTTCCTGTGACTACAGTTGCACATATTATTCAGAAATTTAAGATCCACGGGACTGTAACCAACCTCTCTGGACGTGGCCGCAGGAGGAGACAGATAATACGAATGGTAACAAAAGAGCCCAGAACAACCTCTAAACACATTCATGGTGAACTCCAAGGTCAAGGTACATCAGTGTCAGATCGCACCATCCGTCGTTATTTGAGCCAAAGTGGACTTCATGGGAGACGACCAAGGAGGACACCACTGTTGAAAACAAATCATAAAAAAGCCAGACTGGAATTTGTCAAACTGCATGTTGACGAGCCACAAAGCTTCTGGGAGAATGTCCTATGGACAGGCAAGAGAAAACTGGAACTTTTTGGCAAGGCACATCAGCTCTATGTTCACAGACGCAAAAATGAAGCATACCAGGAAAAGAACACTGTCCCTACTGTGAAACATGGAAGAGGTTCTGTTATGTTCTGGGGCTGCTGCTTTGCTGCATCTGGCACAGGATGTCTTGAATCTGTGCAGGGTACAATGAAATCTCAAGACTATCAAGGTATTCTAGAGAGAAATGTGCTGCCCAGTATCAGACAGCTTGGTCTCAATCGCATGTCATGGGTCTTGCAACAGGATAATGACCCAAAACACACAGCTAAAAACATCCAAGAATGGCTAAGAGCAAAACATTGGACTATTCTAAAGTGGCCTTCTATGAGCCCTGATCTAAATCCTATTGAACATCTGTAGAAGGAGCTGAAACATGTTGTCTGGAGAAGGCACCCTTCAAACCTGAGACAACTGGAGCAGTTTGCTCATGAGGAGTGGGCCAAAATACCTGCTGAGAGGTGCAGAAGTCTCATTGACAGTTACAGAAATCGTTTGATTGCAGTGATTGCCTCAAAAGGTTGTGCAACAAAATATTAAGTTAAGGGTACCATCATTTTTGTCCAGGCCTGTTTCATGAGTTTGTTTTTTAAAATAATTCTGTTGAACCACAATTCAAAAGCATTGTGTGATTTTCATTGGTTAATTTTCATGGAATTTTTATTTATTACCACTTTTGTCAGTTTCAAGTTATTTCTGTGAACATTGTGGGTTTTTCTTTCATTAACAGAGGGGTACCAACAATTTTGTCCACGTGTGTGTAAGGAAAAAGCCATGAGACTGAGTCTGGCCGAACCTCTAGAGGTCGGCTCATGACAGAGCCCCCCTCTCAAGGGGTGAACACCAGACACCCCAGGGTAACACCAAAAAGAAAAAGAAAGACCCCTCCCCCACAACAGGAGCACAACAATAACCCACCCTGGGAGGGTGGTGGGGACAACAGGCTAGGAGGGAATGAAACAAAACCCCAATCAGGACCCACACCAGGGAAAACCTTCAAATCCCCTAAGCCCCCTAGACCAAGGAGCTGGGCAGCTCAGGCTGGCGACAAGAGTCCCAGCCCCTCCAGTTGGAATGATGGAATAAGTCGGGTGGCCTACCAGAGAACATGGGCCACCCAACTCTGTGGCACAGTCTGTCAGGTGGTCTGCCAGAGATTTACAACCACCTGAACAGAAGAGTTGTTCCAGGTGGCGGTTGCCCGATGGGAAGGTAAAATAGTGGGCACAATGGAGGAGTCAGGGGAACCAAGACGATGTCAGGTGGAGGAGAGGGAACTACAACAGCCTCGGGCAGAGGAACGGGAACCACGACAGCATCTGGAAGAGGAGGAGGAACCACAACAGTGTCTAGAAGAGGAGGGGGGAACACGATGGCATCAGGCAGAGAAGGGGGGGACCACAGCGGCATCAGGCAGAGGAGGGGGGACCACGGCAGTGTCAGGCAGGCCTGTAGTACCCTCCGTAGTCCCAGACTGGGACATTGCAGCACCTGCAGTGGCTCAGGGCTGGAGCGGAGCTGCACCCATGGTGGCTCCAGGCTGGAGCCCAGGCCCGGACTGGGCCATAGCTGCACCCGTGGTGGGCCCAGTTTGGGCCATACCTGCACCTGCGGTCATACTCATTTTTGCCACTCAAGTGTTTTTTTTAACTGACATGAGTTCCATTCAGTGACATGGCCTGGACTGGGCCATAGCTGTACCCACGGAGGCCCCCAGGCTGGAGCATAATGCCCACGGCTGGCCCACACTGGAGCACAGCACCCAAGTTGGTTTAAGGCTGGGGCATAGCACCAACGACGGTCCCCAACTAAGACACAGCTCCCATGGAAACCTGGACTGAGGAGGAGCTGCACCCACGGAGGTTCCAGGCTGGGACATAGCACCCGCGACGACCTCAGCCAATGTTGAAGCAGCACCCTCAGAGGTCCTGAGCTTGGATGGAGCACCCACAACAACCTCATCTGGAGGGGGAGTAGCACCTATGGAGGTCGAGGGCTGGGACGGAGCACCCACAACAACCTCAGCGGGAGGAGCTGGACCTATGGGGATCTCAGGGGATGAACCGGAACCCACAAAGTCTTCTGGCTTAGCTGGATAATCCTTGGTGACCCTGGGGGAAAGCTCAGGCAACAGAGACAGAAAAGCAGGGTCAGGGTCACTGGTAGCAGTGGAGCCGGCGAGGTGAGCTCAGGTGTAGCTGCCGGCTGCTCTTGGCTCTCTCCACTAAGAGCCCAACAAGATCTCTCCAAAATCGAGACAATGAAAACAAAGGAGAGCACTTTCCTGAGCTCGAGGTCCACCGACGTCTAGGACTCCGTCAATCAAGGTGACAATGTTTCGGGTCCGGTCCTCTGGAGGTCCAGCTTGAACTCTGCTGTGGTGGCCCCAGTAGCAGGCATGATGGTTGATCACAGTCCCAGGACCCTGCAGTGATGTGACCCACGCAGGTGGCTCACCCTACGTGGTGACAGGAGGTCGATTTCCTGCCGGCGATGGATCCCGCTCAGCTCAGGCCTGGGGACGCTTCATCGTCGGCACAGACATCAGCTTAGTACCAGCAGTCTCTCTCCATCCAGACAGTTGCTGTGGGGCTGTGACTAGGTCCTCCACAACCACAGGCTCCTCCATCATCCAGCAGCTCAATCCTGTGGTCGGCGGACACTTGGGGAGGATAGGAGGAGACATGGAGAGGGCAAGTGCGAAATTAATGGCTGCAGCAGGGAGGCTTCTGCTTCAGCGAAGGGGAAGTAGCTGCCAGAGAGGTGGGAGTATTCCTCCGCCATACCGGAGCTGGATGACAGTGACATTGTGGAGCTGATGAAGCGGGAGCAGGAGTGGGCGCATTGGAGGTTAGGCAGGGCGTCTTCTGCAGAGCGCGTCTCCATGTAGGCTCCGGGCTTGCTGGAGGCAGCCCCCTCTTCACCCCGGTGAAAGACTGCTGCAGCACGGAGAGCATGGCCAACAAGTCCGCAAACTTGGCATGCCTCCATAACCCTGGGTGCGCCTCGACAATGGCGGTTGCTGAATCCACCTTCTACCAGATCTTTTTAGGGCTGCGGGAGGCAAGGGCTTCATCCACAAAGCCCTGGATGAATTCGGCCGCATGTTCCTCCTCCACGCTTGGGGAGCCCGCTGCCGATCTCCTTTTGATCACCGGAGGTCATCATGCCGGGAGCTTGACGAGCTCCACAGAATAAAGGTGAGTAACACACACACACACAAAAAAAAATAAATAAAAACAAAATCCACAAACTCACAGTAGCTGGGTCTCTAACTAGCTGCTGTCTTCTGTTATGAATTACCCTTTGGGGCAGAAAGGTGTGACCCACATGCAGAACTGTGAGTGTGGGCAATTTATTGAAAAAACAACAAACATAAAGTCCAACACAGTGCTAAGAACACAAAAATATAACCAGGGAGCAAACTTACTGATATAGCGCACCAGAGGAGGGACAAGGCTCTGGTGGAGATGGAGAGTAGCTTGGTTAAGACAGCGGCAAACAGAAATGAAAATATCTGCCCTTAAATAGGGTCTAAAAACAATTACATAAGTAGCAACAGGTGTGGGTCACATGAGCGGGCAGGAGAAAGCAAAAATACAATTTGGACAAGCTGGGGGCAATGAGAGGAGAGCGGCTGAAGCTGACGGGGTGACGCCCACACAAAGCACAAAATCCAGAAACGCCCTTGACAGCTGCCAACCCAACAGTAAAGAACTAAAGAATAAAATATCAACAAATGCAGACTGAAATATAAATGTAAATTAATACAAATAAGAATGTAACAAAACTAAAACATAAACAGGGAAATTACAGTGCAACAGTTTTACAGAACCCCAAATAGCATAAAATACAAATAGCATAAAATACAACAAATATGTAAAGATAAGGAAAAAGCCATGAGAAAGAGCCTGGCAGAAACCTCCAGAGCTTGGCTCATGATGCCAAATTATTATGCAAATAGGATTTTAGTGTCATAAACATTTATTTTTTTTTTTTGTTTTTCAATTAAACTCATGGATTGTATTGTGTCTCTTTGGATCAATGATATAAGACTCAGACACATATCATAATTAATTTGACAGGTGAGCCCAATTAAAGGAAAACTACTTTAGAAGGATGTTCCACATTATTAAGCATGCCAAAGGTTCAAGCAATATAAGAAAGAAAAAGGATCTCTCTGCTGCCGAAAAGTATCAAACAGTGCAATGTCTTGCACAAGGTATGTAAACATTAGATATTTCACGAAAACCTAAGCGTGATCATCAGACTGTGAAAAAATTTGTGGCTGATTCAGAGCACAGACAGGTTTGTGCAATTAAAGGCATAATGAAGAAGGTTTCTTCCAGACACATTCATTGGATTAAGAAAGCAGCTGCTAAAATGCCATTACAAAGCAGCAAACAGGTATTTGAAGCTGCTGCTGCCTCTGGAGTCCCACGAACCTCAATGTATAGGATCCTGCAGAGGCTTGCAGTTGTGCATAAACCTACTATTCGGCCACCATAACCAATGCTCATAAGCAGAAACTGTTGCAGTGGGCCCAGAAGGATTCAATGATTTTATTGTCAATACTACTATACGTGCAGGGCATACAGGAGAACTGAAATAGCGTTTGTTTCTCTCTACATTGGTGTGCATTTTATAAAAAGAAGGAAATTGGGCTGGATTAAAAAGAAAAAGAAAACAAGAAAACAAGAACAAACAGTGACAGCATGTCACGAACAGAGACTGTGTTCTCCTGCGGGCTCGGTTTTGATCATTCTTGGCCTTATGTTGTGTTTTGATTTCTCTCCTGTGTCTTATTTCTATGCTTGGCCGCTGCTCTGGCTGGCGATCGTTAGGAAGCTGTTTGACCAACTTTCTGGTGGGCGCTGTCTAACATTCGCCGGTGCGACCACGCCCCCCTCTCTCTGACAGTCAGCTGTTTGTCCAGGTAATTATCTTTCCCGCGCCTCTCCCAGGTGTTCCCAGTTTGTTAGGCCAGCAGTGTTTGTATTTAAGCAGCTCTTTGCTAGTCAAACACTGCTGGATCATTATACGAGTCATGTGATTGTTCTCCATCATATTACCGTCACACCGTGGAAGGACCTACGGTTTGTGCTTGCTGGGAGAATTGGACTTTTTGGACTGTTCCTGCTCATGAGTAAATTGTTTAGCGTTTCTCTGTGCCGTATTGCTGCTACGCTTATCTGGTAGTGTTTCTCTCCGCAGCTCTACTGCTACACTTAGGCTGTTGCCCAGTTTGTTTCCTCTGAGTTAGTTGAGGTTCCTAAAGTCTTCCTCGCTCTCCCTAGTGCATCTGTGCTATTTGTATTATTTTCCTGTGGCTACGGTACACAATGGTCTGCCCACTGTTCACTCCTGCGTCAGCATTTTTGTGTACATCTTTTTCTACCTGTAAGTCTTTATTTTGGAACTGTGTTATGTCAATAAATGTGTGTCTGGTGAAACCCTGCATTTAAGTCCATCCATCCTTCTCCTCCTCTGTGCACTGTGGAAAAGCTCTCGTGGAGTTTATGACACAGCAGCAGTCTATGTACAGTCTACATACAGTGATGCAACCCGTGGTGCCAATGGCAGCCAGAAGGACTCTGACCTCCATAGTGGTAAACAATTAGTTTAGGTAAACAACTAGTGGTAATAAACTCAGCAATCCTAAATTTGGACCGCTAGAGATTAATAGCCATAGTGCATTTCAATGCAGTAATGTAGGTGCAGATAGTGACAGATATGATTGCACATGATCAGTATTGCAGTGATATACAGACAGCAGCAGATATGGCATTTGTACCATTCATGAAATACATGAAGACTAATTTTCAAACAGTTTTGTTTACTGATGAGTGCCATGCAACCTTGGATGATCCAGATGGATGGAGTAGTGAATCATTGGTGGATGACCACCATGTCCCAACAAGGCTGTGACCTCAGCAAGGAGGTGGCAGAGTCATGTTTTGTTCCAGAATTATGGGGAGAGAGCTGGTATAGCCCTTTAGGGTCCCTGAAGGTGTAAAAATGACCTCGGCAAAGTATATTGAGTATTTGACTGACAACTTTCTTCCATGGTACAAAAACAAGAACTGTGTCTTCAGTAGCAAAATTATCTTCATGCGTGACAATGCACCATCTCATGATGCAAACAATACTTCTGTGTCATTGGCTGCTATGGGCATAAAAGGAGAGAAACTCATGGTGTGGCCCCCATCCTTCCCTGACCTTAACCCAACTGAGAACCTTTGGAGCATCCTCAAGAAAAAGCTCTATGAGGGTGAAAGGCAGTTCACATCAAAACAGCAGCCATGGGAGGCTATTTTGACATCTTGCAAAGAAATTCAAACAGAAGCTTTCAAAAAACTCACAAGTTCAATGGATGCAAGAATTGTGAAGGTTATATCAAAGATATATCCTATGTTAAAATGTATCCTAGTGTAGTGGATTTATGGGTTTTATATGTGTTTTATTGTTGGTACAAGTATTAATGTAAATGTCCAAGAGTGGCTCCTCAAGAACCATCTATTGCTGAACCTTCAGAAAACAGTCTCAATGTGCTTTTCAATCAAAAAATGTAACCTGCAACATTTTAAAGTTAATATACATGATCATGACATCAGTTTAGCTACAGAATTCAAATACCTTGGCATTGTACTAGATCCTCAACTCAAATTTAATCTTCATATAAAGAAAATTTCAAAAACAGTAAAAAAAAATCTGAACTGCTTTAAATTAATTAGATATCACATACCTTACGAAGCAGCTGCACTGTATATGCATTCTATGGTTTTTTCTCATATATCATACTGTTTGACAGTCTGGGCTCAAGCAGCCCCTTCCACAATAAGACATATAGGTTCATTATATAATCAAACCCTAAAAATCTTGGACAAAATGCCCATTAGGTGGCATCACTGTAATGTTTTAAAAAAATACAACCTATTGAGTTTTGAGAGCTTCATTGACCTCTGTCTTCTGAAATTAACGTTCAAATGTTTCCATAAATCAGCACCCGAGCCACTTGCTGGTTTCGTCCAAAGACAGGACAGCAGCAGAGCCACCAGGAGTTCTGTTAACAATAACTGTAAAATATTCCACCGCAGAACCACATTTGGACAAACAGCTTTCTCTATAAAGGGCAGTCACATCTGGAACACAATGCCAAATGAAATTAAAATAATAACGGACTTTAAAACATTCACTAAAAATGTTAAAAACTGGCTGAAAAATAAACAAGAATGTACTCATGTATGAAATATTTGTCTGCAAAGTGAGAGTGAATGAAGGGAAGGAATAAATGTGTTTGTTTATAGTGAGTGACGGAGGGAGGGAGGCCTGAAATAGGCAAATGTGAGTTATGTTATATGTGTTAAATGTGAGTCAGGCTGTTATATTTGTGTATTTATAATATTTTATAATATATGTGTATTTATAATATTTATGTTAAATGTGAGTCAGGCTGTTATATTTGTGTATTTATAATATTTATAATATTTATAATTGTGTATTTATAATTTTTCTGCATTGATGTATGTGGTTATTGTGTATATTTTTTATCTTGATTCTTTTTTCTAAAGCCCATCCAGGGACAAGAGTTGCAAATTAGCTAATAGCTATACACTCTATGTGCAACACATCAGATTGATTGTCTTTGATTAATTGTCTATGTTTATTGCACTGTCCCTGTCAAATAAACTAATCTACTACTACTAAATATGAATCTTAGTAGGGATGAAAATTTGTTTCCTTTATCAGCACATTAGCTAGTTGGGGCACCAGTTCAAAAGGACAGTTTTATAAACAATTCTTTATTTGTACCAGTTATGAATCACTCTCAAAAAAAAAAAAAAAAAACAAAAACAAAAAAACCCTTGTGAGTTCTTGTCTGCTGATAATCAAGAAGATGGACATGAAATCAAACAGTAATTCCCATATGTCTTTCAATAGTTTAATAAAAAAAAAAAATGTCAGAATAGGTTAACACATTTGGATAACTTTAAAACAAAGAATTCAACATGTATCACGGGCAACATAGACTGAGTTATTGAGTATCAAATGTGAATCAAACCTTTGTTGAACCAAAGAACCTTAGTTTAACTTGTCAGTATACTGGAAATTGGAAAGCCATAAAATAGCATTGGTTAAGAAAAGTGGATGCAATTTTATGAATAAAATGATGATTAAACTATTTATAAAAATGGAAAACTGATGCTACTCTGAAAAGAATGTAAATTAATGAAAGGACAAAATGCATTTTGAAATTCTGATGGGGGTTTGCATGAAATTAAGTTTAAAGAACTTATATCAGGAATATTCTGAAGAATTAAGTTTAAATTAATCAACGGACTGTCAGCCAAGCAGAATTATTGTGTCTCAGTAGGTTGCAGGCGGTCCACTGGATTCTGTTTCAACTGGACCGGCGTGGGTTCTGTTGAAATACTGGCAGACAGGCTCCTTCCCATAGTTATGGCCTACTCTTGAGACCACAAAGGGCTGGTTCTTCATCAGACTGGCTGTGGTCTTCTCTTATGCACTGAAGAAGCAATTAGTTTGTTGTACAAAGTCCCATCAGAAATTCAAACCAAGGCAAAAACATATCACAAATCCATTTCTTCCGATGTTGGTGGATTAAATGAGTTGGTTTAAGCTTTAAAAAATCAAATAAAATCTTCTTACATGGTAATTTAAAGAAAAAGATTAAAATAAGAAAAAGTGAACTTCAATGAAAAGAAAATTTTTCACAGAGCATGACAGGCTCTGGGCTTTACTTGGACGATTAAAAAAAAATAAAAATAAAAAAAAAATTGGGAGAGCAGAGAAGTCTTCTCCTTACAGCTTGACCAACACCCCAAAACTGAACAAAGGGAAGATTTTTTCCGGTCATGGCAGAATTTCATTGATTTTCATGAAACCTGAGTTGGCCCAATTACATTGCTTCTTTTTCCAGCAGAAGTCAGAAGCTCAACCTTAAAAGGGAAATACAGGGAGCCTGGAGCTCTATTGGTCAGTTAAAGTCCAACTATGGTCTCCCAAAGAGCAGAGAGAGGAGGGAAAGAGAGATTTGATATGAGAAGTGAGACCCCCCCTTAAGACACACACAGTGTATGTTGCTGAATAAAGCATAAATTCTTTAAACTTTAGTGACTAAGATATTCTACTCAATAATAAGGGAACATACAATATATCTACATTGTAACTGTAATTAATTTATGACAGTAAGCATGCAAAAATTAATTTCTTCCTGAAAATAAAGCAACACATGTTAAACCATATCAATTAAAACATTTCACCATTGACAACATTGTCCATCCCAGAGTTCAATCATGTCTTCAGTAGTGGATACTGTCTTGAGAGAAAGAAACTGAATTAATTTATCATTCCATAATGCATAAATTCCACTGCAGAGAGAGAGAGAGAGAGAGAGAGAGAGAGAGAGAGAGAGAGAGAGAGAGAGAGAGAGAGAGAGAGAGAGAGAGAGAGAGAGAGAGAGATTTTGATTTTTTCAACACACCTTTATTGTCACAAATTCAACAGAAAAACACAACTAAAACAACTAAAAGAAGCAATGGAAAAGAAAAATGTCTCACTGACAAGAAATCAAAGACACAAGTAACCAAACAAGGAAAACTAAAACAAAAAACTTGCTTCTTACATCAGGATTATACCATAGGTAATTTTCCCCTCCTTAACACAACACAGGATGTGCTTAAAGCACCACATAGCCTCAAAGGTTTCAACATTCTGCATCAGATGATAGTAATTGTAATCAATCACTATTCGAGCCTTAATCATGCCAACCAGTATGTCTTTTACATTACAATCCAGCAGTTGTTCAATTTTTCTTTTCCTACTAACATAAATAGCCACTTTAGCCTGACCCAGGATGAAATTTAAGAGTTCACTCTTTTTCTTAGTCCTCAGTCTATATGGAAAGCCCAAGATAAAAATCTGCTGGGAAAAGACTTCTCCAAACAGATAAAACAGTTTCCCCAAAAAAACAAACAACAATTGCAGTCTGTTACAGTCCAGAAAACAATGGAACACAGTTTCTTTCTGAGGACAAAATGGACAAACCTCAACAACATTTGGGTTTAAAAGAGAGATAAAAGCATTTACAGCCACAGCACCATGTAAAACTCGCCATTGTAGGTCTCCAACCTTCTTAGTTAATGGTGGTTTATAGAGTGCTCTCCAGGCAGGCCTCACCTCTGGACCCAGACCCAAGTGTTTCCTCCATGGTGTATCAGCTCGATCTTTTAACTTATTCACATTTAGAATTTTCACCAAAAGTCCATACATTTTTTTACCAGGAGAGTCACAAATGTTAATGTGCTCAGAGTTTAAAAACACACCAGTGCCATCTTTAAAATCAGGAGATAAAATACTAAAAGGAAAAGGTTCATCAGCAGTTTGTACAGAGTTTTCGCAGTGTAAAACAATAGCAGAGTGTTCTTCTGCAGACAGGCAGTCTCTCCAATCTTTCAACAAGTTCATTATAACTCTGACTGAAGAGACGCCAAGAGCCGAGCACAGGGCAACAGCATTGTCCAAGTTAGGACCACATAAATTTACCAAGTGTCCCAGCGTTGTGACCTTTGCAAAAATAAACTTTTTTAAAACAGAAGGTCCTAAAACATTGCCCACATCAAAACGGGTCCCGAACACAAGTGGTTCCTTTAAAAGCCAGAAAGGCGGCAAGGAAGCCTGGGGAGAGTTCTTTTTAAAAAGTCCCCAGATTTTAAAAGCACTTTGGTAAAACTGGGGAAGTTCTGGGAGTTTTTGGCCCCTTAAATCCATTAAAAGCAGCGACTCCTCTAGTCCAAGCCCTCCACAGCGAGCCAGGACAGCCCTGGCAATAGGTCTCCACACAAGGTCAAGGGGGCCACTCAGCAGTCGCTGAATGAACTGCAGGCGAAAGACAGCCCCCCTGCTGGCCAGATGGATGAGCCCTTGACCACCTTCTTCCCTCGGTAAAAACAGGATACTCTGTGGAACCCAGTGAAGACGGTCCCAGAAAAAGTCCACGACTATAGATTGCACTCTGGCCAGCAAATTGGGTGGAGGGTCCAGACAAGACAGTCGATGCCACAGCATTGAAGCAATCAAGTTGTTGATAATTAAAACACGACCTCTGAAGGACAAGTTTGGCAGAATCCATTTCCATTTTTTTAGTCTTCCTTCAGTTTTTTCTAAAAAACACTCCCAATTTTTCTCAGTAAAAGTCTGATTTCCTAAAAACACACCAAGATATTTAAAACCACCTTGTGTCCACGAGAGGCCACCAGGTAGGGCAATTTTTTGTGGTCTCCCCCCCACCACAACAGCTTCACTCTTACCCCAATTCACTCTCGCTGAGGAGCACTCACCAAAAAGATTGACAGTTCTTAAAAGGTAGTCTACATCATTTTGATTTCTTGTAAAAACAACAACGTCATCAGCATATGCAGACACTTTAAAAACAGAGTCAGAGTTGGGGACTTTAAAACCAGTGAGGCCTTGCCTTAGTTTACAAAGGAGGGGCTCAATGGCAAGAGAGTACAGCATACCTGAGAGGGGGCAGCCCTGTCGGACACCCCTCTCAACTTTGAGT